>VNJN01007513.1:0-15299 GCA_008042485.1 Drosophila mayri
TGTGAGGGGCTTGCGTAACGAATTGTTACCAACCACGGCCGGTATTCCGGGCACTGTTGGACCCTGGGTCGGTTTTTCTAAGGGGTTTTGCGGAGCCAAAGAATTGGACCACGCATTGGACAAAACGGAGGACACGGAAATTGTTGGCTGAGCGCCTTCCGGTGCCACAACGACCGATTCGGTTACCGAATCTTTGATCGTTCCTGATCTCAGAACCCTTATAACGGGGACCAGGAGCTGCGGCGACGGGGTGTGGCAGGAAATTGGTTGCTGTGTCTCACACAGTTGCAGCCGTCTAGCAGCGGATTTTTTGCGTTTCGGCGACTCATTTAATAGCTTTATACTATTAAATTGAGCGTCTAGCGCGGAGAACAGGTCATTCGCCCTGCGAAAAGTGGCCACTTTCTCAGAAAATCCGCTCCTGGTCTGACGCATGAAGGAAGATATTTCCTTCTCAACCGGACGACAGGCCTCTCAGCAATAACGTAGGCCCTTTTTGCTGGACACTACGTCAGCTATTCGACCTGTCATCTCGATGCACTTAGCGTACACAACTGCCTCGCAAAGCCAACAATGGGAACTGGGCTGTCCTGCCAAAACATTTTTTGTCAATTTTTTATAACACAGACAATATTCTGGGACATGGTCATCAATCCTAGACCACTGTGCACACTATCAATACCAAAAAAGTAAAGAGAAGAAGATAGAACAAAAGAGCGCAAGAGTTAGAATTTGAGCAGCAGAAATCACAAGAGCGATGAGAGCTAGGAACAGCTTAGATGCAGCTTATAGCAAACGGCACTCAAGCAGGGGAGAGAGAAAATAAAAACGGTACAAGACAAAGAGGAGAAAAATAAGATATGATCACCGTCTTAGCACAAAACTAAAAAGTGAATATTAATGCAAATTAATTACACAGAAAAGGGCATGCACGCGCGGTAGCACAACGGTATATTATTATTGATATTAGGTAATAAATTAGAGGAAACCCCGGTGGTTTAAATTCAAAATGAACACAAAAGCCGGAGCGCAAAACAAAAACACGACCGTCCGCTACGAAGAGAAATAGTCGAATGAATGTCACATTCAAGGTCAATTCCACTCTTCCGTCTCCGCCACATCTAATTTCGAGAATAATTAAGGATCCAATTTTATTGATTCTCAATATAAACAATTAATTATTTCATTGCGGAACAAAATCAGCTATTCGAGGGCCTTTCTAAATCCGAGTCAATTAAGATTACAATATCTACATACGTACGTGCTACATGTATATATATATATATATATATACATATGCTACATGTATATATATATATATATATATATATATATATATATTTGTTTTTACTGAGGCTAAGATGCCATATTTATTTTAATGTGATATTTATTGTGTCTTAATAATTTTGCTTATTTCGCTGCCGTGATTGAACATTCTCCTGGCCGTTGAACAGGTGCTCAGCCTTCAGTAAGGTCGAACGGAAAACTCCGTGGGGTAGGTTCTGGTGCTGGTTGTGCCGTGCTCTTCCTGGGTTCGGGTGTCCGACGCAAAAGTATCCGACGTAGTGGTGTCCAGTTGCTGATCCTCCGGCTAAAAACCCAGAACATGCCCTACTTGTGTTGCAAAGCGCCCAGTTCCTCCTAGCTGACTTTTTTGGCTGCCGTTTCTTGGAGTGGCTCAGGTGGGTGATATTGCCAAAACTAACATATGTAGCCTTCGTTCCGCTGACCACAATTTTTGAATTGCGTGCAGTGCAACCTGGAGCCATAGACAATAATCCCGTTCCGCTAAGTTGCACTGTGGAAGATATTCCGTGTGCAAAGAAATTTGTGTGTGAGAACCATCTATTTGTTTCGCTAATGCGTTGCCGACCACAACAGCTCGCACCTTGACTAAGAGACCTCACATATAGTTTCAATTTTGTTATTAAAAAACTTAAATTCACAACGATTTTCTACGCTGAATGTGGCTTGGTGATTGAAACATATGTGCTCGTCATTTGGCAGCTTTCTACTTTGGTTGAACTCGTCCTTAGTCAATCCCATGTACTGTTCTCTATGGGCATTGTCGGCTATGATTTTGGTTTAAGCCTAAATCGGTGCTAGCTTCCGGCCTTACATGTTGGGATGGGATGTCCCATTGCTAACGAGAGTATGAGTAGCATTGCCAGCAACATTGGGAAGATCGAGAATGACATCTTGATCGCGGCGTCCTATGTGAACGTTTTGTGGCTACTTCTTCTTTGAATTGAATTGAGTATTGCCTCGACTTTAATGATTACCGTGTTGAGTTCTTCAAATGTTAGCGATGATGTGACTGTAAATAATACCAGTAGCATTTTCGCTGATTTTACCGCAGCTTCCCATAGCCAAACGATGGCGCGATGAACTTGAACTCCACCTGCTGCTTACTGCATTGGTTTATGATCTTGGTCTGGGCCTGTTCTGTGAAGATTGTTTCTTCTAACGCCTTTAACTGGTTGTTGGCACCAACAAAGTTGACACTTTCCACGTCGACCCAAGAATCGCCAAAGTGCGACTAGGAAAGCGTCTGCTGTCAGGTCGCAAAACAAGAGAATATTGCAATGTACGTCCTACCTGGTATTTTTTCACGGATTTTATGGAGAATCCAAAAGGGACCGCAGTAATCGACTACAGAGTCGGAGAATGGACGAGCCTGTGTAACTCGATCCGCAGGTAAATTACCCATGATTTGTTGCATTAATTTGGGTCGTGCCCATGTGCATATGACACAACTGTGTATGATGGTTCTGGCCATTGTCTTGTCATTCTGCATCTAGTATTTGTGTCTGGCTATGGCTCTCAATGATTGCGCTCCGCAATGCATGTTCCTTTTATGCATCTTTCGTAGATGCTGCTACAATTGGATCATTGTATGGAAGCAAAATCTGATGTTTTGCGGAATATGGAAGGTTAGATTCTTGTAACCTCCCTGCGACTCTGATGACTCCATCATTATCCATTATTGGAGACAACGAGACAATTGAACTTCTCTTGTCCACTGCCCTGGATGCGAAGTTGTTTATGCTGAGCACTAAATTTAATTTTTTGAATAGTGCTTAAATTGAGTGCCCAAGCCTTACTTGCCTCACTCGTCGTTCTATATCGCTGGGAGTGATGCTCGGTACCTTGGACCATTTGTCTCGGGACCCGTTTATGAATAGAGGTCAGCCAGAGGTTGTGCTCTGCTAATTTGCTTGCAGCAATCCCTCTTGATAGTACAACATCAGGATTATATGCGGATGCCACATGACGCCATTGACATTGACGCGACACCGCCTGGATTTTTGCGATCCGATCCACAAACGTGTGGTATGATGATGCGGACGCATTTATCCAGGACAGGACTACAGTAGAATCAGTCCACAAGTACCCAGATGCCTTGTCCTCAGGCATGCGTAAATCCTTTCTGACTCTATGGGTCAGTTCAGCTTCCAAAACTGGAGCACATAACTCTAGCCGCGGTAATGTCTCCTTAGCTGACGGCGCATCTTTTGACTTTGAGCAGAGAAACTAAAAGGATACTTGATTATTGTTGCATGCGGCTCGCACATACACTGCTTCTCCATATGCTCGTTCCGAAGCATCGACAAACGTGTGTAATTCTTGTATAATAGGCACCCGTCCTTCGAATATGTGTCTCGGAATTTGCATATTGTTGAGTGCTGATGAAGTTCGTCGTCCCAGCCCATCTTTTATTCCCACAGGGTCTGCATGAATATCTCTGCTTTGACCACCACGGAGGCAAATAATCCTAGTGGAGCGAATGTTTGCGATGATTCCGAAACGACCACTCGCTTGGTTAAGGCTTCGCTTTTTTGGGATCGTCTACATAATAAATCCTTTTGTCGCATGCAAAGCAAACTTAACGTCTTAACACTATATTGTTGGAGTGTTTCGTCTAACTTGACGTTATAGACTATTTTTACTTTGGGAATTTGTCTTAATACCTTTGTGTTATTGGAGCACCATTTTCGGAGCTTAAATCCGGAAGGAAACCGTATTTTGTGTAATTGTTGTTGAATTTGTACGGCTTCTGGGATGCTGTCTACTCCTGTAAGACAGTCCTTACATCAAAATCATGTTTAAGTACGAAAGCTCCAAGCGGTAGATGGTTCTTGACCTTCTCGGACGAAAAGTCCAATCATTTAGTAGCCAGGAATGGGGCTGATGTTGTACCATATGTGACAGTTTTATGTTTATGGTTTCTGATGGTTTCTTTAGCCATATGATTAATTGATGGAACTGGTGATCCGGGTGCATCCAAACTTGCCGATACATCTTCTCCATATCTGAAGTAAACACATATGTGGGTGCGGAATCGTAGCAAAATCGCAAGCAATTCGATAATTCAATATTTTGTTGCTTGTCATTTTACAGGACGCATCAAAAACTACCCGCAGTATTCGGGCTTCAATACACAGTGATGTGAAATAAAGTGGTGATCTGAGGGAACGTGTGTGGGATGCATCAGTTTCATGTGTCCCAGACGTTCATTTTCTTTTCCATGAAATCTAAATATCCTTTCCAGACTTCTGGTGCCGTTCATCGCTCTAATACAATAATCTGTTGGTTGATGTTTTCTGAGATGCCCCCAGGGCTGAAGTTCCTTCAGAAAATGGAAGTTTTACAATGAATTTTCCATCTATTGCAACCTGTGGAATCGCCACGAAATGAGATTCGCAGGAAGCTTCTATTGGAGATCGAGCCTTTTCTTTGGTGTTTAGATTTTATTTGCTGAGTACAGTCATTATGCATCGATTTCATGAGAACGTTTGCTCTAACTCGACTGGTTTTTGGGTTGCGTCCAATGCGCTCGATGCGTAATGATGCACCGTTGAGCTTTAATAACAGCTTGGAGGCCATTCGTTCAGAGATCAGATTAATTTGTGATCCTGAGTCTTGCAAGGCTCGAAAAGTGGCCATCTGGCTATTGCTTGCTTTGACCAATACCTTGACTGTGGCCAGCAAATTGTAACTTTTGTTACTTGCTGCACCTACAGAAGGTGATTGTGACGTAGCTTCTAGGTGCAGCAATGTATGGTGTTTTTTATCGCATTTAAAACACGTACGGCCTCGGCAATCTTTTGCCTTGTGGTCAATGTGAAACAGTTAACACACATTTTTTGTTTTTGTACGCAATTGACTCGTTCGGCTAAAGTTTTTTTGTGGAAATCATCGCATTTGTATAGCCAATGAGTCCGTTGGCAGAAAGGACAGTTTTATTGCTTTTCAGCGCTGGCAGAAGTGCATGATGGACTCTTCTGCTCCTTTCTCGGTTGTTGATTGATTTTTCCTGTTCCCAGTACTCGGCTTCGCTGTTCCAGGAAGCTTAGCATTGCATCGAGACCTTGAAGTACTCTAACGATTGTTCGAAGAGGGCTCTATTTGCAAAATCCAGTTTTGCCTTGATGATGGCAATCATGATTGTATCCCAGCTGGATATGGTGGTATGCGTCAACCAATATTTCCCCTGTAATTTTTCTTTTTAAGATCAATATGCCTTATTAATCTTTCTGCCTCTCTAGTTACGGTAGTTTTGAGGTACCACATCTTCCTGACTTGGGGCATGTTGGTATCATGAACCATGCATTTGAATAAATCGAAGAATTGAGTCCATTTGAGTAGATCCCCATCGAACTTTGGGATGCTGACTCTGGGCAAATGCATATCTTCATTGTTTGATAAAGTTGTTTAAGCCCCCAAGTCTCTTTGCACATCCCCTTTTAGTCGGAGGAACGACTGCATGTCGTATCCTTTCTTGACTGGGTCTTCGAATTCTTCATGAACTGAGAAAATGGCATTTTGATATTGGAACCATAACGAGTTTATTGAATCCCTTGTTATGGCCCTTCCGGTTTTGGAATATTCTTTCAGGGCCTGTTTGATTGATGCGGAAATCGCCCTTTGTTGCCGACACGCTGATATCAGCTTGCTTGCAGGTTGCGGTAAGCTTGCGTCGTCTGCATTTTCCAGGGCATTGCTCGATGTTGCCTTTTCGGGAGCGTTGATCGAAGTTTGAACCATTGCATCGGTTATTATCGTTCTGTATCTGTCGTCTGACTCACGATAGTTTACGTAAAACTTTAAATACTGAGCGGTTCTACATTGCGCTGCAATATTTTTGTCAAGTAGCGGATGAGCTTAGAGATCTCCTGACTGATTTCTTCCTGCAAGTCGAACGCCTCTGTGACTGCTTTCTCCTTGTTAGACATATTGAAAATGGTTTTTTAATTCCTGACCGTTGGGAGTGTTTTACTTGCTTTGACAGCTAGATACGTTCCTATTCGTAACCGTGGTATGGTCGAATGAATCAACAAATGGTCAATAGACTTTGGGGATTTCTAGAATTCAGATCTAGAAAAGGATTGCTCTACAACGTGTAGATTTCGATGACAGTGCCGAAAAAAATCATAAGAGTTACGTAACTTTCCTGGTTGGTCTCACCAAATATGTTTTTATGACATAAGATAAATATTAAGGAAGATTCCCAAGAGTTACGGAATCTTTTTTGTGAGTTTGACATATTCATTTTCTGTGAGCTTCTTTGGCGAGTAAGAAAGAACTAGTAAGATCCCAAGACTTATGGATTCTTTTCTGTGATTGATTTACGTCACGTCAAGTGTTCGTCGGGGTCACCAAAAACGTTTGTACGGAGGCTTAGATACCTGGCAGATACTGCATAAACTATTGCCTTTGGTTGTCGCAAATAGCCCTTGGAACTAGGTGGTTTGGTTGGTGCGTGAAGGGATAAGGGTCAGAAAACACAGCGACAGCCTCTGATGCATAAATTAAAGCTCGTTGTTGAGGTAGAACTCTTACTTACTTTATTAGTGAAACTTTAACTTATTTATAGGTACAAAATTGCTTATGTTAAAAGAAGTATCGTATAACAAATAATGTGGGTTACTGTAACTGTGGGTAATTGCAAGTTATAAGTCACCTGAGACTTATTGCCCTGTTTCATTTTCTTCATGTCCGCATGCTATGCATATTCGCTTGATCTGGTAATCGATACTTTATTTATATAAATGCATGTCGGTGCGATTTAGGAATTATTATGTGATATTTATTGTGTATTAATAGTTGTGATAATAGCTGCCGTGACTGAGCATATATAAATATACATATATTGATTGTCATCCATTTTTTCCAAACGAGCATGAACTTTCCGAAACCTTTACATTTTCTGTGTCTCTAACGCTGCTTTTACTCCGCATCAGCACTGACCGCTTTAAGAACCGTCGGCTATTGGTCAACAGCCAGTATAAGAGCCTTAAATTCGTACGAGACTAAAAAGGTTCTGTGCCAAAAGGGTTGCGATCTCTGTTCGAGGGAGAACCACCCCATTCGTTTATGTCTGAGCTTCCTGGAAATGGACGTAAATGGGCGCTCTGCTCTCAAAAGGAAGCAGCTATGTCTAAACTGTTTAGCCCGAGGGCACCAGAAACGAGGCCTCACGAGCACGAGACTGCTCATGCCACAGCCGAAACCTCACCCTCCTGAAGCGTAGCAATCCTTTCGCTACCGCTCCAAGTCCGCCTACGGCAGCAAGGGCTCGACCCGCACAGATTGCCAGAAGCATAAATGGCTCAGAGGATCAGTCGGATGTACAGCGGTCAGGTTCAGGAGCCGTCCTACTGGGCACGGCCCTTATCAACGTGTGCCATTTGGGGTGCAACTTTCAGGCACGAGATTCATGATAGATTCAGGGTCCGAAGCGACTTTCATAATGGAACGACTGATAAACCTTGTCAAGCTTCTCTTCAAGACAATTCAAGCCGAATTCCGGCCTTAATCAGAACATTTCCGCGCAGACAACTAAATTGTGCCATTTCTCCATCCGATCGCCGTCTAAACCCGGGCTGCAAATAGAGACTGCGGCGTACGTTCTTCCGCAGTTGGCAGAAAATCTGCCCTCATATCCTATTCCGCGAGATATTCTCAATGGGCTGCCCGACATTCCCCTGGCAGACCCCAAGTTCTTCGAGAGCTCCCAAGTCGATGTTATAATAGGAACTGACATTCATCCGACCATTCTCCTCTGTAATTCCAAGGCTAACATCTGCGGGTCGCTTCTCGGTCAGGAGACTAGTTTTGGATGGGTGCTGACAAGCCTATGATCTCCGGCAAGCCCCCGCAGCGTGTCCGTTTTTTTAATACGAATTGTCCGCAGCCTCGGTGATTCACTGGATCAGCTCCCCTTAAAAAGGGCCCTCAAGGCCCGCTATGGCTTGGTTATCCAGGAATACATCGACTTGGGCCACATGACCGAGGTCTCTCCCGCAAGCAGTTCCGTTACCTATTATCTTCGAAAGCACGACCACCACCACCACGACCACGAAGAGTCGAGGTATCCGCAGGCAAGCCAAATTATCGGGCATTTTAAGTACGTGGATGACGTTCTCGCGGGGGCAGACTCCAAAGCCGATGGCCAAGTTGCGATTCGGGGGCTCTAGAGTTGGCCGATTTTGGCCGACATTCCGGTCAACAATTTCCTTCGTGCTGATTTCCTCGAAATCAATGTCGTATTCAGCACGTCCACGCAGCGGCCAAACGCTGGAGTACAGAGTCCTACCGATGCCGAGCCTGCAGTGGGATCCATCCGCTGTAGAAGTGTCGCCGCTTTCCGCGTGCCGAAAAGCGGCTCCGGGCGGTTCTCGTGAACCGATATTGCTCGAGCTGTCTGGCCCACGAGCACTCCGACGGAGCGTGACGGCGAGGGGACTGCTGCAAGACGTGTGGTCAGGATCACCACTAACTGCTGCATATCGTGGAGAAGCCGCGGGCTCGGCGCCAGCCGCTTCAGAAGATGCACCGGTCACGGAACGCGGGAGACAGCACACGGAGCGCTTCAGCTGTTCCTCGAATTGTGTCCGCCACTTCCCAGCACACTTCAGCTGCTTCTCGGCATTCGTCACTTCCAGCACTTACAAGCCGCTCCACGGCCGGCGCTTCTTGGCATTTTTTCGCCACTGCCTGGACATCTTCTGATGCTTCACGGCCTTCGTCCGCCACTCATTGGGTGCCGTCCATCGTTTGTCCGTCCGCGCCAGCCGCGCCTAGACAATTTCCCCCACATTATCAACATCAAGGGCCCCCGCAGGACGCTGTCGCTGCGCCAACTCTAGCGTGCTGCAGCGGAGTAGCGTCAACGATTTGTCGACTGCGCTAGTGCGTAGTGACACCGAGACCCGGATCTTCGACACGGGGGCCCTCATTGACCCGTGTACGAACTCGAGCTTCATTGACGCCTCGTTAACGGCGTATTTCCGTCTGCCCACTACCAGCGTGGGTTCCAAAACCGACGATAGCGTGCGGCTGGATATCATTTTCAAAATCGAGCCTCACGCTCATCGGAACTTAAGAGCACATCCGCGTTCGCCCCTCAATGCACAATTCTGCGCTCCGCTTCTTGCGCTCTCTCTCGGGTCCGAATTCAGCGGTCTGCCGTCGTCGATCTCCGCTGTTGCTTTGCCGAGTAAAGCGGGTGGGAGCCAAACTCAATTCTAGTTGACCCCGAAAGTAACTGATTTCAACTCAAAGGCTCGATTATCACCATCCGTGTTTCGGAACAGGCTTCTTTGAAAGGGTGTATGCTTCGGATCGACCCAGATCTGACGGTACATCGTTGTTCAGGCCAGGAGCCACTATACGGCCGCCGGGCAGAGCGGGTCGAAGTGCAGCGCTCTTATTAATCTTTTGTCCGATCGCTGCTCTGTTAATCAAGGTTCGGGATCGCGGCGTGCCTATCGCCATTGCACTCCCGCTCTCGTTTTTTCCTGAAGTTCTGTAAGCGGGAGTGCGGAGTTATTTCTGTAAGCTAGTTTTCTATTACCGATATTAAATTGAATAAAACAGACGTGCGTCTCCATACCATTATTAATCCATTTTCAAATTATTTCGTGGGCCTGCTGTGCGAACGATATTTCTACAATATTAGTTCCCGTATCTGTGTGCAGCCGGCCGTCTTCTACACAAACATTTTGGTCCTAACGAGCCGGATTACTTTTTGGTAACGAAGATAAGTACGAAAATCCAATTCGTTTTTCTTTCCGTCTGCGTTTATTCCGTTCTTCCTCGGTACATATTCGTACATACATACAAAATAACATATACATACATACGTCAATATAAATAAATTCCAACATTCCACTAAAGGCTCTTCAGCCAATACACACATACACACACATAATTACCCTTGATTGCATATTCCACTACAGTGATTCTATTTTATACTAAATCATTTTGCGCCACTGGGCGTCACATGCGTTTATTCCGTTATTCCTCGGTACATATATCCGTACATCAGTAGACAAACGGTCTTTACCTTAGTTTCTCAGTTCATATGTCCATCTTCATATTTGTCTTTCGATTGTCAAAGAGTGACATTTTACAATATAACACACATACACACGCATAATTACCCTTGATTGCATATACCTCTACAGTGATTAAATTTTATACAAAATCAAGTCCAAGCTCCGAACATTATACATACGTACATATGTACATTCGTATGTACATTTATCCATAAAACAATTCCCAAATACAGTCCACTAAAGGCTCTCCAGCGCTCATACACAAATCCACACACATAATTACCCTGTTATTATTACTGGCTTACATGATTTATATTTTGTTATCAACAAATAAATATTTATAAAGCTACGGAAAACTATAACTCTATACATTTTCCGGGATTGGGGACATACATTAAATATATTTTGTTCATAATTTAATTACAAACTAATACAACAATAAATACATTATACGAAGAACATCCCTGCAAACAATTTCTATCGCGGAAGAGTCGCCTGGGACTCTGGGACGCCTGGGACTCTTCCAGGCGATTAATTTGATCGCCGGCGATCTCGCATTCTGATCGCTTTCCGATCTTCCGTCGGGAGAAAATGGGACGCGAATGCGACTCTTCCAGAAGAGTCGCCGGCGATATCGCATTCTGATCGCTTTCTGATCTTCCGTTGAAAGGAAATGGGACGCGAATGCGACTCTTCCGGAAGAGTCGCGGAAGAGTCTTCCAGAAGAGTCGCGGAAGAGTCTTCCAGAAGAGTCGCGGAAGAGTCTTCCAGAAGAGTCGCGGAAGAGTCGCCAGAACCACATTTAGAAGAGTATAAGAGTTTTGTTTTTGTTTTTTATTTTTGAATTAATTTTTCGTATAAAACTGAATTATAAAATTATAAAACCTTTTTCTTCTTATTTAGCCTGTCTTGTGCATGAACTAGATGCTGCTGGCAAATTTTATTTACTTCCTGTTCCGAAGAAATTGGAAATTTACGAAGTCCAACACCTGTAATAAAAAGAAATAAAATAAAATAAATAAATAAATAAAAAAATAAATAAATAAATAAATAAATACTTAAATAAATACATAAATAAATACATAAATAAAGAAATAAATAAATACTTAAATAAATACATAAATAAATACATAAATAAAGAAATAAATAAATACTTAGATAAATACATAAATAAATACTTAAATTTAATTTTTTATTTTTTTTTAATTTTTAATTTAATTTATTTCTTTATTTATTTCTTTATTAATAAATACATAAATAAATACATAAATAAAGAAATAAATAAAGAAATAAATAAAGAAATAAATAAATAAATAAAGAAATAAATAAATAAATAAAGAAAATATAAATTATAAATTTATTACCTTTTATGGTGGAAAATAAAGTAAAATTCTGAATACTCGGCTTGGTATTAGTTCCTCGCCAAGTTAATTTTGTAGACAAATTATCTGATAACACGGATTTCAAAGAGTTCCTTATAAACGTTGGGACGTCGCTTCCACCTATTTGTTGTAATTTATTTTTCTGAAATAAAATAAAATGTATTTTAGTACGCTATAAAAATTTACAAAGAGGTAGTCCTTACCATTTGTTCCATCATCTCATCATCAGTAAGTAAGGCATTGTCAAAAGTTTTAAGAGAATCCAGTGTGTCAATGGGTAGTTTAGGCAATTTATTATTTTTCTCAAAACATTTGTTACTTATTGTTTTTTTTAAGTCCTGTACTTCCATTTTTACAATAATTATCTCCTCCGTTAGTTTTCTTATAAGGTCGTTGTTGGCTTTCAACTCAGCCAATATTTGGGAATTTGTTACACCTGCTGAAAATAATATATACAAAAATAAATATTATAAATTGCTTTGTAAGTTTAAAAAAGTAATTATTATTTTTTCGAATTATGTTAACTATTAACAAAAATAATATTTTGTTAAAATTATGTATGGTAACTATTGACAAACATAATAAAATATTTTAATCCATTTTATTATATAGATTGAAAATGTTTTATTTTGTTGGTCAACACATTATATTTAATATTATTATGTATGTTATTATTTTTAATAGTTTTTAAATTTATTAAATTTTTCTTTAATTGGTTAATTATATATTATAAATATAAAATAGTATTTTATAAATGTTCTTAGGAAAATAAATATATAAATATTTAATATAGTTATTTAAAGTATTTAATAAACTATTAATTTTATTAAACGCACCACTGGATACTGGGTAATGGGTATCACTCTCCAAGACTGTAAGTTGTACTTCTTCTACTTCGTCTGTAAGAAATAATTTATTATTTATTATAGTAAACCGATTTTAATTAAATAAAACTTACCATAATTAGAGCACTGCGTTTCGGGCAGACACATTTTTGATCTTTATGGAGAAAATGAAATAATGGCGTAGGAATTGTCTATATTTTTTAATGCCGCAGCCTTGTTATTTATTTTAGAATAGGAAAATGATATTTTTTCATCTGCATCTAAATTGCTTGCTTTAAAATATTTGAAAAGGTCGGAACGTACTGGTTCTTTAAACAGAGACTCGATATTTTTTAAAATATGTCCTTCAAATTGTAGCGTATCGTTTTCGTTAATTATTTTGTCAATTTTAACAATTTGATCTCCAACAAAGCAAATATTATTTGGTTCCGTTGGTGCGAAGTGAACATTGTTAATTTTAACAAAAGTGTAATAATCATTATTTTTATATTTTTTCCCAAATAATATATGGATTTTTGGATTTTTATGATTTTTCTTTAAAAAACTCTCTTCTGATATTCTATTAAAAACTTGAGCAGCAACAAAGTTTGGTTTGTGAATTTGTTTTTTTAATTTTTGAAGGTAGTTCTCAAATCTGAATGCACTTATCGTTTCCAAACTTTCGTATAATCCCGCGTCTTCATGGAGGTGCAACAAGTAATGAAAATTGCAAGTTAGATAGCTCTTGTCATATAAATTTGGTACTTCTTCTACAAAGCTTTTTAAAAGATCTTTGGAAAAAGTATTAAAAATTTTATTTTGGCGTTCGTCTAATAAACAGCTAATGACAATTTCAAAAAATGAACGTATATGTCCTTTTGTAAAATATTTTGCAAAATAAAGGGCCCATAGTATAGGAGAAAACTCCTTAATTCAGTTGCCTTCCACCTATCCAATTCCTTAAGCGATCTGGGTTTCCTTGAAAATTCCTTTGGAACGTATTTCGCTATAAATTCCATTGAATTTGAAATTGAACTTATATGCCAGGATGAGAGACTAAACTTTTCACCTCTTGTTTTTACCCAGGCCTTTAGTAATGTTCTAGTTACACCAAGGCATACAATGTGCATATAATCTAGTCCTACTTGTTTAATCATATTAATGGTAGCTTTTCAATAGCAGTTTCTGGAATTTGGTTATGGTGCTCACGCTGATGTCGATTTCTAAAAGACTCATCAGATCTTTTGTCTATGACTTCAGCACTGGGAAAAACAAGACGGTTTTTAAACATTTCTCCTTTTTGTGTACATCTCGTGCACGAAAAAAAACCGGTGTGCCCTTTAATTGACAATAAAAAAGATCGTGCTGGTGCATCCATAATAAAGCACCTAATTTTTATTGTGTACAATTTATTGTCAAACATTATTCCGGATACAGTTGCTTGTATTCATTTCATCAACAAAGTGCATTAAAAATTCGTCCGAGTTTTTAGGTTTGCTGTAACCTTCATAAGCTCCAATTAGCAAAACATTGTCAAATCCTAATATATTGCACAATATGGGCCATATTTGTTTATTTGAGCTTTTACATAAAGGTAGTCCGTCCGTGTTTATATCTAGCTCTATAATATGTGTCAAGTATTTATTTTTCGTCAAAAAATCTAATATAGCACATTCCACGCCATAATGCGTATAAACTCCGGCTCCCATTTCTGATACAATTGGATTTCGTGGTGTTTTTTTTAAAGTTCGGCAGTCTTTGGGAACATTTAAACACTTTTCTCGTAAAATACGTAAAAGATCGTTTAATGCACTGTTGCAGATGTTATGCTTAACTGCCCACTCCCTTAGCTGATCATCAATATTTGTAGTTTCCTCACTTTCACTGTCTGACTCGCTTACCAAGCTATCATTGTCTTCAAAATTAACATAGTTCTGGGTATTTGTTGTTGTTGTTGTTGTTCCGTAATCATTTTCATCACTCATTATAAAAGTTTCGTGATGTCCTATTTTATCATTTTCACTTATTTTAAAATGTTTAGAAGACTCTGAATAAATAGCCGCCAGCATTCGCTTAGCTTGGCGTTTGCTGCGGCTTTTTATTGCCTTTGATGACGAACTCATTTTAATGTAAAACAAAAAACAAATGAAACACCAAAAACAAAGAAATTATTACATACAACTTTAGCAACAAGCGACCGCAACAAAAGAAGAATTTCGTCAGACTAAATCAACAGAAAAGAAGGGGTGGATTTCGTTTAGATGCATTTTTGGTCATTTTAAGTACCGGTACTTTATCCTAAATTCCTCCATTCCCTTCACTTTGAAAATTTTTTAAAAATCGCCAATTGATCGCCAAATGATCGCTTGGAAGATTGATCGTCCAACGATCGCCCCCGCGACTCCCGAAAGACTCTTCTTGGCGATCATAGAAAATAATTTGCATCCAAGTTCCGTTGCTTCCTCCTACATTCCTCCATTCCCTTCACTTGGCAAATTTTTTAAAAATCGCCAATTGATCCCCAAACGATCGCTTGGAAGATTGATCGTCCAACGATCGCCCCCGCGACTCCCAAAAGACTCTTCTTGGCGATCCCCGTGTATGAGTCTTCCAACAATCGCCCCCGCGACTCGCAGAAGACTCTTCCTGGCGATCCCCGTGTATGAGACTTGCAACAATCGCCTACCGCGACTCGCAGAAGACTCTTCCCGGCGATTGGCGATTCTAGAATCGCCATTTGGTTTGCAGGG
>VNJN01007515.1:0-398075 GCA_008042485.1 Drosophila mayri
GAGGAGGAGGAGGAGGAGGAGGAGGAGGAGGAGGAGGAGGTGGGTTGACCAGACCCCAAAAGGATGTTAGTGGAGAGCGGATGAGAAGGTTTTCCAAAATACCACAACACAGAAACAATGAGACACAGTTCCCACAACCAACAAAAACAACAACCGAACAAAACACGAAACGCAAACATCCAGAGATTTTGTGAACGCTTTAAAATTGTGGAAATACAAAATATATTGATCTATTTTCGGGCCAATTGAAATTGTTAAACAAAAGAATGAAAACTTAATTTTAAAATTTATACAAAAAAAAAAAGACAAAAATTGTACAGTAAAAATTCTCTTTTGGAACAAAAAGTGTAAACTCAAAATTAAGCGACAAAAAACGAACACAAAAAGAAAGTCCTTTCCAAAACGAAACAGCAATATTTAAAAAGAAAATACAAACAACACCGAGAAGCCTTCTCATGGAAAAAAACAAATTATGCGAGTTTTTATTTTTTTGGATGGTTTAATGGAATATTTTTTGAAAGAGTTTTATAATTTCTGACTTGAAATGATTATATAAATCTTTTTTGGGGGCTATTTTAAGTATTTAATTTTTACAATAGATTAAAGGAGACTTTTTATTTGTAATTTCTGGAGAATCGCTAAGCCACTCTTGTGTCTTATATTTAATATACAAAAATAATATAAAAGGGACTTTAAATCTTAAATTTGTCTTACCTGTAGTCACCGATTTCCATACTAAAAATATGAGATTATATTTAAACCCTTGAGAACACAAGGCATACCATGGTTGGCGACCTAATTTCCAGATCCGGAGCATTATATAAATATTTAATTTCCAGAAGCAAGGAAAAGGGCAAGTCTAAATCAATGAAAACTATTTTAGTAATCGTTTATTATTTTATGCAATCCTTATGCGCTGATCTTTTAAACTTTCATTTAAATTTCATCATAAATCGTATGAAAATGTAAAATGAAAACCAAGTTGTATGACAACAAGGCTTCTGTTTATATATAGGTCACAGGAAGCCCCTAATTCTTAGAAAAAATATATAATTCCATAATGCAATATTATATAGCGACATAATATGAGAACTTTCCCAATCAAGAAGTTACTTTACAAATCGTGGAATAGAACCCTCTTATCCAAAAAACAAATTCACTATTCCGTACAATTCAAGTGCAATTTTATTACATTCCGCTTAGATCCATAAAGATAATTAATTTAATTTAGATCTTACTTTAAAGAGAGTGTGTTTTGTGTGTGATATTTGTAACTTAAGAGTGAGTGTGTGTGTTTAGGACAGTGTTTTTTGGACTTACAATTTAGATAAAAAACAATATAATTACGGGGTAGATATATATATATTTATATAGATATATTAGTTATCGTTTTCAATCGATTCTTACCCAAAATAGTGGCAAATAGGACCAAACACAAATAACTCTTTACACTGCTCTCCCCTGTCGAAAGAAACGAACCAGAAATACAGAAACAGAGACAGACATCTTGCCCGTCCGTCTTCGATGATTATAGAATTTGGTATCAGAGATTAGTGCCCCGAATACTCACATATATATGTATATAACCATGGACAATGTACTGATCTGAGCCCCCATATGCAACGGCAGCACCACAAACACATGGATATTGTCGAAAAACGTATAGTTCTGAACAGCTACGAGAGTTGTATATTAATATTTTAAAATTTTCGTGATGATTTTCTTAGTTTTTTTGTTTTTAGAGAGTCTGGAGCAATACGTACGTTGGGATCTGGATCGCCGAGAGAACCCTACAGAGCCTGGGGGGGGTGTTATCACAAACGTTATTGCATACGTACCACAAAGTCGTGATCTTCTAACATTAATACGTACCCAAGCTATAGTTTATCTGGATTATCTATGTTATATATATGTATCTGGCTAACATTTATCTGGTTTATATGGTAAATAGTCACCTCGCGCCATACTCAATACGTACCAAGCGGCTGCAAAATGTGGAAACTTCGAGTAGAGAACGCTTTAGCTTTGGGGTTACAAATCAAATCAAATCAATCAGATCAGAGCAGTGATAAGAGTGTCAGAGTTAAAGAAAATATGGTCGACTGGCTTACCCCAAAAGCGGGACGACAGCGATGCACCGCCAACACGTCGAATCGATTTGGGGGAGAACGACGACGTAACCTGAGCTGAGAAGAGTATATATAGAGACGAGTGTGAGGTCTGGCTGTGGGTGTAACCTTGCTATACAACACACAAAATATCAAATGTTAAAGGGGGGTTAGATTCCTCCTCGTCCTAACTGCGGGGTAACTACTGCTCTCTACTTGGATCTATCGTGTCTATCTGGTTTGGGGTTTTCTGTTTTCGGTTCTGGGGTTTATTTGGATTTTGTTATATTTTTGTGGGACTTTTGAACAGAGTTTAAATCGCTTTATTTTGGTCTTTAAGAGGTTTAAAGGAGCGTAAGATCAAGAGTAGAAATTATTAACATCTCGAAGGTTGGTTGATTGGTTAAGCTACGAATATATTCTCGGTTGCTGTTGGTTTTTCAGTAGTTCTTTTTTTTTTTTGTGGTGGCATTGTAGTTGTTCTTATTAATGCTACGTACGTGCGCTGCGGGCAGGAATTCCTTTAGCGGCGGTTATAGCGTTCACGGGAGTAGGAGCGCCTTCGATTGCCATTGCCTCCGCCTCCGCCTCCTCCACCGCCACCGCCGCCAGGTCCATCCCTAAAGTGATTGAAGTTGCGGCGTTCTCGCGGCGATCTGTCCCTGGAGCGTGATCGACGTCTATCGTCTCGGTGGTTGCCGCCTCCAAAGCGTCCTCTGTCGTTGCGATGCCCCTGGCCTCGGTCACGATCTCGCCTGCCATCACGATCACGTTCACGGTCCTGCCGACCGTCTCTGTGATCGCCGCGGTCGTCTCGGCGCCCGCCTCCGCCGCGCTCACGTTCAGCTGGCCGTTCGGGTCGCTCTGCTGGTCCATCTGGCGCGTCCTTGCCGCCCTTTTCGCCATTGGGCCTGTCGCGCTCTCGCTCAGCATCACGGATACGCTGTCGCTCCCTGGAACGGGAGCGATGGACACGCGAGCGGCGGTCCAACTCTCGGCCACCTACAAAGTAGCGATTGCGTCCACGTCCCTCATCGTCTCGATCGGGCATCTTACCCGTCCTCTTCAGCTCAGCCTTGCGCGGCGCCGCCGTCTTCTCCAGCTCGATCAGCTTCTCGCGGATGGTGAGGAAGCCGAGATGCAACTTACCACCAAAGTGGTCCGCCAGCCGGATATCGTTGTCGTGGATGCCCAGATATGCGGAGCAGACTTCGCAGACGCGCAGCTTCTGCTGTTGGTATGTCGAGGCTGGCATGGAGGTGCGATACTCGTGCTCTGCTTTGATCTTCTTGCCGCGCAGCTCGTCGATCTCCTTCATCAGCTCCATGCTGTCCTCCACCTCGCCGGCCTCGCCCAGAGCCTCTGCTTTGGCCAGCTTCTTGCCAATCTCCTCGGCCAAGCCGTGCACAGCGTTGGCCTTCTCCGCCACCTCGGCGGTGAGTTCCTCCTGGGTCTCCTTGAGCCGCTGCTTGGCCGAGTCTGTGCGACGATCGCAGTCGGCAATGAAGGCCTGCAGGTGCTCCATGGCCTCGATGTCGTAGTAGTAGTCGCGCGTCTTTGCTGCGCTCTCGTAATCTGCGCGGAAAGCCAGGTCATGCACTTTGGGACACTCACCGAGATCCATGCGAGTGGACGCCAGGATGTCGTGTGGGCAGCAGTCGAGTAGGAAGGACTTGCACACCCGCGAGTCCGAGAACTTGAGCTGGCGCTCGTCCCCGTTCCGTGTGGTGCCCATGAGCTGGTCCAGCATTGCGCGCATCTGATCGGTGGCCGACATTTTGTTGTTGGCTGCGCTCATTTCCCTCTGACAGGCGGCGTGAAAATGGCTGCGGCGTACCGGGCAGTGACAGCTATCTCGTAGGTCCTATGACCCACTCTGGCTGGCTAAATCGGATGAAACGTGCGGGAAAATTGGAAATTTTCACTCCGCTTTTTTTTACAGAAAAATTCGTTTGGCGTGCGTGTGTGCGTAAAACAGTGTGACCGCCGCTCTTTCGTGTATATCGATTATTATTATTATTATCGATGCTCTTTTCCGCCTCCACGGTGTCCGCGGCCATCCATGGTTGTCCACCGCTAACCACCCCCATGGCGTTGTCCAACACTAGCCTGTAAAACGTTTTCATTGAACGAAATATTTTTTGTTGTTTCTTTCGTTTTTCGGCGAAATTTTGGTTTAAAATTAATTCTACACGCTCGCTGGCGTACAATGTCCGATGACGACGATATCCAGTACATCAAGCGCCAGCGGACGCTCCACTACGGTTCGCTGGAGGAGACGGAGCGTAAGCGTCAGAATGCGGCGGCGTCGTCTGGCACAACAGCCGCACCGGCGCCGGCATCTTCCTCGGGATCAGGAGCAGGAAGGGAAGGTGGGGGAGGAGCAGCGACTACAACGGCGGGAGGAAACACTGGTGGCCAGCTGGAGGACATAAACTCTGATGAGGACTACGAGGAGGCGTCCAAGAAGGGCAGTGGAAAGCCGGCTGGCAAGCCGGGAATCAGTGCCAAACCGGCGACTGCACTGCCCACAGCAGCCTCATTGGCGAACAAAATCGACGACGACTATTTCGATCTGGAGGCGGAGATGGAACGCGACAAGGTGGCCCTGCTGGAGGAGTTCGAGCGCAAGAAGCGCGCCCGCCAGATCAACGTGTCCACGGACGATGCCGAGATCAAGAACAACCTGCGCCAGTTGAACGAACCGATTTGTTTCTTCGGCGAAGGACCTGCCGAGCGACGACGTCGACTTAAGGAGCTGTTGGCCAATCTGGGCGAGAATGCCATCAATCGCGGACGTGGAGCCGAGGATACCGAGGAGCGTAAGGTGCAGTCGCGCGACCAGGAGCAGGCCACATGGTATCACGAGGGACCGGACACCCTGCGCATTGCCCGGCTATGGCTGGCAGACTACTCGCTGCCACGCGCCAGGGATCGGCTGGAGCGTGCTCGGGAAGCGCTCGAAGTGCCCAGTGCAGCGCGTGCCGGACGCATGGTGGAGATGCAAAAGAAGCTGCAGTCACTGGCGCCACTCTGCTCCCAGGTGGGCGACACACGGCCCGTAAGCAGCGCCGCCTTCAGCGCCGATTCCTCGCTCCTGTTGACAGCTTCTTGGTCTGGCCTCTGCAAGTTGTGGAGCGTGCCCGACTGCGAGCTGAAGCAGACGCTGCGCGGCCATGCCAGCTATGTTGGCGGTGTAGCCTTGCGGCCCGGTGTCCATGCCGACGAGGAGAACGTGGTGGCCATGGCCTCGGGCGGTCACGATGGCGCCGTCAAGCTGTGGGGCTTCAACAACGAGGAATCTATCGCTGACATTACGGGCCACATGCCGCATCGCGTGTCCAAGGTGGCCTTCCATCCGTCCGGCCGTTTCTTGGCCACTGCCTGCTACGATTCCAGCTGGCGACTGTGGGATCTGGAGCAGAAAACCGAGGTTCTGCATCAGGAGGGCCATGCCAAGCCCGTGCACTGCCTCAGCTATCAGTCAGACGGAAGTGTTCTGTGCACCGGCGGCCTGGATGCCTTTGGACGGGTGTGGGACCTGCGCACCGGACGTTGCATCATGTTCCTGGAGGGCCACTTGGGCGCAGTTTTTGGTGTGGACTTTTCGCCGAATGGCTTCCACATTGCCACCGGCTCACAGGACAATACCTGCAAGATCTGGGACTTGCGACGACGACAGCCGGTGTACACTATTCCCGCGCACACAAACCTCATTTCGGATGTGAAGTACCAGCAGGAGTGCGGCAGCTTCCTGGTCACCTGCTCCTACGACTCGACGACCAAGATCTGGTCGAACAAGACGTGGCAGCCGCTGAAGACGCTGCAGGGCCACGACAACAAGGTCATCTCCGTGGACATCTCACCGAATGCGCAGTATATAGCCACCACATCGTTCGATCGCACCTTCAAGCTGTGGTCGCCCGATAGTTGATTTTAATCTAAGGATTTTCATTTTGATTTTTTATTTTCGATGCCACTCAGACAATCTCCATATTGCGTGCGATCTGTGCTGTCTTATTCTCCTTTTTCTTGTTATTTCAGAGACAATAGCCCAAGCAAGTTTTTACAAACAATTCAAGTTTTCGTTTTGTATAACACAATTTGTTGTTGTTTTTGTTAGGCGAAAGGCAGCGGCCATGCAGCGCGATATTGCATTTCGTAAATTTAAGCATTTTTTATTGAAATTGTTAATAAAAAAACAAAGATTTTTGGTAGAAAAAATAATTGTATTTCTGTATTATTGAAGCTTGTGCGTTTTCCGGAACTTTTAATGTTTAATTTGAAAGAATTTTCATACTGAACCTCTGCAACATTGTTATGTTGCCAGCAGTAATAGATGTTGCTCTACATGTTCCCAGCTATATGTGGTTAGCAACATTTTCTGTAGCCTGTGCAGCATATGTTGCCAGGCACAAAGGGTGTTTATAAACATGTTCCCCGATACATTTCCTTGGTCATTCCTTCACACAGAAGCATTTTTAATTGTTTTTCCATTAAACTCTTAATTTTCATACCCAAAAAAATATATGAAAATTCTACAAATATTTGAATTATTTGTATATAGTTTTTCCATTTAATTTCTTTTCGTATATTGTTGTTTCTTTATGTTGTTGGTTGCTCTTGTTGTATGACAAAACTTAGACAATTAGTTTGAATTTTAACTAAAATTTAACTACCACAGATAGGTTGCAATTACATACATACATACATGTAAATGTATATGTCTAATATATTAATTACAGATTACAGATTACACATATATAGTTTACACATTACAGATTTCTCAATTTACTTGTCGCATTTTCAATTAGTTTCCTTCCAATTTTCTTTTTTTGTGTTTAGTTACGCTTTATATCTTCGTTACGCGTTGAGATTTTTACACAGAATTAAATCGTAATCCATATATAGGTATTATGTAGAATATGGAGCAGGGATTGGGATCCTGGGGTTCGGGTTCGGGTTCGGACGAGCTCAATTTTTAATGTAAAATTTTTTCAATGAGGTTTTCCGATAATCGAAGATGCCACTCGCTCTCTCTTTCTCTCTTAACTAAATACATAACTCTTGCACTAGGCTAAAAAACTAGACAAAATGATAACTAATTAACAATTAAGGTAAACGTTTATTGGAAATCTCTCAGCTGCTGGGCCAAGCTCTCGTCTCTGCCTGGGTTGGTCATCCTTTCCCTAGACCGTCGTATCCGGCGACGGTGAGATGGGTTGCTTGGACTCGGACACATCCAGGGAGCGTCCATTGGCCGTGTGCCCGCCACCATCTTGGGGATCCTCGGGCGCAATGTCTATGCGATGTGCCTTGCGCCAGACCACCAGGTCCATGAGGAATGCCAGGAACATGATGCCAGCCGTGATGCCTGTAAAAGATAATAAAGATTTACAGAGTTAGCAATTTATAAAAAAAATTTTCTTGGGTCTTTAAAGGCTCTCAGGCTCACCTAGAAAATAATGCCTGAAGGTATCCGCATCGTAGAGCGAACAGGCTCCATGCTTGCCGCACACCGACTTCCAGATGAGGCAGGCGGAGTCCACAACGGCGCCATAGATGATGGGACAAGGAACATTGCCGAACAGGCCAATGGCCGACTGTATCACACCCATGGCCATGGCCTTATCTGGAGTAGAAATTAATGAATTAATCAGTAAATCAATAAATATTTCGAGGATTACCCACCTTTGGGATGTGTACAGCGCATGACGAGCAGCATGCTGCCCACCTCGGAGGTGGAATGCATAAATACGCAAATGGCAAAGATCAGTATAAAGTAGATGAAGTTCTTGCAGTTATTATCACAGTAACCGTTGACCGCCTCCGGAGCTGCATAAAAAAAAAATATATATATATTTATAAGAAAGGATTGTTAGGGTTGGAGCAGGACTAAGGACTCACCATCTGGAATGCAAGCGCAGTCGGAGTATAGGGTGCGATTATCGCTGGGCCGCAGCGAGGAGCTGCTGCATCCCGCATGGCAGGCCGAGATGTACATCTTGCCATCGGCACAAATTGGGGCAAAGTTCTCCTTATCACAGGTACAATTGAGAGCGGCACTGCAGGTGGGCTCGATCAGAGCGGGACTGTAAGGGGAATTTATATCAAATTTAAACAATTAAAAAGAAAACTAAGAATTTAAATACATTTCACCAGATTTTATAAAGATTTCCCCTTCTTAAAAAACATCTGAAAGTCTAAACTAAACCTAAAAAGGGACATCTTATTTCTTACCTATTCCCATCGCTCGCCTTGTAGCCGGCAAAGTCATTCATGCTGCAGCCAATGAACATCAGGATAATCATGCCCACGGAATACACAAGGGCCGTGAAGGCTATCCAGGCAGCCACACCCCTTGCCGTGGGCTTTCGCTTCAGGATAAACAAACCGGAAATGACAATGCCAATGCCCATGACGAGGATACCGCAGAAGGCGGCTATCATATTGGCATCGTAGGTGGCCAGCCGGAACTGGGTCTCCAAGTATTTGGGCAGGAAAGTGTACAAGCCGGCAATGGGCAGCAGGTGGAACACACAGGAGGCAGTGCGGAACATCAAAATATCGTTGCTCAGCTGACGGCGTACCGTCTTGGGAAAGTCTGGAATAGCAAAAAGAATATAATAAGTAAATAATAATACAAAAAAACTACCCCTCAACCAACCTTTCAGCTTGGGCTTCTCCTCTGGCTCTGCTGGAGGAGCTGCCACCGCACTGGCCGCCGCCTGGGCTTGCTGCTTGCCTCGCAGCTGCTTGGGGAACGAGAACATGGCAATGGAGGCCAGCAACATGAGGCTGCCAATGGCCACTGGGCCCAGCCACCAGGCTCCTATCCAGCGCGGATCGGTGGCATCAAAGCCGGGATTGGAGAAGTTCACATACCAGCGGGTGCAGAAGCTGCCAAAGATAAAACCAGAGGCGGGACCCAGGATGCGCATGCCAATGGTGACGGCCATGTACATGGGCGACTGCTTGCTGCCCACATTGTCATCGATGTAGGGAATACCCAGAGTGGCCACCGCCGTCTGGCCAATGCCCGAGCTCAGCAGGCTGCCAAAGAAGATGCACAGGACAATGACGGTGATCTTGGAGTGGGAGGCCTGCTCCAGCTGCCTTTCCTCGTTGCACTCGCTGCCCGACATGCTGGCATTGCCGCCCAGGATGCACAGATTGGGATTCAGGGCCATCACCTCCGAGCCATGGCTGGCATTGAGCCACATCGAGGAGGTGGACTCAATCTGCTGCGGCTGCTGCTGCAGGATAACGCTGGAGTGCATCAGCTGCTCCCCGAAAATGAAGTGGGGAAGGGCGCAGGCAAAGGCGGCTATGGAAAAGAGAACCATGCCGCAGGCTATCCACCGCGGACGATGACCCCTTCCCGCAAAGTAGGTCAGCAGCATGGCCGTGCAGATCTGACCCATCTCGCTGGCGCTCAGCAGGAGTCCGGTGGTCTTGGACTTGATCTGGAAGAGCTTCTCAATGGTGGTGATCACCGAGACAAAGTAGGTCATGTACATGCCCTGCAGGATGTAAGCCAGCAGGAAGACCACCATGAAGACATGCGTGGAGGCGAATCTCCTGGCCCATCTGGGTCGGCAGCCAAATAAGCCGCAGCTGGAAGTAGCATCCGCCGAGGAGGAGCCGCCATTTAGGTCTGAATCAAAGTCGGACTCCTCCGATTCACTGGAGCGAGGAGGCAGCTTGTAGCCGCCCGTTAGAGGCGCCTGTTCGTGGGCATACTTCTCGCTGAGACTGTGACCATGGCCATTGGAGGTGCCATTGTTGTTGGTGTGGTTGCCATTCTTGAGGTCCTCTACGGCAGGACCCTTCCACTCGTTGTTATTGCTCGGCGTGCTCTCGTAGAGCACTGTGCTGGGTGGCGGCGTTGTGGCCACCTCGCTGCCACCGTTCTGGGCCAGAAGTGGTGTAAATGCCTGGCTGGAATCTCGTCTACCGCCGCCGCCATTCTGATGGTAGCCATTCACCTGGCCATGTCCATTGCTGGTCTTGCCGCCGCCCAAGGATGCAGCCTGAGTGGCGCCGGCCTCCACATCCCCGTTGCTTTTTGTCATTCTGCTGGCCACTGAAGTTCCTGGGAATCCCTGGAATACTTAAGGATTGGATACGCTCCTAGATCTCAACTGGGTTTCGTGTGTGTGTAATCTCTAGGTTGTAATCTTTGCAGCAGTTCTAGGTGGTCTTGGTCACTGCCTGTTGTTCCATATTGTGGTTCCCATTACTTCCGACTTGGATGCGGATTTTCGGTTATATACATTCGATTCTGTGTGGTTGATATATTGTTGATATTGGCCCAAAAACGAGGTAGATTGAGGTTGATCTGGTTTCTGATAACAGTTCTATATATTCTTTGTTGCAATATGGCAGTGTTTTTGTGTTTTCTGAAAGTAGAAAAGAGCAAAGAAGTGAGAATTAGCAAAGGAAAGTGATTTGATTATTTTTAATAACTAATTTATAAAGAAATTTTATTTGTAAATATTTTTATAATTTTTATTAGTGTTATTATGGATTTTGTAACTCTTCAAACTTCTTTAAGAATTTGATTTCTTTTATGTGGCGCCTGGCAGTTATGCAATAAAAACTTTACAGGAAATTCATATACTTATTTATCAAAAGGCTTTAAAAATATTATTTAAAATTTGTATTACTTAATTTATTATGTAATTAATTTTAATTTTTATAAACCAATAAATTATATAAGAACTTCATTTGATATGAAAATAAATTATAAAGATTAATATTAAGATACACAAATATTCATTTGAAACTTCCAAGAAGCAAAATAAATAATGAAAACTTCATACAAATATTTAATTACTTTTACAGAGGCACAAAAATGTATTTATTTTTTCAAATATTTAATATAAATTCTATTTAAATGTTTATTACTTACATTTACCTTATAAGAAAATCGTTCTTCAAAGCCAACCTGAACTTAAGTTAATATTCCATTAAAGAACCTAACTGTTACTTTAAAAACTCCTACTTACATATGCAAAAATAATTTATTTTAATTTATCTAATCGTTTTTTATATACTTTTGTATTTTGTAAACCCGCACAATGAATTTTATATGGAACTATAGCTTTGAAATCCAAACGCAGACTGCAGGAAAAAACGCAGAACCCACTGGAACCCATACACTCGCCAAAATGAAAGTGGGAAGCAGAGTAGACCTTATCGGTTTTTGCTAAAATATATATACATACTTATATATGAACATATATGCATTAAAAACGCAGTCGTGGGAACAGCATGCGACAAATTGTTAGCAAAAGCTCTATATTTAAGATTTTTCTATGTGTTATTTTGGCAATTGATAAGCCAACACCTTGGAAGTTCAAGGTTGAGCTGATAACAAACTTTCAGGCACATGTGCCATTTTTGGTTAGCTTATTTAATTGCAGTTTTTAATGGAAATATGAATAAATTACATCCCAGAAATTTTTAAAAATATTTTATTGAATATACCAAACTACTAACTGATTTTGAAATATTTTTTTTAGCTATTAAAAACAGTTTTCAAAGGGTGATTTATTAAAATTATATTGTAGGTTTATTATTAAATTATAGTTAATAATAATACTTATATTTATTATATCCACAAACTGCCTTGTATTTATAAAAAAATATAATATATATAAAAGCGTATATATGCCAAAACAAATATTAAAACAGTTTGTCCAAATTCCGCTCTACTCGTATCTCATTTTTTGTTCCTCTAGTTTTTTGTTTTATTCGTTTTGCCAAAATTTCAATGTCAAATATTATTCGCAAATTCGTTTCTAAACATTTGCTTATACATACACACACTCATTAACTTTTGTGTGTGTGTTTGGGTTTATAAAAAAGCAATGACGGAATTTAATTTCACTTTCCGCCGGGACAGCCGCTCTTTTGGTTCCATTGCAATCGCAATCGCAACTCACTGGCTGCACTCACCAATCTTATCACTGTGCCCGACCTCGATGATAAGGAAAGTGAAATTGTCACTATATATACAAACAAATACACCCCTGCAGAGGGAGAATTAAGAATTTGATTCTACAAAATCTGAGAGATACAGGAAACTACTAGGAGATCAGGAAAACAAGGACAAGAAAATGGTCTTCATAATTTAGTCAATAATTATTACTTGTTTTAGTTAATAAAAATATATTAAATGAATAATAAAGAGTTTGTTTTATAACTCCTAAAAATATAAATAATATTTTC
Source organism: Drosophila mayri (assembly GCA_008042485.1). NCBI lineage: Eukaryota > Metazoa > Arthropoda > Insecta > Diptera > Drosophilidae > Drosophila > Drosophila mayri. The sequence continues at coordinate 12,345 of VNJN01007515.1, forward strand.
AAATAGGTAATAAAATATTCATAAAAAAGTCAAGTTTTTCAATAAACATTTCATGTTTTTGTTAATAAAAAATAATCAATAATTATATAAAAATCAATATACTTTCAAACAATTTATCAATAAAATATTAAAATTAAAGTAAAAATGCTTTTGAGAAATTTAATACAGAATTTAATAATGGTATAAATCTTATTCAACATGATTTTTAGTTTAGGTTTGTCAAAGAAATTTTTAACTAGCAGGATTTTAGGAAACCTGCCATTTTTATATTGCTAAATTTATTTAAACCTTAACTGGATGTCTAAAATTTAACTAATAAAACCAATAACTTCTCAATATATTTGTTTTATATAAAATCAAGATTTTACAATTTAAATTAATCATTAAAATGAAATCCTCTAATTTTTCTTAACAGTGCAAGCAGGGGTCAGAGCAGGAGGCGTCTCCTGTGGGCCTTTAGTGTTTATTTTCTTTTCTTTTATTTATTTTTTATTTTTTGCTTAGCTCCCCCTAAACTTTGGCCTTGATTTTGTGTTGTTATTGCTGGTCGATGATGATGGCTTCTTACTTTTTCCTCTGTTTTTCATTCAATTTTATTTATTGCGCATTTTGTGCTTTTGATTTCTGTTTGAAATGCTTGGCTTTCATTGTTGTTGTTTCAGTGGAATGCTTGTGAATTGAGGGAATATTTATTTATGCATAATAAGAGATGAATGGGAATAGCACGTGCTTAATTAGCATTCCTAATTTGATAGGATATTGAAATCCAATCAACAGCTAAGCAAGAAAATATGTTTAAGTGTAATAAGAAATAAGGAAAATATTGAAAAATGAAGAAATATTTAAGATACAACAAATGTAGTACAATATAGAGCCTTATTTTGATGAAGTTTATTTATAAAAATTGCATATAAAGCTCAGAGTTGTAAATACACTTTTAGATACATTTTATTTTAAGTATCTAAAGAAGTTTTCAAAAATTATACATGTTTCAGGTTTTATAAAAAATTAAAGACTTTGAAAACAGTTTACCTGTGACATCACACACAGCTCGCAATGTAAATTTTCAATTTAAACCCTAGATAAGGCCCTTGGCTTTATCTTTATTTTTCCGCCTTATCTGTTTTTCACACTTTCCCATAGTTTTTGTTGCTGTTGTTGTTTTCTGTAGGTACTTCTAACTGATTCTAAGCGATGACGTACCTCTGGATAAGCCAACAAAGCCAGTAGTTTAGCACTCGCTGCTGGCCACTTATCGCCACCATCGCTGCATAATCTCAATGCTCCTGGCTTCCTCATCCGCAAAGTCCAAGTTACACGGAGAAAAAAGTAGAGAGTTCTTCATAATACATCTTTATCTTTATCTAAACATCTTTAATTATTTGTATCTTTTTTTACTTGCCTTTATATACTTAAAGCCTTAAATTTCTTTTAGATTTTTGATAATAATTTCCTTTCTTTTATATTTATTATTTACCCTAATATTTTCTTTGAATCCTCCCCCATTTTTCCCTTGTGTAGTTTGCGAAAAAGAGTTTAAACTTTAAAGTTACTCCGGTGCACTTGCTGGTGGGACCTGGTCTGAACCTGAACTCCTGCAGTTACCTGTTTGAGGCTAAGTTCGAGTGGCAGCAGCAGCAGCGGCTAGCTGGCTCAAGGCTCATTGAACCCTGGGCTCTGGAATCGCTGAAACTGACCAGGTTGCGAACCTTCACAGAGAGTCGGCCATCCAGCCAGATGCTTATGCAAGATCTAACCATCTATCTGAACATATTGGCTTCAATTCGGCCTGATGGATGGTTAATTGTTCAATTTGTTGCAAGTGTTGCTGGCTGACAGCCAGATATTGCCGATTTATCAGTGTCAATCATAATAAATGCAATTAAACCGCCCCGTTTACGAAACTATCGAAATCGAGGAGGACCAGGAGGAGGTAGTGGAGCAGGAGGAGGCAGGGTAGAATACTGGTTAAGAGCGATCGATGGATGGTTAGATGGCAGCCGAGGTTTCCATTTCAATTGGACCCGCAGCACTATCATCATAACTACAATGTGAGAAAATCAACGAGGGATTCTTACACTAAAAAACAAATCTCAGTTGAATATTTTAGGAGAAGATATAGAGCTAGAAGTTATTTAGAATATTAAAATTAGAATAACTCTAAAGGAAGTCTTTCAAACATCAAACAAATAGCTTTAAAATATAGAATTTATTCATGTTTTTGTTGCAACTATTTTATGAAATTTTCCATACCATTTTCTATATAATTTAGACCCCTTTTTGGCTTAGTTTTTCTTGATCTTACCATTTGTCGTTTAGTGTAACAAGAATGGTAATGCTTGGTTTGGGGCGGGCGGTGGAAAATAACAAAATAAAAAAAAAACAACAAACGGGGAGTTGCACTTTTTCTCTGCTCATAGCGTGTGGATTTTCCGGTTTTCCCGGCAACTTGCAACTTCATCTTCCCCTTCCGCCTTCCGTCTTACATCGTCGTCGTCGTCGTTTGCTGCCAACTACGTAACTGAGTTATGTACGTGTGTTTCGGCGAGTGTATACGGGTATTTCCACGGGTGTGCATTTGAATTGCGCAAGCGCAACTATTGCAAATTGCATACCGCGTTGCTGTTGTTGCTATTGTTGCTATTGTTGCTGCTGCTGCATGCCAACATGCAACAAAACCAGACACGCGGGCAACGTGCTGACTAGACGCTGACAGCAGCAATATCACAACAGAAACATGGCTTTTAGGGATGCAAAAATAACCGTTAAGATATATCGGAGAAATATCTTGAGGTATAGAAAAATGATATATAATTTTACGGGAAATTATGGAGAAGATCCTACATAAACTAATTAAATTTATTTATTTAATTAATTGCAATCTAGGCATTATAAATAGTTATATATTATTTCTAGTACGATCGGAAATACCTATAATTGCATAGTCCTAATTAAGAGGATATATCCTAAATTAAGCCAATTCAAATATGGTTTAATTAATATTTTAAAAGAATAATTTAACCTTTAAGAAAATGAATAATATATTTAGCTATTACTATACCCAACGAAGAAGGCTGTAAACCTATGGATTTTTATGTCATAAATAAAAAACTAAGATATATGTAATATCTTTAAAATATTATTATCATAAAAAAGCAATGTATAATATATCTAAAAACCTAGAAAAAGATATGAATCTCTTTTCCAAATTAATAAAAATTTATTTAATTCATTTAAATAATTTATATAAAGTCGAATTTCAGCCCATTAAGGATTCTGCTCAGATATATCGCTTCACCTATCATTCCTAGTCGCCACGAACAAGTGCCAAAGCCGCAGAGGAGAAGAAAGCCCCCAACAATGGAATGGCCAGAAGCGGCATTGAAAGTAAATTGCACACTCGACCAGCAGCAAGCTAGCTGCAAGCCAGCAATAGATGCCAGGTTGCCAGTTGCAAGACCAAGTTGGAGCCACAAATGCTGTTAAAGCCAGAATCTTGGGGAAGAAGAGCTCGGAAAAGTGGTTTAGCCACATTTCACTTTTAGCATAGAAACGATTTAGAACTTGGATATGTCTGCTATGGAGATATGCCAACAGAGAATCAACACCAAAATCTAAGTTAAAAAATAGCAAAGAAAATATTAAAAATAAAAGAAAATTTTAAAGAAATTATAAGCAATCTTGGAATACTTATTAATATAAATAACTTCAGTTAAAACCGAAACGAAATATTTTTATCTAGAACTTTCTGTGACACTTTGCACAATGAAATTAAGGAAACCCATTTGTTTATTTGAACTCTCAGACTTTCCTACTATATACATATATTCCCACCAGACATTGAGTCACTTTGCTTGGTTTATTTCTCCGGCTCCGTCTACGTCTCCGTCTCGGTCTCCGATTCGCTGACCAATCAGATATCTATATATGTTTATATGAAGCAAATTGTTTATGCTTGTATTTTGACTTTGACCTTCACATTGAGAACTGAACTGAAATTTGAACCAGAAGCTTGATTTGTGTAAACAAAAAATGTTAGACAGACAATAACAATAACAGAAGCGGTCGCAGCTTGGCTGTGTGACAAACGATTAAATTATTAATACATCAGCCCACTTATATACTCCATATGGAGCTTTACATACATATATATATTATAATTTTTCTGCTAAATTATACTGGGGCTTAAGTGTCGAAATTATTTCAATTTTTGGGGCAGCAACAAACCCGCTTGATTCAACCCACTTTTTTGTGTTTTATTTCAGTTTATTTTATTTGCAATTTTGTTAATCCAATTACGGAAAATTAATTTGCTTTTTACACCTGAAAAAGTTGACATAAAACCACTCGTGGATTATAAAAATTAAACTTCAAAGCGATCAAGATATCAAACAAATCCCAAATATATATATACGGATATTTAAGCTTGTACAGGCTTATGCTTTTATTATAATTATTTTTTGTTGTGTCTCAAAGTGGAACAACCATGTAAAATATATATATAAAATCCAATAAGAGGTACATGATTCATGACAGGGCTAAAGGTGTGGCTTTCTTTCCATAAAAAAACAAAACAATGACAACAAAAATACTTAAAACATTTTAATAAAGCAGGAAAATGTAGAGTTGAGTAAGGGATACTCTTACACAAATTTAAAATAAATTAAATAAATATTTAAAATAAAGTAAACCATAAATAATATTTTCTCTGAGTTCCAGATATATTTTATGGGTTTCTAAATATTATAATCCGAGTTAAGCTGCCCTTAAAAATTCTTAAAAAATTAAATTTAATTTAAATGTAGCATAAATTATAAATTTTTCAATTCAATATACATTTGTATTTATTTATTTTGGTTTCCAATGGCTTTCCTTTATTCGCGCATTAATTTGACTTAAAATAAAACTTCCTTTTTGACGTCGGCGCTTGTTAAAAATCTGCAAAAGGTAAAAAACACCAAAACGAAAACTCAAAACGAAACGAAAAAAATAAAGAAAAATTAACAAGCTCAAAATGGCAGCCAAGTGTGCATAAATTTTTGAAATGTCCGCAACAGGCAGTGCCAAAAAAAAGGAAAATAAAAACAAAAAACAGACTTAATGAAATGCAATCAAAAAGGCATTCCAAGAGGACTGCATTAAGTCCGACTTGGACTTGGACTTGGACTTGGAATTGAAACTGGATGTCCAGTGCTACCTGGTAACCGCTTCTCTGATTCCAATTCCGATCCGCCGATCCGCCGATCCTCCGATTCTGATTCTTATTCCAATTCCAATTCCCCCAAATATCTCAACTGAAGATCAGTACATGGCGCTGACGTGACGTTCTGGAGCGGACTCCAGAATAAAAAAAAAGAAACAACAACAAAAACAGATATTCACATTTATTTCCCTTCTGGACATATACAACCTATATAGGTACGCATATATACTGAATAAATGCGAACGAGAGAACAGCTTACATTTGTCATTTCGCACGAACTGTGGGGCAATGTTGGTTTACAAAAAAAATATACTTTTTTTGGACTAAATATTTAGGAATAAATAAAGTATATATTGTAGCAAATTTATTTTGTAAAATTACAATATATTTTAATAGGTAAAAATGACTTAGCTTTAAATAAATCAAAGTTACTTACATTCCATTTTTTGTAAAGATATTTCCTTGACTTTTTATATAAAATGAAAAAGAAACCTGTTCACTAAACATTAAACTCCTAAAAAGTATAAAATCCCTTGCAGAAATTCATCATTTCTTCATATTAAAAATAAATATATTTAAAACACATTTTCAAGTAATATTTTATTATTTAGTTCCACTGCTCTCAAAGAAAAGAAAGCCTGTTTCAAAAGCGCCAAAAAAGCAGCTTAATTTAAAACACAGAACCTTCTCTGTCTGATTGATTGAGCCGCTGATTTAAGCGGCTTTTCGTTGGGCACCAGGACAGCTTCACATTTCTGGACCAATTCCGACCAGGATGAGGTGTTAACTTGCCTTAAATGTGTTCTTATTCCGACCGAACAGGGTACCGTTATGGGGCTAATTGAAATTTTATAAATTGTTTCCTGTCATTCGAAAAATTCCTTCTTTTTCCCAACTCCCCTTTTAGCTAATTTAGCATAATTTATTATAGTAGCCAGCATTGATTTTTCCAATTAGCAACCAATTATATGGCAGAGCTTCGTCATGCGCTAAAGTTTAGCTCATTATTTGCATAATTTCAAGCAGATGAAGAATGCCCAACTCAAGTGTTTTGCCTGCCAAAGTTAGTTCACTTCAAGTGTCAAGTGGGTTCCCAGAAAATAAGTAGAAAAATAGATAAATAAATAAAGAAAATAGAATAGAATAGCCATAGAAATTCGCATGGATACAAGACCATCATTACTCATGAGTATTTGTTTATGAAAGTACTTAGCAGGTTCTTCTTTTCGCTATTCGCTTCTCCACCAAAAAATTATTTCAATTGTTTAACGAAAAAAAAAAACCAACAACAAAATCTCTGCATAATTTTTTCTTTCTTTGAGTTCGTGTTTGTAATTTTTTATTTAATAAATTCTTGATTTTTGGGGTTTCTTTTCTTAACTTCTTTGGGCCCTTGACTTTTTATGGCGTTCCATTTTAAATTAGTTGTTTACTTAAAAAGAATTTTGAATGGTTTCCGTGGGTCTCCACTTTGTTGTTTGTCAACTTACTTATTTATTTTGTTGCTGAGTTGCTTAGTTTTTTAGTTGTTGGAGTGTGGGTGCGGTAACTGAAAGTATATAAAAGTTGAGGTGGAAAATAAGTTAGATGGATTGGTGAAAATATTTTTAAATAGCTTAGAATAAGGATATTTTATAGGGATTTCAAATTCAGGGTAGGTTTTATGAGTTTCTGAGCTTGGATATAATCAAAAACTTTAGGTTTTTTCCATAACTATTTTTAAATTAAAGTGTTTAGATTAAATTTAATAAAAAGGAATTTTGTAGTGTAATTTTTCTATGCAAATACATTTTCTGTATATCATTTTAACCCTATTTTTTTTAGGTATTTCAATAAACATTTTATATATTTTATTTAAACCTGAAATAACCATAGTTTCCTTTACCACTTCCCAAGATTTTCAGGCCATAAAATAATACTGGCTTCATAAAATACACACTCGGTCATAACTATAAATACTGCCATTTAGTTGGGTCATAACAATTACGGCCAAAACGATTAAAGCTTGTTAAAGTTTTTCCATTTTTTTTCTTGTTTAGTTCGAATAAAAATGCAGTGAACATTATTAACAAGGAAAAATACATGTAAAAATTAATACGCACACACACACATCAAGTGATATGAAACAAGAAAACGTATTAAATGGGGGCAAAGTGTGCAATTAATGTAAATGCAAATCTTGTGCCTACAGCTGAGCAAAAACAACAAACACAAAAATAAAAAAACAAAAATAGTTTCTGACGGCAGAGAAGAATGTTATAAAAATACAAAAAAAAAAGATAAATGAGCACAAAAACAGTCTGCTAGCTCCTGTGTGAGTGTATCTGTGTGTTTGCGGGGCAAGCAAAATTGCATTGAGATAGGTCAGTCACACACGCACACCCATGCACTGGGCTAGTGCATGCCTCTCTCTCTCTCTCTTTCACTCTCTGTGTGCAATTTATAGCTTTAATTTAAATATGCAACCAAAGCTGCCCCAATTATGACATAAAGGGGTTGGTATTTCAACTTTTATATTCAAATATTAACCCTCGAGGGTATAGAATTTACAGGGGTTTATCATTGGAACAAGTTTTAGTTGTAATTTTATTTTATTTTATTTTTTGCATCCATGTAAAACTTACACAATCCCCTCTCTTGCTAGCGCTCTCTCTCGTCGATTCACTTTTCTTTGTGCAATTCCAATAATTTAGCAAAGAGAGAAAGGCAGAGCCAAAGCTCTTTGGCCAAAGCAGATGCAATAAAAGAGAAAGAGGGAGTGCAAAAATCAGAGAGAGAGATGGAAATCTCTTTGTTTACTTGCACTTTCTGCTGCACTTTTTTGTTGTTGACAAAAATAGTAGTAGATTTTTGGGAATAAAAAATATTTCTAATAATAAATATTTTAATCAATTTAAAAAATTGAATATAAAATTGAAATAGAAAAAAATAGTATGCATTTTATAAATACAATAGTGAAATTTGAATTTATCTTATTTCACAAGAATTTGCAGTGTTTCTTTCTTTATTATTCTTACTCCTTTTCTTGTATTTTATTTTCTATTACAAATGTTATATTCTTTGTAATCCTTGTAACTTTTTCCTTCTACATTTTCTCCCACTAACATCCCTTATTTGCAGATTTATTCCCGAACCTAGGACAACAATAAAATAAGTATCTGAGGCGGGGGAAAATCCAAAGCAACAGAATAAATGCCACCCCCAAAGAGCTTTCTTTTCGTATTTTTGGCAAAAGTAAAAGCTTGCTAGGAAAAGAGGAAAGGAAAGGGAATGGTTTATATTTTCCTGCCAAGGAATACAGACAACTAAGAACTTATTGCGCAGCAGACGGAAAATGGTATTTTCCTCGCGTCTAGACAGAGGAAAATTAAAGGAAGGCCATAAAAAGGAAAAGGTAGCAAAGCCTGTAATATGAAACTGAAACCTAAAGGCATTGATTGATTTAAAGATAAATTAAAATTACAACAAAATAATAGCAAAAAGCTATTAAAATTAAATGTAATCAAAATATATAAAGTTAATATATTTAAATTTACATTATAATTCCGTTTTTTACCTAAAATACTTTAATAAATGAAACCCTACAATAAAAAATTAGAATTTTCCCTAACAAAAGCGCATCCCTTTGGTTTTTATGGTGACATAAGTGAGTGAAAGTGAATTTGTAATGAAAACGAAATTCAAATTCGAAATGAAAACGAAATTATTGCAAAATCTAGACACGCACACAGGCAGCCGACTAACGGCTCTCTCTCTCTCTCTCTCTGACTCTGCTCTCCGGAAAAGTGCATTGACTTGTCCGCCTGCTGCTTTTCCCTGCAGTTGTATGGGTGTTATTTGCTGAGCTGGGTGGCTTTGTGTGTGTGTGTGGCCAAGATTGCATTTGCCAATTCCAATTTGGATTTTCGCATCTTGTCGGCGGCAACTTCTCGTGTTTATTGCAAAATAAATACATATGCAGATATCATAAAGTCGCCCCCCGCCGGGGTATGCATTTCCTGGAGCGGCGTACATTTTCCAGCTGGTCGGGTTTTTGGAGTGATTTATGTGAGATAGATTCTTTGATTATATTTTTTAAGAAGCAACAATTATGTATTAATTTTCAATACTTACGATTATTCTAGTTTATGAGCCCAAAGCCCTACTAATTTATTTTCTTATTACCTTTAAAATAATTTATTATTATAGTTTAAAGTTTCACAAAACCCTAGCAAGCTGTTTTGTTATTTATTCTAAAAATAAACACCACATTTACAGTAAAACAAAGCTGCTAACCCATAATCACAAAGCTCTCCTCTTACTTTGTAACACATGGCGTATGATTTATTTTTCACCCACATCGCGTATACGCCCCAATGACACCGGGTATACAATAATAATGAAAATATAATCAAATCCAAAGCACTTTACTGCCCTTTCCAATGCAATAAAAGTAATAAAAAATAAAACCTTTGCCGGATCTGTAATCCGTTGTGATTGTTAAACCAAACAAAATTCGTTCCCAGGTCCCCCAATGTTTCCCAGACAAATGCAACCAGAATAAGAAAGTGGATGTGGATGGGGATGGGGATGGGCACGAAACTAGTTTAGTAGGAAGATCTCAGATCGTTACGTGGCGTTTAATTGAATAAGTGCCCCCGGGATTGAGTCTCCCAGTCTCGACGAGACGAATGTGTGCTAAATTGATTGAGTCGCTTGGTGGAGTGCCATAAATTAAGCAGACAAACATGGGGACAAGTCTGCAGCGGCTGATTTGCAGTTGCAAATCACAAATCGCGAATCTCGAAAACACATATCGGTATAATTTTCACAAAAAAATGCACAAAAACCGCAGCCAAAACGGAGACAGAAAGCGAAAACTGGGTCAACCTGATGCAGAGCAACCTACGCAGCGGCAGCAGGCAGCTTCGCAGCCATAGATGCAAGCCGAAAAAAAAATAAAAATAAAAACACAAAAAATAATATAAATGGTGGAAAAAAAGAAGTGTAACCCACGACAACGACGACGACGTTTCGCTTCATTTGCTCACAACACTGGAAAAGTAAAAAGCGGCAGCTACACGACGACGCCAAATTTATGTCTGCTGGATTTCACCCACGCAGCAGCAGCAGCAGCAGTTGCAGCTCTCCCAATAAAAAACAGCAGCAGCTTCAAGTTTTCGCGGAACTTTAATTACTTCCACTACCTTATTTATTTACTTATTACCTGGCTAATCGCATTCTTATCAGGCACACGTGCTGGCAGCAAGTGCAATGCCAGAAAACATTCCACAGTTTTTGTTTAGCGATAATGGAAAATCAAAACATTGTAACTAAACAGTGAAAACAGAGCTAGTAATCAGTAGAGATAACCCTTTACGTTAAGGTTAAAATCTGCTATTAAAAATAAGGGGAAAACTCACAAAGGATTAAATTTGTTGGGAGTTAAACATACTTTTTCAGAAACATCTTTCTCAGACTTAAATATCCTTTGCTAATAAAATACACACAAGAAAAATATATTTAAAAAATATATACAGCTTTGAATGCTTTTGCCATTTATTAAAAAATTTTAATAACTTTTTCAGGTAGTATTTATTCATCAAAAAATTATTTAAGATTAATATAAATTCTTAACAAATTTTTATGACAAAACTTGCCTTTGAAACCTTTAAGCTAACCCATTTTTATATAAATTATAAAACCCCAAGCTCAAGTGTTCCCTATTAAATAACTTTATGCAAATATTCCCTTTAATAAACTTCATTTTATTTAGTGTCCACTGTACTAAGCTGAGGGAGATAGAGAGATTTTCTGCTGCTGCCCACAAAATCGTGATTCCGCCAGTTGCCAACGCCACCGCCGCCGCCTGCAACTACGTTCACTTTCAAAATCAGTGAAATGTGACCAAAAAAAATACAAAAAAAAACAACAACAACAAAAAGAAGAAAAAAGTGAATTGATGTTGCATTGTGTTTGGCTGTCTGTTTGTTAGCTATTCGCATTATTCACTTGGCTTACAAATAGAGGTTAATTTATTGTGACTTGATTGAGTCGAGCATGCGCATAAAATATGCAAGAGAAACTGGCTTTTTGAGAAAAAGTTAAGTCAATAAATTAAGCAATTATATGGGGGTAATGCAAATTAAAGGATAATTGTTTAAGAAAAATAAAAAAAACGATTTGGAAGTTCCTGGAGGAGATAAAGGAAAGTCTATAATAATTATTTGCCATTTTAGATTGTTAGTAAAATAATTCTACAAAATTAATAATTCTTGTCATTTAACTCACTTTAGTAACCTAATATGTAATCATTATTTACTGTTTGTTATATAGTTATTATTTATCAAGTTATGGCAGTCCTACCGCAATGCAAAATGCTCGTCTCAATGTCAAGTTTTATAAGTGTGTAGCTGTAGGAATCAATTACACTGATTCAGAACTCCGCTCGCAGATACAGATACAGCGATGCTGTTGCCATCCGTTGCAGTTGCAGATACATATTCATGCTGTGACTGAGATAAATATCCGAAGCAAAGAAACCAGATGAAAGCCGGGGAATCTCGCGTTCGCTGCATCCGACAACGACCTTCGGCAACGATCTGACATTGAACACTGGCTATAAATGGAGCCATCTACATGTGTATGCACACTCCACACACTCCACACTCGCTTACATTAAACATTAAATGCATTGTTGCTGTACAAGCTGTTGACATAATTTATCCAGATCATGCACTGTACAGAAATATATTTAGGAATATATTGAATTTCATTCAAAGCTTTTTAATATTTTTTTTTTAGAGTAAAGCAAAAGTGTAAGGATTTCTATTTCATTTGAAAGAACATTTAAAATGTCTTGAATAATTTATAAAAATTAAGGTGACACAGAAAGGAAGGTTTTTTAAAGGAAATTAAGCAGAAGAGGATTTTTATTGAAGATCAAAATTAAATATCAAAAGAAGCAGAAATTATAAATTATTGAACTCCTTTCTACTTTATTTAATACCCTAAAGAAACCCACTTTAAAAGGAGTTCCACTCTTTAAATAAATTATTAAAATAACAAAATATTTAATATATTTTCTAAAGCTGTCTTTGAGTTTTTATGGAACTGGAAAGGTCAATTAATTCATTTAAATACCCCTAGAAACTATACATTGTTTCGTATGCCCCCATCACTGACCTCAATCTCCTCTTACAACTCACTGAATATTTAATTAATTAAGCCCGCATTTCTTGCGGTGCATGCAAAGTGTGTGTACTTTTAGCTTGAGGCATTTTCGCATTTTAGCCAATTAACCGAATGGTGCCGAATTCAGATAACTATGGAAACGGAGATGGAAATGTGGAAATGGAGATGTCGGTGACGCGCGCGCACATTCCATTCCAAGACGAGGCAATAGGATCCAATTGGAACCGAGTTTCAGACGGCAGTTCATGTTGCAACAACTGCTGTGGCTGCTGCTGCTGCTGCGACTGCTGCAGTGGCTGCTGCACTTGACTTACTTGAGTTGCGTCTGGTAACTGCCATCGCCATCGCCATCTGCGCAATGCATTTCACTTTCATTATGATGCAGTCAGTTTTTGCCACTAAAAATGGCAACGGGGCAATGCCGATGTGTGGTTTTTCCAAGCCAAAATGAAAACCAGTTGGTAGATGCTGCCGCTGCCTCTCTCTTCTCTTGGGCTCTTTCGCTCAGCTGCAACAGCTGACAGCTGCACTCACCTGGCCTTTACCTGTGTGTAGGCGTCGTCGTCTCCGCTGTCTTTTGTTTCGTTTCGTTACTTGTTTTTACTTTCTTCTAATAGATCGTTAGCTGTGCCATGAACTTGCAATTGATTGCTTATTGTTAAATGAAAATGGAAAGTCATTTTCCATGCATTTTATTTTTTATTTTTCCCCCTCTCTGTCAGTGTCTGTGTGTGTGTGAGTGCTTTTTTCGCGGCTTTTCCTTTTTCGTGGGTTTTCATTAACGACGACGCCTTTGCCTTGGCTTTCCCGAAAAAAAAAAAAAAATGGAGGTCAAGTTGCCTCTCCAGGCGAGTGAGTAATTCTTGACTTTTATATATTATTTTTTTTATTGGTGGCTTTTATTGAAAGCGAAAGTAATTACAAATAAAAACATTGAAATGTTTATATTTATTTTTATATATATTAAGTTCCCTTATGAGTTCCCCACCAGAAGCCGAAGCGATAAATGCAGCAGCAACCCCCAATTGCATTTAGTATCTCCTCTGAGTGTGTGTGTGTGTGTATTTTCCCCTGGCCAACCATCAACCAACCCCTTACCCTTTCTTCCTCCCTTCTTGTCCCAACAACAGAATCAATTTTTATTGGTTACACAACGACGACGCCAGCAGCAAAGGAAAAGAAAAGTCCATTGACCCCAAAGGCAAACCGAGTCATGACTTTTAGTACTTCTTCCCCACAATACACTACCCAAGGAGCATAGCAAATAAGGAAAAAGATATAATAAAGGAGTTAAATAAATAAAAAGTGTACTTAGTTTCTACTAAGGAATTAATTTTAAAATATTCTTAGGCAAAGCAAGAGTCTCTTTACAAATAAAATACTTGAAAATATAATTTAGAAGCTCTATAAAAATGTAAGCATCATTATTCTTGAAGAATTTTATAAAATTAATTACCAAAAAATATAAAAGAATATTTTATACCAAATTACCAACTTTTAAACCTTCATAAATCCATATTTTAGCTGTTCCCCAAGTTTGTATTAATTTTATCTTTCTCTATAAATCTATAAATACTCTTGAATACCCCAAAAAGAGTATACCATACTTCGGTTTACTCCTTATCCTCATTTCCGCCCCCTCTTGTTGTCGTTTTCAGTTGAGTTACTTTAAGTAAATAGCCAATGCATCGACTGCAGCTACTGTTTGTTTTGGTCAGGCGCCTCGATCTTTAAGAATTTCCCATTCACAAGAACTATTATTCGGCTTTAACATTTTCTTTATTCACATGAATCATCGCGGAGTTGATTTAATACTTCGAAATAAAAATCCAAGCAAGATTTATACCCTTTTTAGAAGCGCCAAGTGGCCTGGACTCCACCGCCATAGTTGTTGCGATTAAAGTCGAAATTCCGACTGGCCTGGGCATAGGCATCGATGCTGCCACGTCCATCCCGGCTGGTGTAGAGATTGTGGTTATACTGGAGACTGGCCTCACGTCCAACCTGGGCGTCCTTGCTGGCGGTCAGCACCACAGAGCCACCTTCCGGAGAGCGAGCACGTCGAACCAGGAGCTCCTCGGGTTCAGCCACCAGCAGATCCTCAGGTTCAGCCATCAGGAGCTCTGAGGGTTCTGCAGGTTCTGCCATTAAGTGCTCCTCAGGATATGGCTGTGGATAGGCAGAGACTAAAGCCACCAGGCAGCAGGCCACTAAGAGCAGGATACTGGACTTCTTGGCGAACATCTTGGCTGGATTAATTGTAGAATCAAACTGATGTCAAACCAAGATGAGCTGCCTCTTTTTATAGGACACCAAGAGGGATTCAATGGGATTCACCTAGGCCAGGGGACTTACACTCATAAGATCCCATTGTTCCTTATCTGTCTGGCAGGGTGATTTTTTGCATTGGTACATCCCAGAATCTGGGATCTTTATCAGCAGAAATAAGCAAAAAGAACAAATAGCTATATAATGTCACAAAATTCTCATATTAAAAGCTTTGTTTTATTTAATTAGAGGATTTTTTACATTTATTTGTAACTAAACCTGTAAAACACTAAGAATTCTTTGCCTTAACTTTCAATTTAATAAGAATATTATTAAAAAAGATCAATTACAAAATTTGTAATATAAATAAAAAAGATTTCCCTCTCAGAAAGAAGCTTTAATCTTTAAGATACAAATAAAGCAGCTGTTTGATATTTTATATTAGGCACTCCCCACCCCTTAATCCCCCATCTTGTAAAGCTTTAAATAAACATTAAAAATGTATGTTAATTTCCTGCTGATTAGGCCAGATATCGACGGGTTTCTAATCACCACAAAAAAAAAAGAGGGGCGCGCTCCCGTCATAACTTTTCTTTTCTAAACGCATTCAAAAAATCGGCCTACGCAACGGCAGCAGACACTCTTTGAGATAACGCCGCGGCGCACGCACCTCGCAGACCCCGAAAGTCCAATAATAAAAAAATACAACAAAAATTGGAACAAAAACAAAAAAAAAACAGAAATCATAAAAGAGAATTTAGTTCAAATGAGTTCGTTGACACAGAAAGGCAAGAAATCAAAATAAAATTAAGTTTTCCGGTGCGTGCGATCCCCGGGCTCTCTGTTGCCGACCCACACGCACAATTTTTTGTTAATAGAACTCTTTATAGTATTAGTTATTAGATAGCACAGACTTCGTCACTGATTAGTACTAGTACTCGAAATAAATAAATAAATGCCTAATCTTTGAGGCCCGAGAAACCCTTGCCAAATGGCAATCGCGCTCGCCATGAACTTGAAACCAAAAACCAAATTCGATTGTGAAAGTGCGGCCCCTTCTCTCGCTCCCTCTGTCTCTCTGCTTAGATTCTCGACGAGAACTGATTTCTAATCGCATTTTTCGAGTGCTGTAATTAGATGTGCGTATCGCGAAAGTCTTTCTTTTGCTTGCCTTTATTTCGGGTGAAAGTTTTCGCCATTTGCTCCATGTTTCTTTCATTTAGATTTCATTTACTCCAAGCCCAAAGCCCAAAGCCCAAAACCTGAGAGCGTTATCTATTGAATATCAAGTTGTGAGTATGCATTTACATCTTTTGTCACTTGTGGCTATTTATCTCTTAAAGAGAAGAAGAAAAAAAAATATAAAACTTGAGCCGCAGGCCCAGCGACCCCAGAGAAATAGACACAAAACTTCAGACACGTGTCTCGATCGTCTTGGAAGTTGCCTAGTCATAATTGTAAATTTTTATAGATCTCCCAGAGAATTCGGCGAGGCCAAAAAAAACAATTAAGCCGAAAAATATCAAAATTCATTGAATGAAAGTCTTGCCTTTTGGACAGCCATTTGTCTAGGCGAAAAAAAATGCGTGGCGTACGCACGCTTTCAAAATAAATTATATGCGGCGATGATACGATTTTATATAGACAAAATGTCTACATATTATATATATTTTGCATGTATTTATATATCTGGATATCCGCTTATGTGCCGGTGCTTCTCTGTTTGTTTTAAAAAGATTTATTTGCCAAAAAATATGACGACAAAAGAGCAGTAAAAATACGAAATCGCAAATGGGCAACTTTTGCGGCCTGCCACAGCTTTTTTTTATTTTCAATTTTGTATTTAGTGAGCGGCTTGGATCTTTAACTTTGTCAACAAAAAAAAGGAAAGAAAATGCAGATTAAAATGAACAAGAGAAATGATAAAGAGGAAGTAAGGGAAATGAAAAATATATCGAAGATAAAAGTCCCTTTTTGATGCCTCAAAAATAATTAATATTCATTGAATTTAATTTAGTTTTAAATTAGAATATTTTTACTTATAGAACAAAGAAATTTATTCAATTTTTTTTTTTGAAATTATATACTTTTTAAAATATATTTAAAACGAAAAACAATAGGTGAGTTATAAATAGATACATTTCAAGGTTTGTGTTTTTGCAAACATTTTTATAAATAGTTTTTGTGTCTGCAAAATGTTGATGATTATAAAAAACAAGCTATAAAATTATAGCTATTTATTTACAAAAATATAAACCAATTTTTATTAGATTTGCATATTTTAGCTTCTTTAGCTTTAGTTCCCACAACTTAAGAGTTGTTATTTTAAACTTAAGGATACTTAAATGCAAAGAAGTATTTATAAGTATTTAATTTTATTTAATTTATCTATTAAAAACCCATAAAATTATGCCAAAGTAATAAATGAAATATGTATCCATTAAAATTAAATCTATAAAAAAAAGATACAGACTTCTGCCAGCGGTTAGGCTCTCTCTGGCCACAGAAGACTTGAAGAAGACTTGTACTTTATTTTATTTATTTTTTTTTCCTGGCATATCAAGAGTGAAGAGATGTCGTAGTTGTTGTTATTGTTGTTGTTTTGTTTGTGGTGTTTTTATTGCTATTGTTGTTTGTGTTATGCGTTGCGTTTAAGTCAAGTTCAAGGACTGTCAATTAAATTGAAATCACTTGCTAAAGACGAGTCGGCAAAACAAGCTTCCAGATGAGTAGAGCCGGGATTCCGGAGGGGGTAGGGGGAGAGCCGCTTCTTGTGGCTTCTCTACTGTGTGTATTATGTGTGTGTGTGCGATTTTGTATCTATGTGCCGCTTGTTTTTCTGTTCGATTTTGCACGCAGCCAGCTTACATTACACTGGGATTTAAGATTTAAGATTTAAGGGTATATAGAAAGTGTAAGACTTGTTTAGAAAAATAATGTTTAAATTGGGAAGTTATTTTGACAATTTTTGGGAGCTTGATAAAGTATATCAATTGTTCACAAAGTTATTAATTATGTTGGTTTACTATCTGAATCTTTGGAATTAGTTTTCCCTTTAAAGAAACTTTTATTTTTAACAAGGAAATCTTTGAGAAATGTATATACGGAATTTAGGTATTGTATTCCTTTTTTTTAATAAAACCCCTTAAGTATTTTGTTCAGTTTAGAGGCTTTATTATTATTGCGAATGCTGCGTAGTTATAGTGTCATAATTGTTGATGATCATGATTCCTCTTCCTCTGGGTTTTCTCATCTCTGATCTTCTGCCATCTTCTAGGTCTTGAATATAATCTTGAATGGTTCTTTTGTATGTCAGCTTGCTCAGCTTTGAGCAAGTCAAGTGCGGCTTCTGGTTCGTTACTAACCGAAAAATATATATACAAGAATATATATCTCGAGTGAGGCTTAAGAGAGGGCGTGTCCCCCCAATGAATATATCTCAAGATTGACAGGGAAAACTGGGTCTTTTCAAGTGGTCTTTGAATGGAATTTATTAAGGCTTTTAATTTAAAGAAAGGTATCTAGCAACTAATAATAATAAATTCTATACAAATATCTAAGAGTTTCTGTATAGAATAAATAAGTTTTGGAAACCCAGAAATCCTGCAAAATATTATCAAAATTAAAACTTATATTCCTCATCTTTCTGGAGTGGAAAAATTCCGTCTGAAAGATATCAGCAGCTGGCATTAAACAACGACTAAACCGGCAAGCACGACCCAACCCAATCCAAGTCCGATTTTATATACAAATCCAATTTTAAATCAAAATCCGAATCTAACGACAATGCATATGGCCCAAGGGGGCGATTCCTAACTGTGTTTTTAGGCCAACTTTCAGTTTCTCGAAATGTGAATCGAGGTTTTCATATCAAATGTGGTCACAGCCAGCGGCGAGCTTAAAATAAATGCATAATTAATGCCGATATTGGTGGTACCTATATGTATCTATTTTTTTTTTTTTTTGAGTTGATTAACATAATGCCGCCGCTGCCATATAAAATTATCGACTTGGACTTGTGAATAAGACTTAGGCACTTCGTACAATGCTTTTTCCACGTGCTCTCTGAACAAACGAATAAAGAAATATCGATCCAACCATCGAACCATGACTAAACTTCGTGGAAATTGTCTTTGTGATGAGTAAATGTTTCTTGGCACTTTGCTTCCCAAAAATTGTGGACTTTTAACAGATAAAACGAATGTCAATCCATCAGATAAAAATATACATACATATATCTGCAAGGGAAAAGGAAACGGAAGTGCTGGGAAGGGAAGGGAAGGAGGAGATGGTATAGGGAGGCACCATAATGGTTCTATGTCTGTCAATATTTGGCCAATAAAAGGCATTTTCGCTACGTTTCGATAATCAATACACAAAATGATTTTTTGACTTTATTTTTTCTTTACTTTTGTTGATTTTTTCGTGGCTTATTTTTTTGTTGGTGTTGTGTTTTTTTGTAGAATATTTTGTATGCCAAGAATTTAAATTAGTAGTAAATCTGGTTTTGTGATTTCGGGTTCGTTCTCTCCACTTTTTCTTCTCTTCCTCTCGCTGCTCTGCTCGGTTCTGGGCGATTCTTGTTTTTGTCTCTGCCCCAACCGTTTTCTTCTTTAGTTTTTTGTTTTTCTGCGACGTTATTACAGGTGAATTTTTATATAGTTTTTTCCCTTTTTGTCTGAGTTTTGGGCTTTGCTTTTGGGACTTTGGCTGAATCAGAAAACAAATTAAATGAGTTTGCCTGAAATCGAAATGCTTTGGGCCATTGATCATTTATTGATCGCCGCCGAAGTTGAAAGCAAACTCCCAAGAAAGATGGGGAATTGGCAGAGTCCAAAAAAAGGGGGGAAAAAAGATCATGGAAACTTTGGGGTTATTAAAGAAACACCTTATTTATCATTTAATTGCAAAGTTCTGTATTTGGTTATTAGGAATTTTGTGTTTGTTTTCTTTGAAGTTCGAATTAAATTAAATTTGTTTAGTTTAATTGCTGTTTTAATTATTTTAACACAAATTTAAATATTTACATTTAGAGTATACTCTCTGATATGTTAAATAACTCTTAAAATATTTTTTAAACTTAAAATTTAAACAAATTTAATAATATTTAAAGAATATTATATTTGAATATTGTATTTTAACTCTTTTACTTGGGGATCTTCTCATAAATTAATATATTATTATTCAAAGCTTAAATTTATTTTTTAGAAACTCGTTTTCTAATAATAATAATTTGTAGACACATAAACTCAATGAATAATTTGAAAAAGTACTTGCTTGACTTTCTCTATGAACATGAACAAAATAATCAATAGCTTCATTAAATATTTAAGCCAATTTTTAAACATAAAGGTAACCCTTAAAAACAAAGCCAAAATATCAATTTTTAAATTAATTAAGAAATGTATTTAATAAACAAATTTCTGGAAAATGAAAATTAAAACACTTTCGGTAATTTCCCTGTCACTTTCCGATTTGTTTCCTGCTGTTTTTAGCATCGTTTCAACTGTTTCTCTTTTTAAATTTCCTTGTATAAATACTTGTGTAAATATTTACGATCAGTCAAATATAATATATATATAAATGGGCAACGATAACGAACCCCATGTGGGTCAGCTGGAAAATATTGTTTTTTTTTGGTCTTCTGGTTTTCTGACCAGAACAGACACTCTTGTAATTGAGGTACAAAAGTGAAACTCTGGAGATAAACATTTACATTTGATTAAACAACGTTTATTGGCTTTTGTTCGATTTATTTTAATGCTTTACGCGGATTTTGGGGCTTTCGTTTTGTGAGAACAAAAAATAAAGGCGACGAGGAGCCCCACCTCGCTTGGCAGTATCTGTATCTTCTCTGCATCTGTGCATCTCTGTGCATCTTTATCTGTGCGTATTTATTTTGGTTTTACGGCATGTAATTACCCAGGGAGAGAGAGAGAGACGAGAGAGAAAGGAAGAGATTGAGTGAGTATATATATTTATCAGGGGTGTAAGTAGGAGAAATTATAAAAGGGTTTTGTGTTTTTTTTTGGGTATTTAAAATGTATTTTTATTAATTTGTTACTACCTAAATTGAGACCTGCATTTTTAAGGGTTCTATAAACCCCATGATCCCCCCTTTAACCACACCACTGCATTCTTTAGCTGCCTTTTGCCTTGCGCCTTATCATTATCTCCCCAGTGCGTATTGTGTATTGTGCGCTTTCTGATTGCTCTGCCCCCTTTTAACCTTTTAAGAAAGATTTCTTAACCCATTACGATTTCACTCAATGCAGCGTATCATTTTTGTAGGCCGTCCCCAAAAAAGAAAAAATAACACAGAAACAACAAAAAATTACATGTTTCACTTTCTCTGGCGCCTCAAAAAAACGAAAAAAAAAACATAACAAGAACGGAAAGGAAAGATAAATGCTTAGACAACGTCTGCTTCTTCTTGGCATTTCTATGGCATTTCGAAATACGTTTTTCGGGGTTTCTGCTTTTGTTTTTTTTTTGTCCATCAATCAGAGAACATTTCTTTTTCTTCATTTCTTTTGTGGCCTCGCATTGAAAAGGGAAATTTCTTTAGCCCCAATTAAATAAAAACAAACAGAATCAGGTTATTCCATGGTTTTCTGAGTGCAATTCCGTTTGCAGAATTTATTAATGGATTTTCTGGAATATTTCAGGGATTTTGCTTTTTATAAAGGTGATTTCACAGGGAAAATTTAACAAACTGATGAAATTTTAAGATGTTCTTTAAATAAATTCCTGGAATAAAATTCATTCTGTGTTTTTTTTTTCTAAATGAATAATTAACCTTTTTAACATTCAAGTACAATTTCCCTGTTAAAAACTTTCCACTTGAAGAACCTCCCTTCAGGTTCTTCGTTCTCACAGCAAAGTCTAGGTTTTTCTCTGTGGATAATTTGTACAATTAATTTATTTATTAAAGCTATACTTACGCTTATCGCTGCTGCTTCGCTTTCTGCTCTGGCTGTGCCCGTGGATTTTCTGTATTTATTCATTCAGCATTTCGCTACGCAGTTTACGCGTCTAATTTCGTTGTTGCTTTTGCTTTTTCACACACCGAATTTGTTGTTGTTATATTTTTATTTTTATTTAATTGCACACATAATGGACACAAAAATTAAATGCTATATTTGTATGTGTTTTGTGCGTTTGGAAAAAAAACACGCACACAGCCAATTGAGAATTGTATTTATTGCGGCTGCTGTTTTATTATTTATGAACATGAAATTATTCGAGCACTCACTGAAAATGGATTGGCACTTTGTAAGATCAAGGGATTTTTTAATTTATATTTTATTCAATATTTGGGATTATTTTTGTAACAATATTTGCTAGTAAATAGTATTAGGCACATTTATATTATTATTTTTATAGGAATTATAGCTCAAGTGTTTTTTATTTAGTTAGGAGGTTTCTTTTATAAAGCTTAATTTGTCTGTTTAATTGAATGGAATTTTATTGAGTTTTTATTTTAACAAATTCATTTGAGGTTGATTTGTATTATTTTTTAAGTTTTATTAACACAAGAACTCTTTATTTATTAATTTTTAATATTTTCTTTGACAAAATATATTTATTTATAATTTTTTTACACGTTTCTTTTGTTTAATTTGTTGAATTTTGCAGTTTTTACTTTCTTTTTAGTTGAAAAACATTTATTTTTTCGAGTTTTCTCAATTTCTGTCACATGTATCCCTTAGATACGGGTGTGTGTGGGAGTTGGAGGTGGTTTTTGGGAAGCAGAAAACGCCACCGATACGATACGGAACCGAAAACCCCGAAAAACACGGCTTTTCGAGCAACGCGTGCACTGACAACGAGGTGCGAGCGGCAAAAACTCGAGAATAAGCAAAGTGCGGCTCAATTTATACGACGAGAGACGCAGACGACAAGAAGATACAGACTGGCGCACACAGAGACAGACAGACAGCGGCCGAGCCAGCGGCAGTGGCAGATGCAGATACAGATACGTACACAGGCGCGCACTGTATCTCGAAGATACACACGATCGCCCCGGACAGATAACAGCGTGCTGCCGGCGCTGGCGTCGCTGCTCACGCAATGTTAGGCTGCAATTAGAATAGAATGGTGGGCTCTCTTTCGCTGCTCTCTTCTGCGGGGGTGGCAGCTCTTTGCCTCTGTTATCTCCAGAGCTGCGCTCTCTCTCTCATTAGCTCTCTTTGTGTCCCTCTCTGGCACTCTCTGTGTGTTTTGGTTATAATATTTTTGTTGGTAGCAGCAAAAGTGTAGTAGATTTTTTGGAATTTATCGTGCCGATGCCAAAAGTATTTGCATACGCTCAATATGCACGACCCACATTATACACACGCGTTGCCCCCATATAAATAAAAACACCGAAAGTACATATTACCCGCCGCCGCAGCCTAGCCTATCGCTCTCGCCCCCCCCACACACATTGCCGCACACTCACGCACCGCACACACACATTCAGTTTCAGATGCTAAGAGTTCCCGCTGCCTGGCATCGGCACAGTTCGAAAAACGGACTGAAAACAGCCGAAACTTTTTTCTTCGCCCCAACGGCCTCTGTCGCTGCTGCTGCCGCAGTCGCCGCCGGCTTCGCAGCTGTTTGGGGGCTGTTGGAGCTCTGCTAAGCCGCCCGCTATGTTAGGGCCATGTTGCATGGCTGTGTAGCAGCTGGGTTCTGTAAGCTTGCTGTTAGCAAAGGCGTAAGGGGGAATTTCTCAAAGGGTTATTTAATTTATTTTAACTATAATAATCTTATTTCTAAAACATATTGTTAAATTGTATTAAATTTGTTTTAAAATAAATAAAAACCATTAAAAATTATTTCTTTTCAATTACATTTATTTATTAACTTATATTTATTTTATTTATTTAGTTCGTATCTTAAACTTCACTGAAATTTCAATGTTAGTTTAAATTATAAATCAAGTATTTAGTAATCAAATAAACTCTTTTTAAATTGTTTAATAAAGTAATGTAACAATTTTAATCCTTTTAAGATACGCCTCTGTGAAGTGAAATGTGATAATCAGCCGGGGGCTTGACCTGTCTGTGATTTGATTGATTGGTTTTTCTTGTCATTCGACAGCTGTTGCTCCTCGCAGGCTTGTTACTTTTGTAAAGGATACTTTCAGGACTTAAAAATAGTCAAGAAGTTAAAGAACATTTAAATATAGATTCCTTAGAAGTATTCTATTTGTTGGGGTAGCTGCCACCTTGGTGAAAATAAAACAATTTATTTATTAAGTATGTATAATTACATAATTTCAAGAATCTAGATTTTAATTACAAGATTTTTCCGATTAAAGGTAAATTTTAAACCTAAGACTTGTGTTTTAGGAAATTTTAAAATATTAAAAAAAATATATATGCAATTTTCCTTGGCTATTTTTCTGGTCATCTACATACATATGCATGCAGATGGTGTATATATGTATCTATATTCATATGTGCACTGTACATATCAATTACATATTGGGCGCAAGGTCGTCTGGCAGTCTAACTGTCAGATACTTAGATACATTCACGCAAATAAAGTATAAGAGTGCTGGTAGTAACACTGGTTAACAAGGAAAATAAACTGAAGAAGGAGGTTTTTATTGATTCGATAAATTGAATAAAAGTTTAGTCATGACTTTATTATAAACCTTGAATTTCTTTTTCGAAGCTTAAGATATTTAATAAAAAGGTGCTTCCGTATCTGTTAAGCATTTTTGCAAACTCATAAATAACCATATTTTACAGCCTAATATTTAATTTGATATTTTCTATTTATAAATTATATAATTTATTTTCCAACCAGTGTAATCAAGCAAATTGGAGCATTCAAACTCGTATCTATTAGATATTCTTTTGGCAAGCTCCAAGCGTCTGAGTCGATATAGCTCCGTTCGCTATATCGATTCGATTCGATTAGCAATTGCAATTCGCGGTGACTAGAAACGGCTAATTACGTGACATGTTAGACGCGAAAACGAGTTAAACACGCTCCTTCGATTTGTGTAATTAATTGCAGACATCGTTGCAAATGGAGAGCTCAAAATCGAATTCACCTCGAAATGTGCATTGAACTTTTGCGGTGTTGTTGTTTTGACGCCGCCACTGATGAATGTTGTTTTCCCTTTTTTGCAGTTTTGTTTTTATTTTTGTTTTTGCTTTTTTGTAACCAATTCTAGTTGCACTCGGATGCTGATAACCCAAAGATGAACCCGTTGCCTGGGAGGGGTGGGTGGCGAGGAAGTGCTGGAAGTGAAAAGATGAAGAAAAAAACCAGCTGATGTAAACAAATGGAGAGCAAATAATGACAAAGTCGAAGAAATTCCTAAAAAAATAAGTATATATTTGTTATTGTTTGTTGTATTGACAACATCGCTGGGCTTATCGCTTAACCGCTGTCTGATCAAATAAACATATGTACATATTAATAATGTGGTGCATATAGAGTTTTTTAATGGTATATACAGGGGTGCTTACCTAAAAAGAATTTTCATTTAATTTAATATAAAAAGAAGTCTTGTAAATAATGAAAGAAAATATATTTTTAGAGGTCTTAGGATAGGAAATTTTATCATTTGATGAACAAAATTACTCTAAAAACTTCTTCAAATTAATATTAAAATTTTCCATAACAAAATCGTACATTTATCTATTATAATACATTATAAATATAGTTTAAAACATTTAGTTTAAAATATTTAATGTCTCTAAACTATTTTTAATTTATTATAAAAATAAAATCATGAAAGTATCTTTAGAAGAAAACTTCATTTTCTGGTTCTTGTAATCATTTCCCCGGGCAGGAAGCCTGAACCTCTAATGTGTGTCAAGTGTGATAAGAAATGCCATTGTAAGTGAGTTATAATATGGGTTCTGAATGGACTCCAGCTTGAATACGGTTGGCATTCCTTTTATGAGACATTAAATGCTGGCTCCCTCCCACCACTCCATCAAGGGGAGTGTGTTTTTGGAGTGCCTGCCATGACTAATTAAGTAACCAAAAAAATAAGAAAAGAAGGCGAAAAATAAAGCTGCTCAAATTCTCAGCATTAAAACGTGCCGACAACTTTGTAAAGGCTGCCAAAAATGCACATTATATATATTTATATTCTCATACATATAGTATATACGATGTTTGGACTTCCCCTGCAGGGAATTTCGGAGAGTAGATATATTATACTTTCAAGATGATTTTGTATAAGTTTTATGTGTTAATAAATGTTAATAATAAGGAAAATAATAAACAAAAAATTAATTAAACATATTTAGTCTTTTAAAAAGCATATAAAAATATATTCCAATTTTTATGAGGAATTTAAAGTTTCAGAAATAATAGCAATGATATTTCAGGACCTAAAAATAAGTGGAAAATTGAAAACAATTATTTTAAGCACAAAAATTATGCAGAATAAATTATATTTAATATATAAATATTAAGAAATCAATATGAACGATTTAGAAAAATTTTTTTTAATATTAATTTAAAGATATTATACAAGCACTCCTTCAATTTCTAAGGTAAGAGTATTCCGCTGTCCTGCTACTCTGAAAACCCTTCAGAAGCCCCGCACATATCCTTTTCCAAGTAATGCCATATGCATTTTCAATTCTTGGACCCTCTTCAGCCCCCTGTGAATCATGAGCATTAAGCATAAAACCGACATTTAGCTGATTGATCTTAATAAGAATTTCTGCGGCAGGGCGGAGTACGACTGACTGCTAACGGATCGCTGGAGCGACGACGATGAAGACGGGTCAATAACATTTTTCGGAGGCCTCCTCCGGGATTCCACACCGATATCCATGTCCGAGTCACAATTCGAGGGCGTTGCTGGGCTGCGCCTGCGCAACATAACAAACTTTGTGTTTGTTTCCCTTTGCTAAGGTTTCTTCTTTCTTTTTTAATAACTCAAAATCTCGGGAGTTGGGGGAAATAATATTTCTTTTAAGGAAAGCAGGAGTGTTGTAGTCGGGGTTCCCTTGTCGGAAATTAAATTTTGAATTCGCTGAGTTATGGTTTTGCAGGAACCACCCAAAGGATCTTACAATATCTTCAAGTTGTATCTCTGAGATTTGCACTTAGTCTCGGGCAGAACGGATGTCTGTGCTCGATTGTTAAATGAAATTTGTCGCCAAAAACCACACAGAATTTGCAAAACAAATTTATTTTCGAACGCAGTATCTGTCTGGGGCTGTTGCATATTTCATATGTTTTGATTCTTGGTGGGTGCTATAGCTTTATGTTGATTGTTCCAGCAGATTTATGCGCAAGTGCTTAATCGAGAGGGGAAAAGAGCTGAAAAACTGTGCCAAAAAAATAAAATCAGCAAGGCTTTTGTTGCGTTCTAAATAAAGTTTATAAAGAAGTTAAGGGTTCGAGCTGGAAAATTTATTAAAATCACTATGAAAACATGTCCCAAAAATTCTTAAAAATTTTATTAAGAACTTTTCTATACTCTCTTTCCAAGAATTAATATAAACTCAACTTGAGTGCATTTAATTCTGTGCTCCGCAAGGGTGACAATTTTTCTGTTGCGCAATTTTTGGTGCTTCTGCTTTCTGCCGTCTAGCAAATAAATTAAATCAAACTGCAAAACAAAATAAAGCAAACCTGATTTTGATGTCTGCAATTCAAATTAAATGCAATTAAACTGAAATTGATAGAACAATTCAGACGTACCTAAATTTGGAGGTCTGCCTTTTCATTTTTTTGTTGTTTATTTTTTGGCACTTGACAGCATCTCTTTTCGGTGTTCTTGCCACATCCTTCGAGGGTCTCAGGTTTCGCCTATTTAAATTCTAACCATTTAAGGACCTTTTTCGAGTTTCGTCTGGCTTCGCCTGTCTGCTCCCTGTCTGCCTTTTATTTGTGGTCCCTTTGTGGATTCCTTTTTTTTTTGTTTGTTGTTTGTTTTTTGGGTTAGACGTTAGTCAAGTTTTGCCCTTTTTTTGCGTTGTTTGGGTTAGTCTGACGAATTTCGGCCTTTGTTTTGATTTCGCATTCTGATATCATTTTTCGCATGTGCCAGAGGGGGTTGAGAGGGGGGCCTCTAAGCTGTGTTCTACTTGTGTTGATGTTAGAGTCGTTAGAGATGCTTATGAAATTATGTAATAATATTATATAATAATAGAAATAATTTCTATAATTTAGTAATTATTAAAAAGAATATAAATTAATTGCAGTAAATTATTATATTAACATCATTTAAAATATATATTTAATGCTGGAATATTTAAAATAAATTTAAATGCAATACAAAAAGATTTTAGAGGGTTACTTAAGTTTCTCTATTGAGTTTGTGTATTTATACTTTTTACCTACTTTAATTTTCAGCACTTCTTCAATGAAAGCAATATTATTATATAATTTCATATGTTAACATTTTAATAATCCTTTAAAAAATATTATAGTTTGTTTATATCTTTACCTTTTATTCGCTCACCTCTAACAAAAATATGCTTGGTTAATTTTTTTTTTACCATTCATCTGCCTCTCAGCATATATCTTTTCCTCTCTAGCTTTCAATCTCAATCTTTTGGCTGCCGAAAAAAAGTAGCCAGACATCTGTATCTGTGTGTGTTCATGAGTATCTGAATCTGCCGTCTGGACTTTTATTGTACAGCCGACCTTGAATTTATGGAAATTGCATAAGTGGGAACAACTTTGTCATATTAAGAGAATATATATATATACACTCTTCCGAATAATAACCAGAGACAAACAATAAAGCAGAGACCTTGACATTGTGCTGAAGGACTCCAAACAAAAGGAAACAGGGAAGTGGCTTGTGTTAATTTATTATTATTCAGGATATAATAAATCAATTAATCTGCCGCACCTTTAAAACTGTTCCAAAAAAGGCACTTCCTGAAGCTGATATTTATGGGATTCCTTAATCATGGCATAAGCCAAAGCTGGCGTATCTCAAATCACCGCCAAATGAATTACAAATTTGCCAAAAGAGTCAAGAAAACAAATAATGATCAACCTTCTCCTCCTGCATAATACCTTTTGCATATCCATGGGCATATCGATAACCCTTATCAAGTCTGCGGCATCGCTGGGCCCCAAATACAAATTATGTTTCACCCAAAAAGGAAATGCAAAAGCAAATTTATTAAATGAAATCGATTCGAAAATGCCCTACATGCAAGTCGAAGTATTTATGAGTAAATTGGAGTAAAATGAAGCTAGCTTCAGAAGTTGTTTTAAATTTAAAAATAATTTAAATTATAGACAGCCCAAAAACCATAAATTTTTAAATATCCTATAAATAATAAATATATCTATAATAACACCTATTTTTTAGGAAGCTTCCTATTTAATTTAAAATCCTTAGAGCTTTCTAAGGTACCCCTGCATTTGATATACGATCTGCTAATATTTTTTAGGGGAAAAAATAAAAAAAAATTAACTTAAACATATAAAGAAATGTTTTAAAAAATTTCTAAACATTATCCTATAAAAAACAAAAATCTTTTCAAAATCACAAGTCCAGATTCTTAGTCTTAATTTAAATAATAATATAATTTTAATACCCTTCGTAAATTTAGGGTATAAATATATTCCTGATAATACTACCAATGTGTGTTTAAGCATTATTCACCTCCGGGGAAGTGGGCGTGGCACTTTCAAGTCCACCAAAAACAACCAAGATGAGAACACACAGACACAAAAATGGGCTTCAAAATTTAAGCCCCTTTAAATTGCAGTAATTTTAGGTTTTTTTTTGATAAACTTGGCCGCTTTTATTAGTTTAAAAAATTACTGAAATTAGTAAAAGGGCATCCGTTTAAAAAAAAGGTAAAAGTGGTTTCTTTTTTCACTTTCAACATGATTTTCAGGACACTTAAAACTAAATTTAATTCCTAAGAAATGAGAAATAAGAAATACATCCTTAAACAATTTATTTATATAACTTTGCTTAGTTTATTTGAACTTTAAAAAAATATTTAAAAAAATATTCATTTCAAAGACTATATTTCATTTCAGTTTACATCATTCAAAAAGCTAAAATAAGTAATAAAAGTAAATCAATTGTACTTAGAAGTTACTCTGCCAAATTCTCTTTAGAAATGATGAAACGCCTTAGGTTGTCCGCCGAAGGACTGGCTAGGATGCAGAGCGAGTTGACCCAAATGCGAGGAGCCCTCGACGTGCACCGGAGGCAGCGTCAGAACCATACTCTCCAGCATAACCCGTCAATCTCTGAGATCTCTAGCTCAATGATCAGCACCAGCACGGTGAACCCTCCGCCCCACCGCTACCCAGAGATGGTGCCACAGCTTACGCCACGGAAAGCGATTAACCCCGATATGCAGAACCTAGCCGACATAATCCTGCACCAGGCCCATCGCATCGAGAGGCAGCAGCGGGAGCTGCACTGCCTCAAACTCCACTACGAACGCCAGGTGTCCACCATCAAGAGCAATGCCAAGATGCTGGAGCAGCAGTTGGCGAAGCTGCAAAGCAATGTCAATAAGAGCAGAGCCCTGCAAATGGGCAAACACTATAAGGAGATCGTCGGTGCTGTGGAGAAGCTACAGAAATGCGGACTTGATTTCTCCAAGCCGCTGACCATTTCCAATCATTTGCTAACCAAGTTACTTACCAACAAAACCAATCAGAAACATTAGGAAAGGAATAGTTAAATCGATCAGGAAAACTAGGAAAGAGATAAAGATCTAATTTATTTAAAGATCTGATTTATCTTCATCTCTTTCCTAGTTTTTATTTATCTGCAAATCAATCTAAAACTTGTAATCGTAGTATCCTTTGGAAAACCCCTCGAAGAAATCTCCCAAAAGGTTTTACTAAAAGCAAATCATTATAATTCCCTAGCCCTGTACCATACAAATTTTTTTTCCAAATCTGAGCATTACAAAATTCTAAAAGATTAGTTAAAACAAAAGAACACACCAAAGGATGCCCCACCAAGAGCGAACCAAGGCCAGGCTGGAGCACGAGCTGTGTACCCTGCGCCGTGAAGTGACTCAATTGCGCTCCAAGCAGGACCAGCGTCGTCGAGAGCAGAGGGCTCATGCTGCGCTACAGGCGAAACTCGAGCAGGAAATCCATTGTCTGCAGACCGAAGTGGAGACCCTTCGGCTCAAGCGTAAGGTTCGGGAGGTTGGCGGAGCGGAGAGCAACACCAAGCTCAACGAGCATCTACAGAAGCTGGACGTGCATGTGGCCAAGCAGGAGCGTTACATTAGCTTCCTCGAGAATCAGATAAACCACACCCGCAGCAAGTACGAGAAGAGGATGACCAATGTCCATTTGAGCGCCGATCAGTTGGAGGAGAAGCTGCAATTAGTGCGCTGCGAGATGAGCACCATTAAGAAGCAAGCCAGCGAGATGGATCAGCTGAACAGGCGCCTGGTCTGCCTCAGTAGCAAGGTGGAGCGACGGGACAAGCTAATCGCCCACTACGAGTCGCAGCAAACGGATTTTATGCGAATAATTGCGGATCTCATGAAGCAGATCGAGCGACAGGGTGGTGCTGTGAGCCCCAAAAGGAAGCCGGAGTCCGTAAACGGCAGCGAAGATGTGGTTACTGAGATGCCATCCCCAGTTTTTGATCCTCAGTCAAAGCAAGCCTCCTACTTTTCCACCCTGGCAACGGCGCTGAGAATGAAATTGGAAGTCTAATGTTATAGTATCGCTCTTTATATTGTGTATTCAAGAAATCAAGAATTAGGATGCTCGAAAATGTCTTCAGATGTTCAGATCTATGCATAGCTATGGTCCAAATTAATTGGTCTTTGTAAATTGTATAATTGAATAGTGAAAATTGTAAAGAAAATCGTAATAAATTTATTGTATTGAAAAGTAAAGCTTAAGTTTCTTATGTAAAAACCGTTGTCAATCAATGGAGAGCGGAACTTCAGTCAGCAGTTCCATGGTCGGTGGAGTTCTTGGAATTCGCCGCTGTGCAAGTTCATTGACAACCAGACTGGAGACTGGCTATCCATTCAGCAGTAAAGAGTCCCTTGGGGTTAATGATCTGGCGCTCAGAATTGGGAATTGTATAATGGTTGGGGTTTATTTTGGTTGCTTTTTTTGAGTTACTTTACTTGGAAAATAAGTTTTCAAGTCAGGGAGATGTTTTGATTTATGAAATTAAATAAAGAAAGAATATATCTATATGTTTTAAGCTGAGATAAACCTAAATTTAGCTTTGAGCAAGAGACTTTACAAACTTATCATAGATCTATGCCAATTTTCAGCTACTTAACTGACTCATTCATCCCAGTTGCAAGTTACCAATGATAGTACAATGAAAGGGCTATCTTTTGGTCACTCGAAATGCACACTCCAGGTCTTCAATAGCTGTCTAGCCCTGTAGGCTAGTCACGTTCTGCTGGGCGTTCATTCTAATGCAATATTTCTCTATAAGAGCACGTACCGTACGTATTGCATAAATATATAGCAAATGAGTCAATGCAGAGGGACGGGACCCGCAGATACAGTGCGTTGTCTATTGAATTCTAATGCTGCACCAGGAAGTGCGTGCAGGCAGCGCCAGCGGTCAATTGGAATCGTTTGTGGATAGCAAATTGAGATTGATTGGCTATATCGGCGGCACAATTGGGCCAAAAGTTCAGCTCTAGCTATTCTTTAGGCACTTAATTCGAGTATCTGTGCAGGCCAATCTTATCTGGAGAGCAAGAAGGGGTTCCAAAGTGAATCACACACTTTGCTTATGATGAAATTAACCATTTCTGGGATCGATTTTTAGCAGGTTCCATGGCTAACCAGTTCCGGCGACCTTCACACATATGTACGTTTCTAAGGCGTTTTCGGGTGGTGGAGCTACGCATATTAACACGCTGCCAGCACAAACGAACGACCCTGAACCAAGTAAGTACCCAAAATATTACGTGACGTCACAGCGGGGGTAAACTTCTCCTTCTCCACTAACTGAAAACAGAGGCGGAGTTCGCTTGAAGTTATTATTATTATTATTAGTCCTTAGCTAAACGGCGTACATTACATTATTACATAAATTAAACACTAACTCGAGGGGGCCAGCAATAAATCCATGCGTCTACGTTCCAGAGAAGCTGCGAAAATTGTTTTTCAACAGCAGGACTATGAAGAAAATGCCCACGGCAATGGACAGGAGCTGCACGTTGATCACCTTCGAGTCGACCAGGGCCTGCAGCATGTTGTAGATACTCTCGCTGCGCACTTCGTTGCCGCAGCAGTCCATGAAATGGTGAAAATTGTTTAATTTATAAACTTTTCTGTAAGAGCAATTTGTTTTGTTTGCGAACAGCTGTGAAAAAAGTGGGACTGTAGGGCTGTCAACGTTTCTTGCCAAAGAGAATGGTCCCACTGATAAAGACTTTAATTTTTCAAATACATATTTCTTGATTTTCTGGCATTATAATTTAATTAAAAAGTTATTAGGCAGGTGCTTAGAGGGGAGTTACAGGTAATTCGTTTATTGTTCCTTGACTAACGGTGGAAATCTAAGAGAAAAACGCTGAACTGCCTCCTTAGTTGGCAACGCGGCATACACCTTCATGCTGACTCGTTGACAACGCGCCACAGACAGCTGTTTGCCAATAACAAATTTAAAATTAAATAAATCTACTTAAAATAAACATATATAGCTGTTATTGTTTAATATTTTATATTCGACATGGTCCTCTGCACAATCACAATACCATAAAATTTCGCTGCATCGCAACCGAAACACACAACTCGCTTGAACTGTGGGTCTAGTTTTATTAATTATTTTAACATAACTATTTGCTATTTTTGGGGCGATTATACGTCGTTCTCAAAGTCAGCGGGGTTCTTGCGCGCCAGGGCATGGTGCTTGCGCTCGGTCAGATCGTAGATCAGGTATCCCAGGATGAAGGCTGCAATGGAAACCACATTATTATCAAAATCCCAAATCAGGGCCATTCCGAGGATACTCACGGGGAGCCACAATGAAGACGTTGGAGCGGAAGCGACGGATCATGTTGGGCACACCGTTGCTGATGGCTCCGGCGAAGGCGCGCTGCTCGAAGGGCGACAGCTTGTAGGTGACGATGCCGTGCACCTTGGCCAGGTTGCCGAAGTGGGCTCCATTCAGGATCGAGGACAGACGCATGGTTCAAGCTGCAAGGAAGTAAGCGGTACAGGATTAGCAGCTGCAGAGGAAGTGGACCAGGATCTGTATGAACACGCAGATCGTTATTATAAACATTATGACGGGCACTGCACTGCTCTGCCAGCTGGGTTATGTAATTTTCGCACTGCTCCGCGTTTGGTGGCGGCCAAGAACGTCTGGCGCTGGGCGCGATCGCTGCACTTTTGGCAGGCCATAATTGTGCATATTTTTAGAGCCCAGCACCTGTCATTGGGGGGAATTATGATGCCAAATTTTACCTTGGAAATCTACTTTTTTCGTAACAAAAATTCTTGTCGTCGACTTGAGCGGTGTGACCGTAGTGGGGGTGATTGGAAATGCCAACGAAATAAGGCTGAAGGAAATATTTGGTTTGACTGTGCATATTATGGACTCAAACCCAAAAAGGGAATTTATGGCAAAGGGAAATTTTCGCATTTCTAATCGGAGCGCAAATTAAGCATTTGAAAATAAAAGTCTAGAAAATGAAGAAGTTTTTTAAGAAGTCGCCAACTTTAAACTTACACTTGCACTTTTCAATAAAATATTTTGCGGCTTCCAAGAGTCTATACAAATTTTGCGAAACAATGTTGAGGAATACGCTTTTTAGGTAAAATTAACAAATGTTTCAGAGTGATTTTTGATTTTAAAATGTAAAAACAAAGTCCTTGCCTACTATATTTTAAACTTAATTTAATTTACTTAAAAATTTATATGTTTTCTCACTTTTTCCAACAAAAAATTATTCTTTCTAATTGTATTAAACGCTAAGCCATTAAATTTATAAACATTTCTTCTGATTATAATGTATTTTTCAGAGTTTATTTAATGATCAACATTTTGTACAGCTATGAGATGATGCATCTTACAATTTAATAAATATTTGCGTATAAAAAGGACTACACAAATGGACAAGATTTCACAATAATGGCAACAACAATACGTCGTTTCGGGTTTACAATACGTAGACAAAGGTCCAATACAAGGCGTTGAAGGCCAGAAACATGGCCGGAAACAGGAAACGCGAACGCCGATCAATCCACATGGCAATCTCCTGCGGCGTCATGGTGGTGAATGTGGGCGGCGTATCCTTTTTATCCTTGTCCATGTCCACAATATGATCGTTGCTCGTCATTCGCTCGCTGCAAATGGACACTGTGTCGGCGCATTCGGTTTTGATGATGGGTAAATTGGGCTGCAAAAGGGAATTGTTAATAATTTTATGTATTTAAGAGTTCACTTTAATACTTACATGGACAGTCAGGTAATTGTTGAAGCCCTGATTCACATTCCCATTGCCATTTCGTACACTCTCCGTGCTGGATACGATGTTGTCCAGACTGGAGCAGGATCTGGCCCTGGAATCGTTGCTTAGACTTCCGCCAATTTGTCTTCGTGCCGGTCTGGGGGTCAGGGTGGACTTGATGATGTATTTGCTGTTGACCTTCTTCAGTTCGATGTTCTCCTTGCGACGCCAAATTGTGTTCACAAAGGCAAACTCCACCAGGCTGCCGAAGATGAAGAAGGTGCAGCCCAGGAACCAGACCTCCGACACCTTTATGTAGCTCACCTTGGGCAGGGTTTTGCTTTGGGAAGAGGATAGAGTGATGAACGACAACATGGTGCTGGTTCCTAAATATAAATTAAAACAGAATTAATAATAAATATTTAAGAAACTCCTTCAAGACCACTTACCCAGCATAATGCGCGGCGGAGAGGCATCAGCCTGTAGCCAAAAGGACACCCAAGATATGGCCACAATCATCATGGAGGGCAGATAGTAGTCCAATAGATAAAAGCCAATCTCACGCTTCAGATTTACAGTGAAGCTCAAGGAACTGTAGTTGCCCACTGGGGAAACATCGAAGGGTTCATAATTTATCCTTAAATAAACATAAATCCTTTTACCGAAAGCTCCATGGCGCAGGTTTAAGATATCCGCCTTGACCACCGATGCGTTGTGATAGAAGCTGCCCATGTTGTACTCGGTAAGTCGCATATCCGGATCAAAGGAGATGGGTGAATTTTCCTCCCACTCCAGCACCAAATCGGAAGTGTTGTACATCCCTAAGAGCGATAAATTAATCCATCGCTTTCTATGTATTATCCTGCAAAGAATGAACTTACAGCTCTCCAGAACCGTGTGACAGTTCTGCTGATCGAAGGGAAACTTCTTAAAGTCCATCCAACAGTACAGAGTGGCCTCCATCCGTGTGGAGATAATCACAGTGCCGTCGGGTGCCAGTGAGGTGAGGACATCCTTCTCATCGGTGCCCAGAATGCTGGAGTCGCGTTCATTGGCAAAGAAGATGTGCGGCAGCCACAGGCGCTCGCTGAGATGCTTCTGGCCCAAAATGGGATCGGTCCTTTGGGCCTGGATGAGCTTGTAGGCCAGACGCTTGTCCTGGAAGCGCAGCTGGAGCAAAGCATGCATCTTGAACTGCAGCAGGTCGGAGTTGAGATTCTGCAGGAAGTAAACATAGATCCTGGTGTTAACCACAGTGGGTAGGCGTGCCGCTGTCACAGGATCGTATTCTAAGAAAGGGAAAAAGGGTTAAGGATATAATATAAGCTATAGAAAGAGGTTAAGTATGCCTACCTATGGGTCGCTCAAGGCGATCGTAGCGGCAGACATGGGTTAAGCGCTGAATAAGCTGCGTCTGTTGGAGGTTCTCTGCATTGGACAACGATGGACAGTCCTCGTCCTCTTCTGTGGTGTTGGTGGCCCTAAAAATATTATTATTAAATTATATATAAAATTAAGAAAATATGGTAAAGAAACATTAAATGCTTAAAAGTTATATATCGCTGGTATAGGCTCCCTTTAAAACTGTTCAATTTCTAGTAATTCCCTACAAATAAACCCCTGTTATGTTAAGAACTCATTAAAAACACCTCTTAAGACCCATATTTAGTTTTTGCGTCCAGGTAACTGGGCAGCGCAAGCACCTGAGCAGCTGTGCAAGCTAATTTGCTGCTACCTTAAATAATCAAATAACAAAATAAATGGCTAAATAAAATATAAATAATGAGCAGAATAGTATGTCTCTTTGCTTATGGCGCTTGCTTATTATTTGTATTTAACTTGCATTTTTAACTTTGTTATTTTTAGATTATTTGCTAATTATTATTGTTTTTCATTCGCTTGCGCAATGCCCACAATTGAGAGTTGATCTGCGCTCATCCACAACAGGAAACTAATTATAAAGCTATTGATATAGCGCCACGATCTTGAACCTATTCGATAAGAAGTAGGCTTCGACCTTTTTGCGCACTTCAAAGGCCAAAATGCCGACTGTAAATAATTTTCGCTGCGCATTCGGGAAAATTCTTAATTAAAATTCATAATCTCAGGTCGCCTGAGGATTTGGTGCGAGATTTATCAGAGGCTTTGGGGGAATTCCATTGATAAAGATTTATTTATGTATAAGTTAGAATTTTTCCCAGGGCCAAGAAATGTTTATAAACAAAGTTACAACCACTTTTGAGTTATGCGTAACTTGTTTTCCCTTATCTGAGTGCGTACTTCATGTAAACATTTTTCTCTTGAAGATCGTAAGACTTCATTTCCATTATCAGACAGCATTTTTCAAGTGTCGTTATCAAGGCATCTTTGGTAATACTCAAGTGAGTGTTTTCTATGGGGTTCTAATATATATTTTTTCATTTTTTTTTTAAAGTTGCTTGCAGCTCTGGTTGCCAAAAAATAAAAGCAAAAACCTTTAAACTAAATATAGAAAGAGTTCTGGCAGACACGAAGACTTTTTAATTAGAGAAAGAAACACAACGATTTGAATGAGTTATCTGAAGTTTTCGTGGCTGCTGGGATTTCCCGTTCAGAAATCTGCCACAAACTTACCCAAAAGTCATTCCTAGGCTGCAACTGAAGATCAGCATTATCCACAGAACTTGTCTCAGGCTTTGATGATCCATATTTGATGGTATTTTATATTTTATTATGTTTTATATTTAATTTTAAAAAGAGTTGTTGGCTTTTACAACTGATTTCTGTCGTGGCCGCTGGCTAAATGATTCAATTCCGTTGACTTGTCAAATTATATGCTCATGTTTCACACGATCTCCTCGCACTTGGACTCACATTCACTTCACACATTCACTTGGCAATTAATGCAAATCCATTTTTATTCGATTTGTAGTTTTACTAATTTTCCTAGCTGCTTTTGTGGAGGACGAGCGATTGGTTGCCCCGTTCTCCGTCTCCGGTCGTCGGCGGTTTGAGATCGCGCCGGGTTTGCGCCCCCCAGAAATACCCGCAAGATGCGACTCCCAGTCCGCTCCGCTGCCGAACAGCACTGATTCTACAACGATCTAGCCCTCGGCTTTGTCTCCGATCTCAGCGCCGTTTATTTCGCTTTTTTGTCAACTGTCGTTTTTGGCTACTGATAAGGCAATAAGGTAATATTTTGGTAACAGCTCTCGGGGCTCCACTCCGCGCACTCCCACTCAACGACGACGATGGGGGTAGAAGTAGCAGCAGCACCTGCTGGCGGCTGGTCAAGAGCTGGAAGGCAATAGCGCAGGGTCGATTGGGGATCGCCTCACTTATAAGCGTTCTATAGACCATATACTAGATACACGATCACCCGCGTGCGTTTTGCCACTGCGAGAAATTGCTGTATAAAACTGGGATACTTATAAGATTTTCTTATCGTAATAATCTTTGAAAAACTTTAATTAATTTTATAAATTAAACGTTTGTTAAGCAGCAAAAGGAAGCCAGCTAACTTCGAGAATTTGCCATTTCAGATCATGAAATCAAATCGAAAATCAATCATAACTTAGGCAAAAATGTATTAATTTTATTTCGGAAAGCTTTTCTGTGTTAGTTTTTGCCAGGTTTATAAATCTGCAAATGAATTAGAAACTTATAAAAATTAAACATTTTTTTTTTAATTTTCACAATTTGGATGATGTAACCCCTTACAAAATTTTGAAAAAATCTTAAAATTTTTTTTGAACCCAGACATGTCTAAATCGAATCAGCTATCGATGCTGAATAAGAATATATATGGTTTGTGGGGTCGGAAATGATTTTTTCAATACGTAATAAGCTTCTGACTAAAATTTTAATGCCCTGAAAGGGTAAAAAAAGGAAAAAAAACCCTGGGAAATATTTAGAAAAATATTTTAGCTCAAGTCTCAGTCTCCAATTAAATTCATATTTAATAAAAAAATAGCTATATTTTCTTAATATTTATTTAGATTAATTATCTTTAACTTAAAAAACATTTAAAATATATTTTTACATAAGAAAAGATCGAAAACAAAGAAACATGTTTTTGGCAATAATTTTTAACCTCTTTAAAATTTTTTCAATAATTTTCCCAACTCTAAACAAATATTTTAATTAGCTTGGCTTAATGCTCTCTTTAAAAATATAAAAATCTATGATTTATCTACCCATAAAATCAATAGCTTATATATCTATAAAACCAAACTATTTTAAATGTGTTTTGTATACAAAAATATATAAATCTTCCAGCTTTTGTTTAGCTTTATCTATACATTTATTATATATATATATTTAGCTAAATTAATTTAATAATTTTTATACACTTCAAGAATTTAAATCCCTTTTTCTGTTTATATTTAACTCATTAATCTTTTTTCGCTGTGCACAAATCGGAAGCATCACAGAGGCAACTCTGTAAGCAAACCGGTATCTCCTTCTCATATTGGAAAATGCACCGAATCAGAATAAATAATCGTAACATTTATAAAGGCATTACATTTTTTTTCTATCTCATAACGCGGCACATTAGCATATCGCGGAGCAGTATGTGTGCAGTGATCAGTGGTGATCAGCAAGTGGTCTCTCCACCGAGCATATGACTGCCTGTTTGCCCAAGTGTCTAATGGCACCCTCACCCTCCACCCGCACACACTTCTAATTAAGTTTGTAATGCAATGTTTGCGCACGCTCTCACCTTGTTTGGATTTCCCTCCACTCCATCCCCAGATGATCGACTCCCAGGGGTTCCGCTTCCAATCCCAGTTCAACAAACCCACATCGATTGTCCCCAAACAACTATTTAATTCTTATCAGACGAACTGCGGCGATCCTCCTGGTTGAACGATCGGGCCAAGGGATTATGCTCAGAGGTCGGTTGTATCGGAATCGGAATCCCAAAGCTCCACTCCCAGATAATATAATGATAATAATAATGAGCTGACGAAGGCGACAGACGGCGGACGTGACACAGAATTAAGAGTGTGACAATAATTGAATATATGACAAATGGCCAATAGCCATTGAGTTAATATCGTTTTGTCAAACACAATTAGTTGGCCAAGTCGGACAGTAGCTTGAAATTTGAGTGGATCCGAGCTTGAGGCTTGTTATGATTGAATGATTTATACGGGGAGACACTATATAGACGAGGCATTTTTGAGTGGTAAGCACGAGTCAGTATATGAAATTTTTATTCAATTTGAATCACTCATTGAGTGGATGCTGTAAAAAATGTACTCATCT
The DNA here is from genome assembly GCA_008042485.1 of Drosophila mayri. NCBI lineage: Eukaryota > Metazoa > Arthropoda > Insecta > Diptera > Drosophilidae > Drosophila > Drosophila mayri. The sequence goes on from VNJN01007515.1 coordinate 52,608, forward strand.
CATGAAAAATGATTTAATTTGTGGGCAAACATTGTACTTAGACTTATTATGTGTTTAGTAATGTGTATATTATGAGGTTTAACTAGGAAAACTGTGAGAAAAAGAAAAATATGTGCTGAGAAAAATATTTATGTTAAGGAAGGATTTAAAAGATTGTTTTCTTGAAGTTTTTTTGTAATCTCTTTAACTTTTAGATGCTGAAAAAGGACATAAAAAAGTTGGTTAATTTGTAAACTTAAAAGGGGGTTTAATGGTTCAAAAATAATTAATATTTATGCAGAAAAAAGATATTAAGTGATACATTTATTAATTTTTTTATCAACATATCCTTTCCTCAAGATTCTGTTTTTCAAAACGGATTAAAATATTTATACAAAATATACAATTTAAAGTAATCTTTGATTTATAAAACTGTCTAATTTCCCTAGATCAACCAAAGTTAGATTTAAATCTTAATAAAGTTATTTATCTTAATTTTAAAATTGTAAACTGTATTCCCTGAGCTCTACCTGCGTCAATTCCCTAGCCTTTTCTCAATTTCTCACCTCTTATCGGCTTTGGGGGTTATTTTGGGAACTTTAATTAAATGAATTGCTCTCGTGGCTGAGCATATTTGATCTGTGAATATTTAACAAGAAGAAGGCTTATTTAATTATTTCTTCGCATTGCCAAGGCAAACAACAAGCACTTGTGCTGGGTTCTATTATTTAGGCGAGCAGCCAGGAGCGGATCGCTTATCGCACTGCCGCTTGAGTGGGTGTTTACCAGAGTCATTGCCATGGCCCCTCTGCCCTCCCCCCTCGATCTTGGCCGGATCGGGCGTAGGAGGTGTTGCTTACCCGTGGCCCGTTTAGAGGTTATATTGTCTTATTTGCACCGATTTTTATGGGTCGCCGCCAACGGTTAAGAGCAATGTGATTTCGTGTTTGCCCACAAATATTGAACCATCGGTAATGCGTAATCTTTGAGGTCCTGGTTAGCACGTGAAAGGCTTCGTTACGAAGGTCTTGGGATCTTTTGCACTTATCTCACCACCAAATGAGATGAGTCACCACAAAGTGTCCGGAGGAGCTGGGGCTGCAGCGTAGGTGGCAAGTTCTTTATCTCTGGACAACATCTGGCAGGCAGTAGACAGTTGCTTGTGTTTGGATCGTCACAGCGAAAAAGTTTAATTAATTAAAACAAAAACAATATGGCGCTGGGCTATGCAAATAGAAGTGAGCAAATATCGCAGATAGAATTGCAAATAATCGAAATTAAAAACGTGTCGGGTTGTAGTATTATTATTGCGCTAGATAATCGCTCCGTTCGAGGAGTCTCAAGTGGCTGCCGTCTAAATTTAAAGCGATGACAGACGAACGAACTGGGATGGCCCCTGGGGTCTATCTTTTGGGTCTTTTGCGCTGCCTTCTTGGCCGCATTTTTAATAATATTTGGCCAGGCCAGGCACTAAATTCTTATCAGGAGGCGTACGTTCGCCTTCAGTGACGTCTTTCGGCTTTTCGTATTTGCTGCTGCCCGCGGAGCGTCCTAATATAATATGCTTAATATTTGCTCTTGCCACCGGGGCGTATGCGTAACGTGCAGTTAGCTTTTCTGTTTCATAGAGAAGCACAATCGTAGCGGAAGCTGCTGTAAAATGTCAGTTAGCTGAGTCAGTAAACGACGCTGGCAGAGATCGGCGGCTTTATCGCCAATCTGAGCGACGTGTTGAACAAGAGTCTGCCATCTTACCCATAGTAATTGCCAATCTTGAACATCGACATTGTTTACGGCAATAATTTCATGTTATCAGCCAAGAATAAAGACGATGCCTCATGTAGATTGCTACAGATTGAGTTTTAATATCGAATTTTGATACAGGAAGAACATTGAAGGGGATTGTGATTATTTAACAAATATATAATATATTTTATAGATGGTAAATATTAAATACTGTTTGTTATAATTATAAAAGTAAGTTTCTTAATTGAAAATAAATAAATTATCACTCTTGATAGTGTTCTTTGCCCAGGGCAAAGAAATAGTAATTTATCAGTCATAATATCCATAAGTTTAGGAAATTAATTACTAAAATTAACATACATTTCTTGATCAACTTCTTTCTTCATAAAATAATACCTAAAACACCTCATTCACGTGCTGCAAATATACCCATCACCGTGACTGACTTTTCCGCTTTGTTTTGCCAGCCAAAATAAAAGATCTGAGCAAGATCTCAGGTGGAACAAAAAACTTGGAGTCGTAGTGTGATAATAAATCAGTTTCCCGCTTTTTTTCGGACTCATTTGGGGATGTTCTATGACAGGGGGCTTACGTGGACAAGAGAAGATTTAAATAAATTAAGTCACTCTGCTTGCCAAGCAAAAAAAGGAGATCATTCCCATATATTAGAGAAAAATCTTAAATAATTATAATAACAAGACTCCAAAGCGTCTCAACTAGACAGGGAAAGTTATGACTCACAAAACACTTTGGTTTATCATGAAACAAAAAATATATTAATATTATAAATACAATTGGATGTTGATAAGAGGAATTGAAAGACAAAAGAATTAAATTATTTTTATTTCAATTTATCAATAATTTATTTATAAATATACAAAGGAATTGAAATCAGACAAATATAATTTCTCAATATATTTAAAAATATTTTAAAGTTGTTATCTTTAAGACACAAAGTGAGTAATTTTATCGAAGCAAATTATACTATAACTTAGATTTTCTACCTATTAATTATGAGGTGCTATAAATATATATAAACTTGACCTGTAATTATTTTCCCCTGTGCACACAAATTGATGTATCGACGCTTACCACCTACAATTGTTTATTTAGCTTTTTACAAAACTGGAAGTTCCAGTTCGATGCGTCTCAGTACACAGAAAATCTTGAGTCACAGATCAGAGAAATATAATAAATAATCTAGATATTAATCAATAAGTTTACTATGAAGAGCAGAACAGAAGAAAGCTGTTTGTAATTCCTTCGCCAGAGCTAAGTGTTGGCCAACTTCCACTCGGGCGTATACTTGATTTTCTGATTAGCATTTTATAGATTAAATCAGATCCTTCTTAGCATTCTGGACATAAGGACACAGAACCTGTTTGGATCCCATTGTACAGGTTCTCTGTCCCCCAGTAAATCGTTTTTAATAAATATTTTCTTTGTTTTATATTAAATTTGATCTCAACCATTATTAAATAATTTACTTTCTGACTTTCCAGATTTAAATTAATTATTTTTATGGCGGCTAGTGGTGATATATGCTTACAAAAGCACAGCGATAGACAGTAAAAATCGAGTGTGCACTGAAAAAGCTATTGCGATAGCTCCGATCGGGAACAGGGCTACTATATTACCGACTTTGGCCTATACAAAGCCAGGGCTAAAACGTTTGGCGCAATTTAAAATTTTATTTGAATAAAAATCTTGATATCAAAAAGGTTTATTAGTAATTCTCCAATGTACTGAGACTCTTTAGTTAGATATTCGTAAACGTAGCACTAGAAACCATCAAGTTCGTTGCCAAAGCCTTTCGTTTTTTATTTTATTTAATTTGTAGTTTGTTTTTATTATTATAAGTTTGTTTAGGCATGTTCTGGACAAAAACAAATTTTAAATTTAAAATTTAAAATTAAAATAAAATTATAATTTTAAATTTGGTTTGATGGTTGGTTAAGCAACAAAAATTAAACACAGCAATGCTTTCCGAAATAAAATTCCTTTATTTTTGGCCAAAATATGATATTTTATTTTTTCAATTTGCCATTTAAGATTTCGTAACATGGCTAGATCAATTCTCCTGTTTATGCTGATAAAGAATATATAAGGTTTATGGGGTTGGAAATGACTCATTTACTGGTTAATCATATTTTAAAACATATTTTGAGAGGGTCGTAAGACCGAAAACGCCATAAAGCGGCCATTGTTTGAACTACAGCTTGTGGGCAAGAGGAAAGAGAGGGAAAGAGCGTGATGGATTTGCTCGTTCTAAGCTATTTCTATCTCTTTCCTCCCGCCCACAAGCTGTAGTTCAAACTGTGGCCGCTAGATGGCGTTTTCGCTCTTACGCACCTTTCCAAATTTTCAGATTTATAATTTCAGTTCTTGTTATGTTTTAAAGTTTTTTATTTTTACAAATTTAAGATGTAATTGTTAAAAATAAAAAGTAATCAATTAAAATTCATGAAAAATGTTATAAAAGGAAAGAATTTAATGCATCGCCTTGCTATTGGTAAGTTCCCCTTAAAAGATCATTTGCTAAAGTCCTCCTTCTAGCAACAGATTTTCCCTGCACTCTTCGCAATTTCCTTTGTGGTCGCTGGCCGTCAGCAGAGGTTTCCCTCGCCCTCTTCTCTACGAGTTTTCCCGAAAAACGGTTAACAGCAGCAACCTCAGCCTTTTCAGCCATTCACCTTGGCTGTCGTGTGCAATTAAAGGGAAAAGTCGTTTGCATTAAAAACCCATTTTGTGGATTTACATTGGCGGTTGCTCCATGACATCGTTCTTGCTATTTTTGCAATGTTTATTGTTGTTGTTGTACCTATGTCTGCTATGGTTGTTTTTGTTGTTGTTGTGGCTGTTTTTGTAGCTGTTGTTGTTGGTCTTAGAAACAGTTTTGATTTGCGTATGGCGAAACAGGACCTAACTAACACACGCAGATAATTGCCTGCCATCGTAATGGATTCGTGTCCTGTTGGCTGTTGTTGTAGTTGTTGTTTTTGCTGTCCTTGTCTTGTTGGTGTTTTTGTATGCAAAAGTTGAGCAACAGCCGCAGGCGAGGGACCAAGGTGAAGAGATAGGCACTAATAATAAAAAGGTATTTCTAGGAATCACTACGTTAGGGTTCCACCAATAAAAAATATGTATTGCATTTATATAATATATTAAATTCTTTAAAAAACGTATATTTTTGAAATACTTTCCACAGATTTCCAAAAGAAAATCGTTGTTTAAAATTGCAATAACTAAATTAGTTTAAACTTCTCTGAAACGACTTCTCTGTTAACGTCTTCTTTATTTTATATTTCTAAAAAAAAACCAGCTTCATATTTTTTAATAGAATTAATTTTATAGACTAAAAAAATATTCTATGTAGCATCCTTAAATGTTTCTTTTGAGTGCACACACACACCCCACCTAAGCAATTAAAGACCACAGAGTGAGGAAGAGAGAAAGACAGAGGTTATTCAAGGATTTTCGTCGCCTGGCAAATTGCTCGCTGGCAGGGAGCTGATGGAGGAATGGATCAGGGAGGGGGCAGAGTTCAATCGAAGACAGTGCAACAATTTGAGTTTAATTGATGCCAGTCGTCGTCGTCGTCGTCATCGAAGAGCGTGCGTGCGTTGGCATTTATGAGCTGTGCCCCATTGGAAAGAAAGCCTCTTCTTTGGCCACCTGGCGAATGGACAATGACTGAGCCGTTGATTGGCAGTGGATGCCAGGTGTTCTCTCACCACCTTGATTCCCATTATTAGTCCCGTCTGCGTGCATTGAACTCTTTTCCCAGGCGGCAACAAGTGAAGTTCTATGGAAACTCAAAGGAAATATACAAATATTACGCATACGACATGTAGTCTTTAAGAAACTGTGGTAAAACTTTGCTTTTTATTATATTTTTAGTTAAATACTTAACTTTTCTTTATTAATTACTTTAACTTTCCAGCATTAATTATCTTCTTAACCAACTTTTACTGGCAATGGTGAGCTGCCGCTTCCGCTGACTTCCAATTTGAGGCTTTTTTCAGGCGTTTCAACAAAGCTGGTGGCCTGCTGTGATTGCTGTTGTTGTCCTGGGGGCATTGTTTACTTTGATGGTCCGTCCATCCCGCTGCGCTGACTGTTAACCCGAGCGCTATTTACTGACGCTGCGGTGGCTGCCCATTGCCATTGCTTTGGCTGCTGCTGCAGCTGCTGCTGCTTCTGCTGCTGCAACTGCAACTGCTGCTATGGACAACATCCTTGTTGGCCATTAATTTTGCAGGCTTTTGCGTGGCGAAAATGGAAAAAACTGTCCACGTTGACTGTGCAGCCAGGGCCAACGGTTCTGGATAGATAGACAGGACGCTCGATAGTGTTCAACCTTTGGCCTTTCCTTTGTCTCTGCGTCGTCAGCCTTTTGCAATCATTTCACTTTCACTTTTCAATGTTGTGCACTAAGAAAAAATTATGATTTTTATCAAAGAAAAAATCTGGGGAAATATAGAAACAAATTTGGTTTAATTTCGTCTTTTTAAATAGGAAAACTATGTAGTAAACAGTTTTTAAAATATACAAAAAGAATTTGAAACCGAAAATTATAGAACGTCTTCTATTTAAATTCAAACTTTAAAGTAATAATTTAATGTTAAGAAACTTATTACTTATTTATTTGTTTAATTATTTATTTTAACCATGATGTTTTGGTATAATTTTCCTTTTAAATTATTATTATTTATTCCCATTTATTCCCTTTTATTTTTCGCTTAGTACATTTTTGCTCTTGTGCTCATTATCGCGATTGTTGCTGGTGCTGCTGTCGCTCTGCGGTGGCTGTTGTTGTTATTTACTTTTTAATAATTACAGCTCTCTGCTGCAATTGTCCCTGACCACACGCTGAATGGGTCAGACAGAGAATGGGGGAAAGGGGGGACAGTGACAGGGACAGAGACTCCAGCTGGACGGACGCCTTGATAAATTGCAAGCACAACGGAGAGACAAAGAGTTGCAGCTTACGGACGACACCCACACTGAAAAGGACACCTCGCTTATTAGGTACAATCGGTGTCGAAATAATAACCATAAATTCTTAAGCAATATAAAAAATATATGTTAGTGGGTGAAGAGATGAAAAGGATGACTATCAAGGATATAGCAGAGAGCCATTAATGGAATCTTCCAGGGTCACAAATTGATTGAAATTGATTCAGTTTTTTTTTTTTAATTATTTAATTCTTAGAAAGCTTAGCTGATAATTTTAAAGTTCTTAAGATAAAATATTTCTTGCCTTTTTTAATATTTCCTAAAATTATACTTTTACTTAGATATAAACTCGGTTAAATAATACATTCTCAGATTATAAAACTTTATGAGTTGGATTGATAAAATCCCGAAAAATAATCCCTCCATCCTAGCGATAAATTTCCACTGTCTCATTATCATCTCCATTTCCTTGGACTTTTCCCTGGCGAAGGACGAACAATTTAATCAGTCGGCGGAGCGCAGAAAAGCTGATAATACCGTTATGAATAATTTACACGCACACCCACACACTCTCTCAGACAATCGCAATGGAAAACTGAATCGCGTTTTATTATTGTTTCTGGTGTTTGTCTTTTCTGGTTTTATATATAATTAATAAGGCAGACATCAAATAAGAGAGCACTTGTTGTTTACACTCCGCCCTTCCTGCGGATCCTTTAAGGAGGCGAGTGTGAAATCGTTTTAATTAGTCGCGGTAACTTGTTGCGGCCGAAAATGGGCAGAATGGGCATTCCACGAGTGTCACATTCAGGCCCAGGATTCCTGCCGCTCCAGAGAGCAGCGTTTCCTCGCGATTTGTGTCAAAATCAATGTGCGGCCGCCACCGCAAATATCATCTACGAAAGATGGCTGTGGTGGAAGCTAATATCGAAGTCAACCGCAGACACGCAAGACCGCAGTAAATGGAATAACCAGAAAGGGCCATTGAATACTAATATGATTTAAGGAAGATTTTAAAAAGGAAACTTGGATAATATAATAGGGTAAATAGAAGATTTATGAATATAATAATACTATAAAAGTTTTATTACAAAAAATATATATTCTAGTATGAAATAAGAGGTACTTAGTCTTGTGAGAAAATTAAATATTTTTGATATCAATTAAGGAGTTTTGAATATTTAATTTTTAAATTTTAACATAAGGAAATGCTCCTGAATTTAAAAAATTGTTTAAAAAAATCCTAAAATTATAATTAAATTATTGCCACATAGTTATATATTAAAGCAGTCTTTATTATACATTTACGGTTCGTTTTAAAACATATTCGCAATTTTTTTCCCTAAAAATAACTCAAATGATACCTTTGTTCTTATTGAAAATATAGCAAAGTTCTATAAGTTTTTTTATAAAATCTCCAACTATAATTAAACATATTTCTTGTTTTGATTTAACAATAAAACATTTAACTTATGATTTAATAGCAAAGAAAGACATCATTAAACACAACTTGTGATAAAAGAATTAACTTGTAACATTTAAAAACATATTTTGTGTTTAGTTTTTGGTCTCTACATTTAAACATTTTTATTATGACAAAATAAAAATGAATTTATTTAATAAAACAAACTTAAAATTAGATACTCTGTAATTTTGTTCATGTTTTCTAAGGACTAGTTTCAGTGATTCGTTCGGAAATCTGTATTTCCTTTGATCGATCTGCCCGCTTTCGACTGCTTCTCCTGGAGAACCACCTGAGCTTGGATCTCCTGTGTGCCGCACCCAATTCCGAGCCCAACTGTATGCACTCCCTGCCATTGGCCACCTTCTCCAGTTCTTTGTCCAGCTCCAAATCGCTGGCATTGAGTATTTGCGCGACATGGGCCTCGTCGATGGTGCCCTTGAAGATGAGGGGATAAGGCCACTCGTGGCATATCGTGGGTCCACTGTAGTCTCTCAAAGCCTCGATCATTCTGTCCAGGCGTAGCATCTCCTCGTGGTCATCATTAAACTCCCGCACCTCGTCCAGCAGAGCGGCTACATCGGATTCCAGCACCTGTGTGCGAGGCAGGTGAAATTGGATTAGCCGTGGAAATCGCTTATTTTGCTCGATTTGCATTGGTTGTGCTGCTGAAAATGACACTGACAGCGACAGTGACGGCGTTACGGTCATTGATAGCCTCACTGGCCGCCTTGCCTGCCTCAGTTATCCCCACCACCCAGCCATTGCCTCCGTTCCATCCATTCACACAGCGCCCAAGCCGTCTCGGATTTCAGCTGCTATATCTTTTGGTGGACCTCGTCAGTAGCGTCTCTCTATTAGTGCCCAATTAGCGGAGACTCGGAACTCGGAACTGGGAACTCAAAACCCGGCCAACTAAGCCCATGTTAGGTGCATGTTAGCAGAAGGAGAACAAGCTAACACCCCCTCTGAATACAGTCTTTTAAGCAAAAATAGGTCTTGAGTATGAAGAATATGTTTTGGAGGCTTAAAAGAATTAAACTATATTTAAAAAAAAATATTTAAGAGGATTTGAAAAGTGTTTTATATAAAGAAATCCTAAAAAATATAAATAAATTAATAAAATACCTTAAATAGTTATTTCTAGAAGTAGAATATAGAGTTTAATATTTTTAAAAAATATATTTCAAGTTCATTAATGTTTATAAGTTCTTGTTTTCTTTCTATAACTATAAAACCCTCCTATTTTCCTGACCCTGACTGCCTGATACATCGTTAACCCATTCACTTGCCTATGGCCGAACCGACATTGTCTAATTAGCGGTGCAAGTAATCACTGCCACCTCCATTTACCACCCCCTAGAGGCTACACCCTGGCACATACTTCACCCCTATTTGGTATTCGAACATTTTGTTCCCAATAGCGGGGGCTATAATTGCATTAACATGTTCCAAATCGCTGCTGCAGCTGTTAACAGAGTTGGCCGGCAAGCAGCTGTTAAACAACAGGTGATAACAGGTGGCAAGGTGAGGGAAATGGGCAGAGAAATGGAACGGGAAATGGCGACAACAACTAGATACAAAAGGCCAAAAGGGGTTAATGGATTAAATAGTTTGTTGGCAGTGATTAAAGTGACTCAAGAACATAGGAACTTTATTTACTTGTTAGCAAAAGCGTTAAACATTTTCTGGGGGATAGCAAAATTATTAAGCAACATTTAAAGTTAGTTTAAAATCTATTTATGTAAAATGTATATATAAATATTTGCATTAACTTCGTTCAGTGCCTTGGTTATCTTTTACAGAATTGGTAAATAACTGATAACATTCCCTGAGAGATCGACTGATAAGAGAAGTGGAAAGTGGAACAAAGGCCAGATAACAGGGGTGAGATGAAGAAAGGGGGCTGTACACTCTGTATATAAAGATATATAGTATTACTCTAAACACTCTGCGAAGATATATAATGAAAAAAAAACATAGGAAAGACAACAAATATATCTCTGATTTTAATAATTTTTTAAGAAGGCTAGTTAAATACTTTCTTGTGGTAAACTTTCCCCCTTTTTTAATTACCAAAAACTCAATATGCAGATTAATCACACATTTTAGAACTTGACGAACGCGTCCCCGTAGATTCTCAACGCTGAGCAGCATTTGCCGCCTTTGCTGCACCGCCGCACTAATTGACGACGTCATCTGTTTATTTTTCTACCGCTTTAATTCTCCAATTTTCGGTTTGCGTTTGTATCTTTTTTTACATGACGCTAATTTGAGTAATTTGTTGTTATTTTTTTGTATTTATTTATTGTTATTATTAGTCCGCTTTTGTTGAGTTCGTTCAGCGGCAAATGGAATTCCGCTCGCGAGTAGCGCTCGCCGTTGACTGAGGCCTCTTCTTTCCACAGAAAATAATATTGTTTACGGGCGTCAATCAGTCAGAGACTATAGTGTGTGTGCACAACCATGCCACATACTCACACACTTAATCATATACATTTGTTGAAGAGAACAAAGAACCCCCGACTAAGAGCATTAGTTTAAGCAGAGAAGAAAGCTCTTTATCACTGCAAAGCCTGAAAGTAAACATGAATTCATTCATTTTTAATAAACAAAGTGACTAAATAAAGATTTTGTTTATATTTTTATTAACTTAGCAATATTTTCTTGAATGAAATACATGTTTTTCATGCCTAGGCAGCCCTTCAAACTATTTAAACTTCTTAGGAAATTTAGTTTACCTTTAAATAAGGTAAAAATAATGAATTGTTGGACAGAATAAGTTGATAGTTACTCCATTTACCTATTTCCAATTTAACAAAAACTTTCAATTATCAAAAATATTTATAAAAATTACTTAAAAACTAAATTTAGGACATAAATTTGCTACAAATTTTAACAAAAAAGTTAGAATGCTTTCCAAAATCCCTTCTTTTAAGAAATCTACCTTCATAATTACTTCATTTACAAAGTCTCATTAAAGATTTTTCAGATGATTTCTGCTAGCCTGAAAGCAGGCACCACTTAATGGAAAACCTCCTCCTGAACCCCCTGCGAGTATGAAACGAGTTTGCTTCCGCTTGCAACCTAAGAGCAGGTTGCCCAGAAGTCTGCAGCAGTTTCATCGTATTCATATGCAGAACGCAATGATTTTAAACCAGCTCTTGCCGCCTTGTCTTGGCTTTAATCGAGCTTTTGTTTGGCTCAACCCGAGCCTCATTCTCCTGCCACATCCACACCCACACCCACACCCACTCCCATTCCCATTCTCATCTATGGTATCCCATATTGAACCCATCCCGCGCTGATGGCCAAAGCCAAAGCCAAGCCAAACAAGCATCAGCTGCCGGCCATTAAAATTTTAATTTTGTGCACCATTTGCCACCATCTTGGCCCACTGGGCACCGTCAAGTACCCCTGAAGTACCGATCCCATCTCGCCATCGCCATAGCAATCCCGTGCAAAGCCCTTGGCTTGAGCGATTATGTTGATGGCCAGGCGCCGAGCGCTGCTTACCTGTGCCAGGGCCAGTGCCGCTCCTCCTCCTCCACCTCGTCCTCCTCCTACTTGTCGATAATACGCTCAATTCAATTTGCATATTCAGTTGTCCAATGAAGCGCACACCACACAGCAGCAGTGGAGCGGTAGCGATCCCTCCCGGCCTCAATCCCGTCGCAAAAGAACCCCAACCGAACCCCATCTCTCTCGCAGCACGTCCGTCCAGCCAAATCGCTTCCTTCTTCGTTTTTTTTTTTTTGTGTGTTGCTCTGAGCCATCCAGGCTGCGTTGGCCACTTGCAAGCAGCCGAAATGTGCCGCTGACAGCAACGCACGCATGAGCTGCATGAACAGCTTCAGGTTTTGATAATGCACGGAGAGAAATGAGGGGTATTTTAGGGGGGAATATCTGGGAAATTGGGTAGAGAAATTTGGTTTAATAAAATGTCAAAGAAATACTTTTTTATATATAAATATATTATATTTTTAATATGGAATTAATTAAAGTAAAATCATCTAAAGAGGCTATCTTTATAGGTTACTAAAACTATGTCCCAGAATTAATTGTCAAGTTCGAAAATCTATTATTTTTAAGCCTTATAAAAATCTTCAATGAAATCCCTATACTTGCCGTGCACTTGCAGATGCCGGGCTCCTGGTCGTGCTGCTCCTTTGAGTCCTGCCAGTCGTCCTCACCTGCTGTTAGTCCATTACGTTAGCAATTTAACTTGCGCCACGTAAACATGATTATCATCTTAAGTGTGCAGTGTGTGGGTGCAATGTGCGTGGCCCGGAATCCTGCCGAGCGTTTCGGGTAAAAACTTCGCCGCCAGCTGCGGATTGTAAGCTCGTTGGCTCGCTGTTTAACAAGTTTCAATCTGCTTAAAACTGCAATTAATTTAAACGCTTTCTTTTTCCCCCGAAAACCCACCCACCCACATAATGGGCGAAAATAGTGCCAGAACAACAGCTTCGCAGCCTGGGACCCAATCCCCGAATCCGGATTTCAATCCGGTTAGAGTGCTGCCCTAATTGAGCTTGTCAAAATCAGCCCAGCAGCAGCGAGGACACTCAGCTGCAGGATCCCGGACTCCCGTGGCCGGTGCTGACCAGGTGTTTTCCACCCGGCCAGGATTGGATGCCCGGCCCCGTGTCACCGGCAGGTGATTCGGGTGTCCAATGCGGCTGCTGATCCCGTTCAAGCAGATTGCAGCCGGAGGAAACACACACACACGATGGATGGAGGCGTGCGGGAAAATTGCAACAGCCGCTTGATTAATTTGGGGGCGGTTCCCGGATAAAATTTGTGGGCGTGGCTGCAACGCAACACCATTTTAAGATCCCCGCTACGAGGATGATGGGTGTGTGTGCAGGGTAGCTAGTTTTGTGAGGGTATATGCGAAACAGGATGAGGTTTTGCTGAAGGGATTTGAGAAGGAAAAGAGGAAAAGATTATTAAATTAATTAATTATTCTATTTAAAATTATTCTAAGTTTAAAAATTTGATTTCATAGTTTTAGAAACTATTTAAAAAGTCTGTAAAAATAGGAAATAAATATTTTGCATTTCAAATTTCTAGCAAATTTTGTTAATTTTGATGTCTAATATTTTGTAGCATACTTTTATAGACTTATTCCAAGGATATGTGTGAGTAATTTTGCATCCTAATTCAATGTAATTAATATTTCATGCAATAACATAACAGAAGAACCCACTTACAAGCCATAATTCCAGGGAATTTCAGGAATCTAATCCATTCCGATGACCCTCTCGCTGACACTCTCGCTTGACAGGGTAAATTCCTATCCTGCAAAAACAAGGACCTCAGCAAAAGGCAAAGAGTCCATCAGACATTCAGAGAAAAAAGCATGGAGAGAAAAAAGGATAAGGGATAAGGACACACACAGCTACAGCTGCATTTATGAATGCAAATATTAATAAAGATATACGCACACACACACATACACGAAGGACTCTGTCAGAGGCAGCGGCAGAAAGAGAGGGCAACACAAAGTACCGTTGACAAACCCATTATCAGGAAAACAAACCGGAGATTAACTTGGCAAAATGTCTGCAGACGTCGAAAAAAGCGTCCATGGAGTGGCCAACAAGAGCGAGCGAGAGCGACTAACCACCACATGCTGAATAAAATATGAGCAAAAGCGCACACACATACACACACTGAGAGAAAAAAAGGAGCAACAGGACACACTCACATTCGATGCTGTAAAAGTGACACATGAGCATAATAACAGCTAAGACCTTGCTAAGCATCCGGCAGTCAACAACCACTTGCTGGATCCAAATCCGAATCCGGCGCTTATCCCCCTAGCCCTTGCCTAGTGTCCCCGTACTCCATTTCCAACCATCCATCCATCCTTCCTGGACGAGAGCATCAGCATCCCCGCCTGGTTTTTGGGCCGTCGCTGCACTCAGCGTGATTACAAATTATAACGTCTGAGCAATCGCCGTCAGCTTGGCTGCAGTGTGTGTGTGCGAAAGGGGCGGAACCCGGTTACCGCCCATAGGAAATATAACTCCACAACTTTTGATAGGGGGTACTGAGAGAAAAGGAGTAAAATAGGATTTAATATTATAAATAATATACATTTTAAATAAGTATTCCAGAATTTAATTCGCAGAGGTGGCTAAGAAATTGCTACACAAAAATTTTAATTTAAAAATTAACTAATTAAATACAGAAATTTCAACCTAAAATATAAATAGCATAAAAGAAGACTTTCTGAAATATTTTAAGACACATTTAACATCGCTTTTAGATCCAAATTTAAGCAGGAAGATCCCAGAAATCTATTAAAATAACTTAAAATCCTTCATTTAAAAGCTAGCTAATATTTTTAAACCTTCACAAATATTAATAAATAAACAAGGAGCATAAAATTTCCCTAAGTGCCCCTTGCCAAACGCCGCCAGCTGTCTTCCAAAGGAAGGAGAGACGTCCTAGAGGGTTGAGGAACGGTTAACGTATTTGCTTGCACGCACCGCTCGCCAGATTCCGCTCCGCTCCGGTGCCTTCTGGTGGTTGGCCAGACAGGATGCCCGGGCTGCTAACCTTGCCCCTGGTTGGTCCTGTGCAACTTCCATCCCCCTTGGCTGACGCATCCTCATCCTCATCCTCACCTTCATCCTAGTCTCCCCCCTCTGCTTAGATAATTCCGTTAGCCTGCAGTGTTTTCGTTGTTGTGCCAATAACTTAATTATGCATTTGCCAGCAAATTGCTGTAAGCACTTTTTTGTGCAGCATTTAAAATGGCGTCTGCGCCTCCGGAAAGGAAAAGCGTAGCGAAAGGGTGGCGGGAAAGGAGATGGTGGCCACCTGTCTGGCGGCAGCTTTGCACTTTAAGCCCAAAATCCCAGGTGAACAAGTGTTTTTTGGGCTGTTTCCAAAATCCTTAGAGACTTAAAATCAGTTGCTAAATTGTTGGACGGGCTAAACAATAAGCCTTTGAGCTATTTTTTAATGAATTAAATAATAATATGCATTGTAAGCAAAATTAAAAAGAAAAACAAATACTTTTTGGGGGCTTTAAAAGTCTGTAAAACTTTAAAATCATCTCTAGACTTCTCTACATTTAATTTAAATATTTAAAGTACTTTTTAAAGTCTAAACAGACATTCTACAAATTTTGTACCACATAAAATATTTCATTACCCACTTTCGGACTTCAAAATTATTGTTTTTAAATCTCTGGAGAATACACCGGCATAAAATGTTTTACCTCAACCTTAGGAAGTCATTCCTTAAATGGTTCTGGCTCACTCAAACAGTTAAGCTCCTCTTCGTCCTCGTCCTTCCCCCGGATTTGAATAATAATAACACGAACTATTTCGGGCAGCAATTGAGCAACCTTTCCGCTATCAGGACATGATGTCCTGGCATCTGCAACTTACTTTTACTACTCCACTAGGTTTATGACCACTTTTGCCCGGGAATCGCGGAATGGGTGGCTTTATGTGGGGGTTCCTTGAGTGGCAAGA
The DNA here is from genome assembly GCA_008042485.1 of Drosophila mayri. NCBI lineage: Eukaryota > Metazoa > Arthropoda > Insecta > Diptera > Drosophilidae > Drosophila > Drosophila mayri. The sequence continues at coordinate 68,250 of VNJN01007515.1, forward strand.
GCCAGAGAAGGATGTGCAGAAGTCTGGATCAGGACAAGTGGGCGGCACGTGGCAGAGTGCGCGATTTTTCAAGGCGCAAGGTCAAGCCGAAGGCGGAGCAAAAGTAACCCATTGTGGCTAAAAGGAGATGGCCCACGCACATCCCGCCTTGCACAGACCTAAATCCTTTTTGATTAAATTCAATGGTTTATATCCAATATCCCCCCCGAACATTTTATATGTCTTTGAAACGCATTTTTCTTAGCACAATCCCATTTTTTTCTGCTGCTCCTGCTGCTCGGAAAACACACACGCACACACACATCGGCGGAGACATAAAACAAAATGGAGACAGTAGACCGGAGAGGAGAAAATAGATTGAAGTGTAATCATGGTTTTGAACTGCTCCTCGGTCATACATTTAATCCGAGCCAACGTAGCAGACACAAAATGGCCAAAAACGGCCAACGAAGTGAGAGAGAAAGTAAGCGTTTAGCTTGGGTCTCACTCCTGGCTTCCTACACTCGAAGAAATCAATATTTTATAGATATTTTATAAATCAGAAATCACACTAAAATATTTTAATTTAAAAAAAATAAAAGAAAAGTAAAAATGAGGATCAATTTCCAACTGAATTCAAAGCTCCAAATTATTCCACATAATCGAACTCAAATTAAAACAATTTCCAGTGTATAAGACATACTTTTTCTCAGTGTCCTTAGTCACATATATAAAACAAAAGGACATTGTAATTGGAGGGGATTGGAGTGGGCAAAAGGGACGAAGAAAAGTTCGAGGGCTCGTGCGGTGATGCTTATTCCGCCTGACTGATTGGTGGCTCCTTAGTCTCCGCTCCCTGCCCAGGATATCTGTGTCCCCCCACAGCCTTGCCCGCTTCTACCATCCCTGAGTCGTTCTCAGTCTTCTCTGCTTTTGAGTGTTATCTAAGTTTGTTTGAATAAACTTAAGCGAATGTTTTGTAAGAAGATTTCCTTTATTGCCAGAGAGTGACTTGGCTCTGGTTGACAACCACATATGGCCACCGACTCAAGCCCAGGGCAGGGGGAGGACAGACAACTGCAGTTGGCCCCCGAAACCCGACCCTCAGGAGGAGCTCTTTGCCAGTTCGTTTTGCATTTTGTGTGAATATTTGTCTGTTTGACTTGGCTTCGCCCCTCGCCAATTGCCCCGGAGTATCTATCGTATCGATTCAATTCGATGCGATTCGATTCGGAGCTCTATAATTCCACCTTAAGCCAATTTAACAACGCCAGCAGCACTTGGCCCGGGGCGGCATCAGTGTATCATAATAAAAGCTATAATTTCAGCAATCTAGAAATACACCGGACACAAACAAACAAAGGCTTAGAGCGTTCGTTCGATTTTGAAATAATACTTAATGGCCGTAAAATTATACGGTACGGCCAAGTGTCCTTCGGATCCTTCCGGTCCTTCTGCCTCTGTGGCCCCGGCACTTTGAGCTTACGACCGTAGAGAGAGTTTGTTGCCATAATCGTTCTGCGGTTTGATGTTTCGCCTTCCGAAAGATGATTACAAATAATCATACAGTGCGTTCGGCCATACAAGTCTGGAGATTTAGTTTCTATTTTAGGCCATGCTTAAATTAAGAGCTGGAATTGTTATGTAATACTAGTTTTGGTTTTAATAAGGCTGATGCACTTGAGAAAATATGAAAGCTAATGAACAGTCAGTCTATGTCCTTAATAAATTTCTAATAAATTATATTTTGTAGCCGAATTCATGGCATTAATACAAAAGAGTGCCTCAGAAAGCAAAGTACAATTTAACTAAATAAAAAGTGAAATCTAAATTATGCTTAAACAAAATACAAACAAGTTTGCTATTATTGCTATTATTTTATTGAATTTTCTATCAATAAATGTTTAAACTATATTTTCTCCAACTGCATTCTAACAAAACATTTAGCAATTTAGTAAAATCTTTGGAAAATAGCAACAATCTTGATTACTTTCCCCGAAAACCTTAACAATCAGCTCTCTTAACAGAATGTTAAATGAAGCCTTCACCCGTTGGATTTATGCAAAACGCTTCATCAATTTGCTGAGGATGTGTAAATAATTTTCCATTCTGGCAACACATGAGCACTGAGATCCTTAAACTATACTTAAGCTGACCCCAAAATGATTGAATATTCTAAAGCAATTTGATACAGGGATACAGACTTACATCTCCCGGCCCATCGCCCAGTCCATTCATCATTTTCAACAGGGGAAGAAGGAAACTTGAAGTATTTCCACAAGTATTTGATATGTGTCTATATCATTGTCTCAGCCTTTGTCCCTGTAGCTGTCCTGTGGTGTCGTCGATGTACTGCCATTGGGGCGTGTCGAGAATTTTCAACTCTCTTTGCTGGCTCTTAAAACGGTCATAAAGCAAATTGTGAAAAATTATTGTGTGTATAAAATTTAATGACATGTCAAAAAGGATATCCGGCATACGCTCACCAGTTCCACCGCTCCTCTTTCGCTCCTCGTTGGCTGTTGCTCCTCCTGTTGATGTTGTCTTTGCTGGCTGTCGTCCTGGTCCTGTTGACGAGCTAGCTGGGGACAAATGGCCGAGGTCCTGTGGCCATCAGATGCTCGTGGGCGGACGTGTAATGTCCTGTAAGTCCTGACAATTTTAGTCTAGTTGCCGGCGTATTTGTATTTACTTCTTTGCGTCCGAGGCCAAGACCAACACATAATCAAGCGCAACTTTATTATTTTGCCGGGGTTATTTTTATGTCCAGCTCAGCCCGGACTCAGTACGGACTCAGGCCGGATGACTTCTCCACTCGTACATGTATATATAACCATATAGAGCTGTGGAGCTGTCTGCTATGCGGTCTTTACGCCCGTCATCATTATGCTCTCTCGCCTTGGCCTGTCCGCTATTTGCCATTTGCCGACGCCATGTTCCGGGGCTGCACATTTTATAGTTTTCAAAAGTCACAAAAATGTCAATTGCTTGTCTTGTCCTCTTTTCTGCTTCTCCTCCTCCTCCTCCTCCGACGCCATCGCCATTGCCTTCGCCCCCGAAATGGCATTGAATAAATTATATTGTGGTCATAAAGTTGCTGCACCATGTTTACCACACAGATACTCGTAGATATAGCCATGCCCATGTCCATGTCCATGTTATTGCACCGCTAAAAAAATATTTCATTTATTAAAAATACTATATAAACGAAGGGGTAATAAGATTTATGGTTACATAAAATCGGGGACTGAATCAGAATGTGTCTATACGAATTATAGAGAAGATTTTTAAGAAGCCTTTTATTTTATAATTTATAAATATTTTGTGGCATTGAATACAGAAAATAAATCCATTATAAATCCCTCTTAAAATATTGTTTTATAATTTGTATAGATTTAAAAACCAAAAGCCATTTCCATGGCTCTTCTGTATTTATTTTAAATAGGAAATACCTTTACCAACATTTTAATAAATATAAAAAATAGAAATAATATTTATTAATAATATTTTAAGTAAGTTAAAGTAAAGTATTTATATAAACAAGCTCTCTGCACCTCAGAAATTTTTCATATCCCCATAAATAGTACCCCCTTTTTTCCTTCTGTGCATCTGATGTCATAATGGTCGAGCAGTGCTGGTATCTTAACATCTTATCCCGCCCCAGGATCGCTCTATTTGCATGTGACCAAAAAAGAAAAAAAGAAAGGAGCAAAGCTAATCAGCGACTGGAATTGATTTCATCCTCCAACTTTTGTTGGATCAACAAATTACACCCACTTCAATAATGAGAGGCCATTAAGTGATAAATTATGTGACTCGAGGACTTTTTGAATTTTAATCAAGCTAAAATTCAAGGCACTTGCCATCGGGTCAGGGTCGTGGGCCATAATTTCACTTTCATTACTCCGCCAGAGCGCTCCCTGGAATGTCCTGTTAATGTGCCATGCTCGAGTGGAGCATAAATCTATTTATGCGGCTCTCCGCAGCTTTTCCCCGGCTAGAATTCTTGGTAATTGAAAATATTTGAAATAATTCATAAAATTTTTATGTGATTTTTCCCCCCAAAATATAAAATGGGAAAAGCTAAAAACGAAACGATAGTTCGGGTGGTTCTCAAGTTATCAAATCGTATAATTTAGCGGAGATAATTGTTTTAATGATGTCATAATTTCGGCTTGATGGCGTGCTCACAAAATGGCTCCAACTGATTTATGCTGCCCCCTCCCTAAGGGGTCCAACAACTGCCTCAGCTCTTGCCCTCCAGAGTGGAGGCGTCAGCCCGGGGCTTGTGCACTTGTAGATACCGTGTAGATAGTGGCATACGTAACCAGTTTGCCGCTCGACAAAAGAGTAAATAACGGCCATTATATGATTTATGTGGCCAAAACAATGCGCAACAAATCGGACAACACGGGGAGAAACTATAAAATAAATTCATTATTTATTAGATATATTTTAAAATAAATATTTGCCTCACATTCGTAGCAAGAAAATTTCATAGATTGTCAGTTCAAATTTAAAATTTACAAAACACAAATACTTAAACAACTTTTCTAATTAAAATCCTAAATAAATATTTTTATAGTGCATGAAATGAGACCAGTACCTGGCCGGGGGCGCAATGAGACCCGGGCCACCTGAGTGCCCCAATCGCTATAAGCAAACGGACGGACGGACAGACTGTCCCTGCTCCACATCCACAGCTGGCAGGGCGAGATTGTGTGGGCGCTAACCACTTGAAAACGTTAAATAAGTTGTCTAACCGCACATTAAACCAATTTGGCACTGCGCTGGCCGCCTGTCTGGCACCTTGGATTGGGCCAGGCTCCTGCCACCGCCTCGGCAACACACCACTCCTTCTTGGACCCGCCCACTCGACGAGGTCCCTGGCTGCCATAAATCATAGGGCGACCCACGTATGTGACTACTTGGGCTAGGGGATCGATAAATTATTATTAGTTGGTCTGTCCAACCGTCCTGCGGTCCCTTCTGCCCCTCGTCTCCTGGCCCATCAACTCGTCCTTGTTGGAGGCGCGTGCAAAGGAAGTTGTTAGATCCCCGAAAGGAGCGCTGACCGAAATCCTTGGCTCGCTGCGGTTCAAATGCCTTTTAACTTAACAACTTTTTTTTTTTTGTTCCTGCCGCTGCTGCTGCCAACACCAAACAACTACCCACACTTCGAACCCTAACACAAACACACTCACAAATCAATGGGTGACTTGGCTCCTGGCGGGTGGCAGCACTGAAGGAAAATATTAAATAAATAAATTGTTAATAAATTTATATTATATACATTTTGGTTTAATTTACGAAATTTGGCGACTTTTGTTGAAGGAGATATTCTTTTAAATTAATAAATTTCTTAGGACTTATATAATATCTTTGATCCTTTGATTTCTTTCAGTGCTCGGATAAACGGGGTGGGCTAGGACCTGGCAGGCCAGGGCAAACCCTTAACGTTGTGTGTAAAGTGGACTTGACATGAGATTAACATCTTCAAAAGCATAGCTTAAAGTATTTGTTAGAGTTCGCCGAAGTTGCGCCCGGCTGCGGACAAGGTGCCAGGACCTGGGATCCGGCACCCGGCCCAGGACAGGATCCCGGGTCGAGTCCCAGCCCCAGCCTGCTGACCCTTGCCCCGCGTCCACCTCGATTTTGGATAATTGCGTTCTTGTGCGCTGAGCCATGAGCTTAACTGTTGCTGTCATAACTAAGCGAAAAGGTACACAATTTATGGAATCGAGTCCTTCTCCCACTCCAATCCCAACAGGTGCGTGGCCGGCCGGGTCGTATATACATAAATACTCCCAGTTTATATGGTATAACAATTTTTGTTGGATTTATTCGTTGATTTCAATCGTTAAATAATAGCAAAACTTACGGCCTAGTAGTGGTTGGTGGGTGAGAGCATTGTTCTAGTCGTGAACGAGCGTTCAAGTACAGGTGCGGCCAGAGGCCTCCAGATTCCAGATCCGAACTTACAGGGCGCGGCGGTGACGCAGCTTCAGGCGGCGCACAGTCTTGTACTTGTAGCCTTCGTCGCCGAGGACGGCAGAGTCCTGGGGCAATTCCTCGACGGGCGCATCGGCGACCACCTCCTCGGCAGGCGGCAGGTACTCGCTGGACAGCTCGGAAACATCACGTCGCTGGCGGTACTTAAGGCGGCGGACAGTCTTGTACTGGTATCCATCGGCGGCAAGAACAGCAGAATCCTGAGAAGCTTCCTCAACTGGAGCCTCCTCCACGGGGGCATCAGCAACAACTTCCTCAGAGGGCGGCAGGTATTCGTTGGCGATCTCAGAAACATCGCGGCGCTGGCGGTACTTCAGGCGGCGCACAGTCTTGTACTGGTATCCATCGGCGGCCAGAACGGCTGAATCCTGAGAAGCTTCCTCAACGGGGGCTTCCTCGACGGGAGCCTCGGTGGCAACTTCCTCAGAGGGGGGCAGGTATTCGTTGGCGATCTCAGAAACATCGCGGCGCTGGCGGTACTTTAGGCGGCGGACAGTCTTGTACTGGTATCCATCGGCGGCAAGAACGGCAGAGTCCTGGCTGGCTTCCTCAACGGGAGCCTCCTCAACGGGGGCATCGGCCACTACCTCCTCAGTCGGGGGCAGGTATTCGTTGGCAATCTCGGAGACGTCGCGGCGGTGGCGCAGCTTGAGGCGGCGCACGGTCTTGTAGCGGTATCCATCTTCATCCACAGGTGCGGAGTCTTGGGCCAGCTCCCCGAGCGGGGCAGCGGCGCCAACTTCCTCCGCTGGCGGGATGTACTCGTTCACGATCTCGGAGACGTCACGACGGTGCCTGGCTTGTTCGACGGGAAGCACTGCAGCCGTCGCGGCGGCAATGAAGATGCACGCTATGAACAGTTTCTAAAATGGGGATGGGAAAAGCGGTTAGATGGAGTAGTCCTGGTGGAAGAGGCCGTCCTGGCCCAGCAATGGATATTCACCATGTTGGTATAGATCTCCAAGCTAATTGCTTTGACGGTGGAATCTATGGGTCGAATGATTAATCGTCGCAATTTGTCGGCATATTTATACGCTTTAATGTTTGCCAGCCGCGGTCCAAACAATGGCCAGCGGGCTCGGGCTCTGTTTGCCGGCAAACAGCAGCGGAAACCGAAACGAAATCGAAACCGATTCCGATACCGAATTGGTAACAAAAGCAATGAACCTGGCCAAAGCCCAAACATGCGCCACTCAAGCCCTCAAGTGCCCCCGTCTCCCTCATCGTCGTACAACAGCGTCTTCTCGCAGAGATTAAGACGAAATGGAAGCCGGTTTGCTACACACGCCGGCACAGTGGGAAAGTTGGGTAAATTGTTATCAAAAATAGGAAATATCTTATGGGAACTATCTCAAGCTCTTTTATAAAGTATTTAAGAGGTACATAGATGAAGCTTGTGTTTAAAAAATAACCAAAAGCTGCAAAAATCAGGGGGCACCCGGATTTGAACCGGGGACCTCTCGATCTGCAGTCGAATGCTCTGCCCCTGAGCTATACCCCCAACTGAAATCGTTAATAATATAATGAAATTTGAAGTATGTTCGGAAAAAGACCGAATAAACAAGTAAAGATTTGGGGATAGCATAGTGATAATATTGTCCAAATTATATATAACTAAACCCACCGTGCCCAGATGGAGTTGCCCGAAGACTGTCGTGTACAGTGCGGAACTAAAATGCTCGGCGTTTCGCTTTCGCTGTCGTTAGCCGCTTTGCTACTTCGATTCCATTCGATTTGATCACTATGGCGTAGCGTCAGCTGTGGCTTCACGGTCAAGAGCGAGCACCGGGCCCTCTTAACAAGATCTAATGCAAAAACACAATGGTTATTCGAATGTTTAATTGACAGCGTATACGTTATGGGGTTTGCGCTTACTCACCTCATATGGCATTTATTTATTAATAGTTTCGAGCGTTAATTTCTCAAGTGGCTATCGGTAATTTGCGTACTACACTCGCTTGGAGCATGGTAGCTTGGAGCTCGAATCTCGCAGCTGGGAGTTCAACGAACCGCTCAAGATTGATGGCCTGCAAAAGGTCGCACGGGCAGCACGATCGTATTTGTTTAATGGGATTTGCTAATAAGCGTTTGGTTATTTTCTTTTATTTAATTTGAGTCGCCAATGTTTCTGTTATCCAACTGGGAAAAGCGTGGTTGTTGTAGATCGATATTTTTACTTCTTACGCAACACTGATTCCTATCGATGGTTATCCTATCGATCCCTAGCTAATGAAAGGACGCCGTATCGGAAATCGTTGCAAAATCTGCAAATTTGGTGCAAAATAAAGTGTATTCTGCGTGTGCTGTACTGTAAACCATAGCCCGTATCTCGTTAACTGGTCCATGTGACCAGGATATCAAAGATCCTGCCGAAAATATGCTGCACGCAGGACGTAACGAGCCAAGAAAACAACAGAGAGGCGAAGGAGCTTACAAGTTGGGAGCATGTTATGCTCTGGCGAAAAACTTTGGCTATGAAAATCATAAACTTGGCAAAACAAGCATGGCTGCACGACGATGAGGACGCCGACGAGCAGGAGAAGGAGCCACCAGGAGCTGTGGCAGTAGCTGGCAACGGAGTTGGCGGCGAAAAGTTTTCACAAATCATGCATATGATGTCGGAGGCACTTTCACTTTTGGCGCTCCCGAGGGTCTTACGAGCATTTTCCCCGCCCACCCGCTCCTTTCCGCGGCCTTGGACTAATTAAAGAGACAAAACTGCGTAAGTTTTTTCGGTTTATTCAAGAGTCATCGTCTCGAGTCTTGGCCTGGCCCAAAATGTGTGTCAAGTGGCAAGCAAAAGCGAGTGCAAAACAAAGCAAATGGGGTGTGCAATCTGCTGTAAACAACCATAAATTTCGCCAGTTTCGGCTCGAGTTGCTAGGGGAACTATCGCCATCATAAAGGGGACCACCATATCCAAGTATCCAAAATGTGTGTGCTTTGGCGTATGTGTGTGTGGTGTGTGCACGACTCCCAATCGGATCCCCGGGCAGCCGCGTCCTTATCGCAATCACTCACATCGCCACTTGTGAAATCATGGCAGGCCACCATTGGAGAGTACAGAGGAGCTTCTATAACACGAATTTTCTATCGTAGATTCAAATTGGACTTTAAAGTCGTATTTTCTTCTATTTCGAAATATAGTTTAGTCACTTTTTGGGCAGGTTTTATTAAATTTACTTTTCTTTATATTAACATACTTTAAAGAAACAGTTTTAGCCAGCTTTATAAAGAATATTTTGCAGTTTCTTATAGTTTGCATATTGCTAATGAAATTTTCCTAAGCTTATTGGCCTTAATTTATATTTTTATTCACAATTTCGTATTGGGTTTCCTTAAAAACCTTTTAAAATCAAATTTAAGACGATTATTTAAGCCTTCATAATATTAATAACTACACCAATTAATTGGGCATGAATAGAGTTACTTCTAAGGCTTTGTAAGGACAATAAAATCATACCATTTTAGCTTGTGATTAAATATGCTTTGCCAAATAAAATTCAAGAGCCCCTCAGTACCATCATACTTTTGCCATAATTTTTTTAATATTATTTATCAAACATAAAAATGCATTCCATATAAATCTCAGTCCTTTTTTCAACCTATAAACATAAAATAAGTTCAAACAACGACAGATGGCTGTTCAGATCAAAGGACCTCTTACTGTATTATATTTTTTTGAGGTTTTGGTTTCGAACCGAAAAGTATGTAGCGAAGCATAAACATCCTATGACACATTATAATATGTATAAACGATGTTTCATGACAATCAATTTGTTTCAATTCAATAGACACACCCGCTAGGCGCACACACACATGAGTGTGTCCGTGTTGTGCTCTCATTTATGTGATTATTTGATTTGTGTGTTGACGTTGATACTCCGGGCACAGAATCGGAGCCAGAATATAACGAATTTTATGAACTAGAAAGTATCATTAATTTAATACGCATTCGCATACGCAAACAAGCCGATGATATGATGCTTCGGTTCGATGATGATGAGGATGGGAAACCGGGGGATGTGGCTGCTATGGGATGTGGCCGTTAGTTATGCTCTTCTGATCATTGTAATGTAAATACGTAGCGACCCCGGCCGCGTGCAATCATAAATAAACATTCGACACAAACACAATAAATGTCAAAAAGTTTCGCCATTATCCACTCGCCAGTTAATGTCCTTGTCGCTGTTGTCAGCGTCGTCGTCATCGCTTCGTTGTCGTCTTGAAAGCGAGCAGCGCTTTATTATTTTAATGATTTCGCAGTGCCCCCTCTCCATCCTGTCAGAGCTCCAGTCGTGTCCTGTCCTCTGGCCTCCTCCTGTCCACTCCTCTGCTGAGGCATTGTGTTTACATTTGTAATTCAATTCGCGACCGCTCCTCCTTCCCAAAAAGAGAGCTTACCATTGCCATCGCCATCGCACATCGCCATCTCCGTTGGCTTGTTATTATTTTACATGTCGTTCGCTGCTGGCTCACTATAATTTATTAGCAATTTGCATAATTTTCTTTTATAAAGCATTGCCACTGTTCTCCGTGCTGCTGCCTGCCGCCAACTCTTTTTGGTTCAGTGTTATGCAAATGTCCCTCGGCCGTAATACCCCTGGGTTCATGGGTTGCTCCGTGCTCCACTTGGTTTACGGTTATGCACGATCGTTATCAATGGGCATTTTGTTGCCCCGATTATTGTCTGAATTCATCAAGCAATTTGCATTCACAGCTGCCTATCCACAAGCTGGTGAACTTCACAGCCAAAGCAAGGTCTTGGATCTTTGACTTGGTTGTTAGGTATTTAGTGGGTTTGAAGCAGCTGCTCTTGCCGGTTCTATTTATTGGTTAACAATGAGTTTGCGGATCTAAAATATTACAAAAATATCAAACAGTAATTTTCTGGATTTATTTATGTTTTAAAAAATATTAGATATCCAAAATAAAAGCTCAAAATCTATTAATTTTGATGAGTCCTGAAACGAAGATTATACATTTCATTTAAATTAATATTTAAATAATATAAAAGAAGGTGTTTCCTATTCTGATTCCTATATAAATGCTTCGTCTCTCAAATATTTAAATAAATATTTAAAATACTTTCCAAAGCCATGACAGATTCTTAGTGGCAGAATCGTTAACCTTTCCTTTGCTTCCCTACTAATTTCCTTTATTGGTCTAATGAAAATTGGTTAATTTTGCAGCATCATGTCTTGCGGGGGAAAAAGAAAACAATGAACAAAAGTATCTTTATTATCCCTTAGTGCTGCCAGAATTGTTTTTATTTTTCCCGCTTTGTTTTCTTCCCTTTACCAAGTTGAAACTGAAGCTGGAAGCTGAACTTTGGCTGCATAAACAATTAAAAATTAATTTTAAAACTTTTGGCCAAAGATAAACGGAGGATGACGGTGAGCGGGACTCACTCTCAACCCCCCTTCGGAATCAGTTAGCTCATTAAACCCGCCACATGGTCTTGTGGTTGTTCCAACTTTTGACTGTAGACGAGCGTGTGCATCATTACGCCGTCTTGGCCAACAACTACTGCTTGGGCAGATGCTTTGAAGTCGATTTTAAACGCGGAGGCGTAGAGGAAACTAAGCGAAACTATTTAAAATACCATTTGCTGGGCGAATCAATCGGCTGCGGATGAGTTTTGTAATTAGGCGGCCGGCACTCAAACACACAACCCCAACCCACAACGCCCCCACATAATGTATATAGACTCGAGTCAACGTTATTTCATAAACACGCTCAAGTGATTTGGCAAACTTCCGGGGGGGCAAGGATTGTGGATTTCGGACTTGGGGAAGGAGTTTCGGAATCTGCCCTTTGAGACAGGGCTCCCAGTGTTTGCCTCATGGTCTTGTTGTCTGTTTGCCCTGCCCGGCAAAGGTCTCGCTCCGGGTGGGTCCACTGTTTGACTTGAAGGTATTAGAAACTAATTTGTACAGCAGCCAAGGCAGCCGCAGCAGCAGCTCGACGACCAAAGCTAACCAGGATACAAACAACAATTGTTTGCCTGTCCATCCATCTATCCCGGGCTTTGGCCCTTAGTTGGCCATCCACTTTGGTCTTAGGCACATCACATCGCTGTTTCGGGTTTGGCCCTTTGGCAGGAAGACAATGAGCAAAAAATCCAAATCCAAACGCAAAAGGCAAAGGCTGGGCCAAATCCCCAACAAAAGCAGCCTGAGCAGCAGCAGAATGGCTAAATCATATGGCCATGGCTAAGAGGGACCTCTGTCTCTCTGTGACAAAAAAAAGGACGCTCGTCTCGTCTCGTCCAGGCTCGTTTTTAAGTCGCTTGCGGCTTAAATTTTCTTAAATGTTACATTGTCTCTGGCAGACGACAGAGTCTGCGACCCGGACATGCCGGTCTTTTTATGGTTTTAACTAAACAATCTCCTCACGAGTAAATATTTTCGGGCATATTTTGCCATGGCAAAAAGCAGATGCAAAACTTTACAATGAACCCACAGAGAGTCGACCGGCCAAGTCCTCTGGCTAAGTACATTTATCTTTAAGACTAAAAACCATAACAATTTGGTGTTGGAAATTTTGAGCTACGCATTGCAGAATTTATTCACACACACACACAACACCCACATGGACACACACACATAGTTGAGCTTCATGGTTTATCTGCCAGATATTCGCACAAATATTTACCCGGGTCGAACATTTTATCGGAGTACGCAGAATATGCTTAGCTAAGCGAATTGTTTTCAGCTGCAGCCTCTGCCAGCTACCCTTAAAGTTCTTCCTCCCATCGGATAATTTAATTTAAAAACTAAAATTCCATTTTAGGGGGAGTAAATAATTTACAAAACTAATTAAAGCCTTAATTTTGAAGGTAAATTAAGATGGTGAGGGATGAATGTTATCTAACAAATTATTTTATTTGTTTATGGTTTAGTTCTCAGTTAAATTTAAGGTCATCTATGTATAGTTAAGGTTATTATATATTCGTGCACCTTCCTATCTTTGACACCTCTTGTGGCTTCCACTTCAGAACCCTCAATTTTTTTGCTCCACATCAGATGCCACTCGATCGCAATTGATGCGACGGCTGGCGGATAAATCAGGAGCCACTGCCTCATATATATATATATATATCTGCAATGAATTTGCATTGATGATTGTTGACATTTAAAACAAATATGAATATATATAAATATATATATAGCAGCAGACAGATTTCAATATCAATTTTTTAGTGCCGCAAGGCAATGCCATATGAAATAAGAGAAGAGGAGGAGCTGTTGCAAATTGTTATGATTAATATGAACATGAGCTCTGGGCTGCCGACTTTTCATTATGGGCATTAAAATTTTGTACATTTTATTATTTAATTGAATTTCGCTTTACTTTTTTATCGCACTTTGGCGCAAAGCTAATTTATGATTGCTCAATGCGGCATGTAATTGCATACAAAAGCCTTTAATGATGGCCAATTCGGTGGATCTCAGTGCCGGAATCTGCATCAGTATCTGATGGATGTATCTAGCGATTGTATTTCGCTATTGTTTTTTTTTATTTTTTTTTTTTGTATTTTTTTGTTAACCACTTTGACATTCCTTAATTATATTCATTATTAATGATAACAAAAAGCGAGCGCGCACGCTCGTAGCAATATTAGCGATAAAAGTTGATTAAATTTTAAGCTCAAGCCAATAATTAACCAGCCGTAAATATAGACGTGATTTAAGCTTGCTTTAAAACCTCCCAGCAGTTCTATGTGTATCTGTATCTTGTGCCTCAAAATCGTTTGACTTCCGCGCCTGATCTCCTCCCCTTGGTGCGTGGAACCAATTAGCGACCGGGAATTAAGTGCTCATCAGACGTCGTCTGTCCAGGCGGCTTAAGTCATCGGCGGCGTCGTTCTCCTCTTGCCGATTCCAGGCCCAAGTCCAATGCCAATCCCAATCCCAAACCCATTCCCGGCCATGCATAATAGAGCCAACACAAATTAGTCAAACGCTGGGCAAACTTGGCAGACTGGCTGCCTGGATGCCTGGCGTGACGTCGTAAACAGAGCTGCAAATGCGTCGCAACATGCACGGTTCCCGTTTTGGAGAGGACACCACCAGACGACAGTTGGATCCAGGGAGGACTCTATGGCAGGAGGAGGCGGTAGCAGCAAGCTCGCTGGCAATTGTAACTCCCAGTTTGGTCGCACGATTAATCGTCGTTGCAAATTGTTGGCACGTTTTCAATTGACAACAGAGAGTGCGTTGCCTGCACGGCAGCGTCAACCCCTAATTTGCACTATGACCCCGTCCCACACCCCTTGCCATCCATCCCTTTCCCTGGCCCACCCCACAGCCACCTCATCATCAGCACCGTGGGTTTGCGTGTAAATCACACGGTGTTTGCTCTCGCTCCTGTTGCATCTTTTACGTGCGTCGTCCTTATCCTCTTCCGTCCTCCTTGCCCGATATTGCCTTGTGTGTCTCCGCCCCTTTCCCCTGGACGGACTTCCACGTGTGACAGGCCGTTTTAAAACGCCGACCACGACGCCTCTGTCGTTTATTTTGAATGTAATTTTTCAAGTCGCGACGTCTTCCAGCACTGCCCATTAATCACGAGGACAAAATGCGATTCGCCATGCCAACAATTTGCAAAAAAAAAAAGAGAAAGCCAGAATTGAGGCGAATAAACAATGGGGGAGGCAGGGAAAAAACCTACGCCTTGACGAGGCAATTCTTTAATTATACTCTGCAGGAAAAGGTTCTAAAGACTTTAAAATAAATATATAAAAAATAAAGAAGCTTTTTCTCAAACAATTTCATATATTTAAGATTAAAATAGGTCACAAAAAATAGGCAATATCATAGATAAATAAAGTTCAATTAAATTTAAAGTTTTAGTTATTGATAGTCCTTGAGATCCATTTATCAATTCGTATATTTTCTTTCTAACAAGCTTACACATTTAATAACCAATTGTTAATATTCCCAGAATAAATTACAAATTATATAAATCCCTAAAAACATATCAAAACCCAAGCGATCATCTTATAGAATGAAAGTATCCCTTTTTTTCTGAAAACCTATAAAGTTTTCATCTTTTCCATTTACTGCAGGCATTGATTTATTTCCTGTTTTTCCTGCAAAGATTTATATGCCTTCTTTTGTGTTCATATCCAATTTCATACTTCCCTGACACCCAGTCGGAAAACTTGGTGCCCGCCCGAAAGTTAAGCTTCTTAGGGTATGATTGGATTCGACTTATTTCCGTTCCGGTGAAAAGTGCTGCATACTCACAGGCTGGAAATGATGCTGCTCCGACTCCGGCTCCGGACTCCGGACTTTTGTTGCTGCTCGTTGACTTTGTTAATAATGATGTTGTGCCGCCCATTTCGCCGCCCCCTTGGAGTATATTCAGCAACGAGGTCACGTGACTGACAGCCGTCGCATTACGGCTCTTTGTTTGTCCGGAGAACGAACTTCCAACCCTCCTTCCAATGACAAACTAAATGCAATTTGATGCGTGTCATGCCCCCAGGATTGGCCTGCCCGGGGGGGTTAGGAGAGCCGAAAATGCGTGGTAATCATTATTTGTGACAATTGACGAGGCAAATCAATTTTTTATTAGTAACCTAAGCCAAGGATCAGTTTAAGTCCTAAGCCAGTGCCCGCTGTTGTGTCAGTTAATAAATATTTGTCACGCATGGCTATGGCTTTGGATGCACTGCAGCCAGAGGCCAAGCTCCCAGGAGAACCTGTCCTGCACTCTCCACACACCTGCATAGCAGTGCGCTTAGGCACGTGACAGGCGTGAGCCGGATGACCTGGTTACTAGCCTCCACTGCCTGCCCAGCTATTCCCACGACTTGTCACCTCTCTCTCACACACAACGACGACGACGACCACTATATCCCTTCACATATGCCGTTGTGGCAGCTTCAATGTTGGTCAAAGTTGAATGCCTTTGACTGGGAATACCACAAAGGTAAGGCAACGCGGCCGCAATTGCCCATTAATCAAATTTCCAATTAATTTACCACAATTAATTGTTTCGCTAATTGCAGATTCCGAGGCCAGGCCACCAGGAGAGCATCTTTAGTGGAACCAAAGTGCCATTGGATCTTCTCTGCTTAATAACCTTTGGGAAAATCGCCTTTGAGCCGGCAAAGCCTTTTTGAGGGAGTCCTGAATATGCCAGCATTATTATTTTCCGTCATTGTCAACATATAATCAGGTTCGATGACGAGTCCTGCTCCTGATGCTGCTGCTGCTCCTTTTGCCAGACAGATGGGATAATAAATAGACAGAATGCCAGCCGGAGCTGCAGGAGTAGCGGCTGGTCCTAGACCAGCTTTTATGCAGTTGTAGCGCTTTATTGAAAAATGTGTGCACAATTCGAGGAAAGCTGCCGCCGAGCTACCTTGCCTGGTGCTGCACAAGGAGAAAATATGTATAAGTTTATCTATAATTTAGATGTATTTTATTCTTAGATACATTAAGGGGTTTCCCTGTAAAGTTTAGGGACTGCCAGAGCTCTTTTTATATATTTTTTTAAATATTATTTGTTAGTTGCATTTCCTAAAGAAAACAGCTCTCTAATTCCTCTTTTTTATCTCAGTACAGCTGCAGTTGGAGCCATGGAAGCCAGTCCAGGATCCAGACACAAATATCAAATATTATCGAGCAGCGAGCGAGCACGTTGAAAGGCGAGCTATTGACGGACGGAGTGATGGGGTGATGGGGTGTCTCCTCCAGCCGGTACTGGTTGCCCGGGTTACACGTACACCTCCTGTTACCAGCCCCCCCCCATGCCCTGGGTTGCCATGGCCATGCCCATTGCCAGGGCCTCGACTTTGTTTGTAAACATTTCACGTCCATCGCTGGACCCACAAATATTTCGCTCCTACTGCTGCCGCCTGGCTGTGTAAACTTTTGCCATTCGAGCTCCCATTTTTTCCTCTGCTCCTATTTTCCGGGGGCGAGAAAAGTGTGCCCCGCCGCACTGAGTGAAACAAATGAGAGCTGACTAGAAAATCGTGTTTCGTTGTGTTTTGTGGGTTTGAATACGGATTCGGCAACAAACACTCAAACGCACACTCACCGGTCGCCCAAACCAGCATGCAGAAAAAGGTTGCTCCCGAACATCGTCCGTACTGTGATCCGCGACTGCAGGATGACAAGGTGAGGAGGCGCCGAACCCTCCACCTGACCAGGGTGGTTCAGCCGCAGAAGAAGAAAGGCGAGGCGCGTCAGCTGAACGACTGTCCCTTCTTCAACCTGACCTATGGCTTTGACGAGCTGCCCCTGGACCCTGTCAAGGAGTTCCTCCAGGAGAAGATATGTAAGGTTTCTTCAAAGTTAAATATGAAATTTAAAATTACATATTATATATTTCCCGCAGCTCACATGCAGAATGACAAAATTGTGGGCCGCTGCAACCGTGAATTCGACTTCCATTCCTACGACCTGGACAATGTCAAGGAGCATTACGATGAGTGCGACGATGACAGCCTGCAGGAGCTGCAGCTGGAGGACATTGATATGCCCAAGGAGTTTGAGATGCTGCGCGATGCCAAGGATCACACGTTCAACTTCGATTCCACGGGTGAGTACGAACAGAGGTGAGAGGGGGCCAACCACAGCTAAGGCTAACAATTAAATGGAACAGCATTTACGCATTATCCCAGGTGGTGGGATTGGTCCCCGTAATAGGATGGGTTACGGGAAACACCCAACAAATTTGCCAGACATTTCGTGTTATTCAATGAGTGAGAACTTTACCGCAAAAACATAACACTTAATACTTTATTAAATGCGAAAACATGCCCCGACCGGAGCTGCTGCTCCCTCTCCCACGCCCAACTCCTCCGAGCTCCTCCTAGGCTGCTGCCTTCCTACGCTCCCGCAGCGCAGCTCGTTGGAAAATTGTTCACCTGTAAACATAAAAATTCCAAACATTATCCTTTTAACATAAAATTTTATAACCGAAATGAGAGGAGAGAAAAAAGGTAAAACCGAAAAACAAATGCGTATGACATTTATTTGAATATCCTCTGGGAGACCAGCGAAGGGACCGAGGAGGAGGAGCAGCAGCGGGGCTGGGCACAGGACCAAGGGCGGGTCGACTGACTCTCTACAACATGTTTATCATAGTGTTTTATTTAGCATTTACATGGAACATTTTTATGTTTCTGGTTTCCTTTTTTTATGCTGTACTCTTTTTGGGGAAAGGCAGGTGAGAAGCCTAAGGAAGTTGGCAGGAATTTTTAATATATTAAATATATTATTATAAATTAATAATCCAGACTTTTCATACACATTTATTTAATGAATTTGAAAAACTTACAAGTAAATTTCCTAAATGAAAGGGCAACCCCCAATCGCATACATTTTCCCCCGAAAAAATCGATTTACCTTTAGTCCCAGACTTCTATCGCTAGTTTTTCTGATAAAAATGTTTCATTTTTGTGTCTAGTTTTTTAATATTTAATGCCAGAAATGGATGCTGCTCCCTAGCCAGCGGTCGGGGGGGGCTAATAAGGGTTCCGGGCTATACAATAGCGTAAAAGCCATGTGTTGCCGATAGACATTAGCATGAAAATGTAACAAATAAACCAATAAAATAGTGCCCACCCTTCCCCCGGGGGAATTTCCTTTGTAAAGGCTTCAAATGGAAATTAATTTCAGTTTAATCATTTTAAAATCGAACTTTGCCGCTGTGTGACTTTTATTTAAAACAATTTCATGTTGCACAAACAAGCTTATTTGCACGGCCTCTCTCAGTGCAAGAGGAGAAAGTCATCTGAAAAAAAATCAAATTTGCAAAGTGCAGACAGACTACCATGTCACTTACTCCCACTCCCCCTTCCACATATTGAGTTCGTGGACAAATATTAAATGCGATTTTCAATTTCATTTTTTTTTTCGCATTATTTTTTACCATTTGGTTTGGTCTTTATTTGTTTGCTCTGCTTTTTTGCTTGCAGCTTGTAATCAATTTCCCTGGATTGACAAATGGATGACTGGCGGTAATAAATAAAATGTTCATATTTACTCAGCGTACATTATTAAAAATTTGACACCCTCTCGCGAACCGATTGACAGTGCGGCCCAGCGAGCAGGAAATCTATGACATGACCAACCAGCTGCTGGACATGTACTGCCAGCGGCGGGTGCGAGTCTTCTATCCTGGCTGCGGCACTAGCTCTTCCCTGTGGACCAACCAGCTGCGGCGTCAGTATGGATCGCCATCGGAGCTGATCGGAGCCTATCGGAGTCCCACGGCCCGGCACCTGCGAGTGAATAATCTGCAGCCAGTTCGCAAGAAGAAAAAGTTTACGGCGGGAGATCACTATGCATTCCGCACGCCACAGGGTAAGCTTTATAATATATTTAATATAAATATAAATCTTTTAAATATTTCTCGCAGAATGCCGAAACGAACTGATACGTGTGGGCAAGATAATTGACGAACTGATTGAGCCAGTGATCACCGAAGCCCGGGACACCGTAGGCCACGGACTTCTCCATACAATTAAAAAGCCGTCTTTTTGTAAGGCAAAATCCGCAGGATTTATTGAAGTGGTGAGTTTAGGTTTTTGCTACTCTTAATCTTAAACAAAAGCCAATATAATTTACATTTAGGTAAAGAATCCTTGCGCTGATAGCAATAAATTTTTCAATCGAAGGGATTTCTCGTCGAATAAGAAGTTTCTTCTTTGTCTTAGGAAAATGGAATCCACGTGAGTGTAATCCCATTAAAATTAAGTACTAAAATTAATTTCTATTACTCCTTATCCCAGACGCGTTCAGTACCTGGTGCCCCTGCTGCCCGAGGATCCCGAGGAACAGAAGGAAAGGAAGCTTGCGATGTACCAGAGAGAGCGGGCAAACGCCGAGGCTGTTTTTACCCTGAAGATACAGAAGCGCTACCAGTGCCTGCTAAAGAGCGTGAGTCTGAGTTTTGGGTGTGGGTGTAACATACTCCTCCAGGTGCTCCTTGTCCTGGTCCACGTGTCGCAAAGCGATTCTGAATTATGCAACTGACCAAACATATGCTAAGCGCAGGGAGTCGGGGAATGAAAAATGAAAGCCAAATACCCAGCCGCAATGACTCCCTGACCGAGACCATAAAAAACCCATCAAAAGTGAGCACCAGCGACGGGCGTAAATAAATTTTATCGTTGACTCCGACGCTCTCGCTTGGGCTCCCGTTTCTGGTCCTACTCCTGCTCCTCTGCCAAGTCCATGTCCGTGTCTGTAGCCATATCTGGTGTCCCTCTCCGTGTCCGAGGCGTACATAAAAAATGATAATAATAAACTCCATACAAAGTAAACATGTGTGCGTGAGCGTGCGAGTAAATTAAGCTGCGTTGGCTTTGGGGGAACGTGCTTATAAAAATTATATAATTCATACCTCGTAAATATTATGGTCTTGGGGGCGTGGTCAGAGTTATGAATAACGTGATTAGTTGTTAAAAAAAAAAGAAGACGGGGAAATAAAATAAAATAAAACCGTTTGGGTGCGGTGTGAATCACACCCCGTTTAATGGTTATATAATATATCCTGCTCATCATTCTCCTTATCCCCTATACAGATGTCCATAGTGCAGCTGGCCACATATCCCTCGCACCTCATACGCAGGGCCTTCAAGCGCATCGATCCACGCAGGGCTATGCTGAAGGAAGCCTACAAGTTTATACTTCAGGAGGAGGTAAGTCCTAGCGAGATTACCAGAAGATGCTAGGTTTTATGACTCTTTGTTAGCTATTTATTATAAGTTATATTAACCGAGTCCTTGCATTTCTACTATTAATTTGACAAGTTTATACGGCTATACGCCTTAAATATGTATACTAGAGTGTAACATACACAACCCGTATAGATTATAGAAAGAGTTTCAGGCTAAACAGTCTCAGTCAGAGCGTCGACATTATTAGTAAACTTAACTGGCGCTCATCTGAAGCTGGCTCAGAATTTGGCGGAAGTTTTGCGCCGAAAAAGTTTGCCGGCAGTGCGAGCATATTAAACATGCTCCCCAGGATGGAGCACAGGTATTCCTGGGATGACAAGTGACGGGGCGCGTGTTGATGTTTTGACGTGAGCGCCAAACAAACTTTGGCAGGGATTTAAGCTCAAGCACTTGCCATCAGCACCGGCAAATCAGTGCCGGCAAAGGCGGCTTAATGAGCAGCTGAAGATGTTCCATGTTCCCTCATCCGGCTCTTCCTCGTCCTGCCGAGTTGAGCCACCCCAAAACTAGTTGAAATCGCCCGGAGGAGCGCCAGCAAAGTTTATGCCACCTGTCGTCCCCTTTTCACCACTGCACCACCTCCTCACTCCTCCTCTATTCGGTGTGTCTAATCAACTCATTACAGAAAGATTGGCCCAAACTGCCGCCAGAAGTTATATTAATGGATTATCTGTTCGTTGGCGACCGTGGGGTGCGTCAGGACTTTGCCATCCTCATCATTGTGTGCCTCATCGATCTGCAAGAGGATTTCCGCCACTACGTCAAGCGCGCCTTTCTGAACTATCTCCTTAGGTGAGAGATAGATATCTTCGATTTTTTGTTACATTACCCTGTTACCTTCATTAACAGTTCCAATATGGAGCGAAAGCGGCTGCAGTTGGAGCCGGAGCCCCCCGCCTTTCCCACTTTCCCCAACAGTCAGCCTGTGCCCTGGCGATCCAATCTCTTGCTTGCCAAGAGTCGCATTGGTGAGGTGCTCATGATAACACATCCCGTGGTCCAGGCCATAAACCGGCTTTGGAACGATCTTTACTCGGATTTGGTGGTGGTAGACCTGGCTCAGCTGCTGCTGGCTAGGCGACCCCTGGATGCAGACACCGTGCAAGCTTTTTTCCAAAAGAGTTGTACCGAAGTTCGAGATGTAAGCAATAATAATCATATTAACTTAATACCTATAAAAAAATAAAAAATCTCCGACAGCTACTCCTCACTGACTGGCTGCCGCGCTGCGCTGACCTGGTGAACGAGATGCGTGGCACCTGGAAGGCCTTGGTTCCCATGTCGGGCAAATATGGCGGCCGGGCGGCCATACTATTTCGCTGCATCCACTCGGCCATGTCGCGGAACCTGAACAGTCTGATTAACAAGAGCCTCAACTATCTGTTCAAGGTGCTGTGCTCATTTAAGGAAGGCAACAGCGTTGAGCAGTACTCCATGTTTGATCCGAAGCTCAAGCGGATTCCCCTAATGACACTGACAGCCTCTGTTGTGGGAGCTCATTTCGACCATGAGCCCATAGAAATGGGGCCAGGTATTCGGCCCTCCACAAATATCTATGCTTACGATGATGACGACGCTGATCCTTTCCAACAGCCGGTAACCAATGTGTTTGGGGAGAATGTAAGTAATGTTCGATATGCCTTAAATAAATATTAATTAAAGAACTTTCTCTGCAGATTCCCGACTTGGATGATGTGGCTCAGTTTGAACTGGATCACACCCACAAGCTGTACATATATCCCTATATGCAGGAACTGCCGCGCCTTTTTGTCGAGCACTTTAAGAGCATCTTGGCGGTGGGCTATGACATTCCCCGTCTCGAGTACATCATGTCGGGAGGTGGTAAGTTGCAGTCTTTACATTTCTAATGATTTAAATAATTGAAATATTAATTTTATATGTATGCATAGATCCCGAAACGCAGGGATACCTACACTTTATCGACGACGAACACACGGACTTCGTAGATCTCTGTGATAAAGTTGAACATATCATCAAGGAAAACTGGCGCGGAGTTCATGTGTACCTGAAGCCTATCTACAAGTACTACTTTGGACTTTTCCAGAGGCTGATCATGCCATTGGTGGAGAAGGTCTGGACGGAAAACATTCTGCCCGAACTGGGGGTGAGTGAGTGCCCCTGCGGCTTGGCGGGCTTGGCGGGCTTTGGCTGCGTCTCGCCTTGAAATGGGATTTAATTATTTATTTCGATTTGATTACGCGCAATGATGCGTAGAATTAACATAAAATTTCATTATGCAATATTAATAGACTGCTGACAGACGACAGACAGACCAACTGACAGGGGGAGGGAGTGCTTCTGGTGGCAAAGTGCCTGGCAATTTGTGTAATTTGACAACTTCCACCTTGTCTGAATCCGGATTATAGCGCCTGCCAAACAGGGCTCCGCCTCAAACCTCCAGCTCCTCCGCCTCTCACCGATTCCCTGATGCCTGTTGTTGATTTCTGACAGTTTGTTGGCTGTGTGCAATGTTTAATTAGACACTGTTTGGCTTCGCAGCCTGTTGATTGTGCGATTCCTCGTCATGTCACCGTACTTACCCATCTCATACGCTCAATTTACGCCGAAAGCCACCTCAAACCCACCCCTCGTTGTTCAACATTGCAACTTTTCAGTTCGCATTCATTAAGTTTTATGAAACGACCAGCAATTTCCTCTCTCCTCACTCGATTCGTTCGATTCGGTTTGGCTTTTTTTGTGCAATTTATATAAAATAAAAATTACTTCCGACTGCGTATGCTGCTGCCTGCTGCCAGTCGATGCATGAAATGCAACCAGCTTCCATATCGGATGCAGTGGTGGCGTTTGGGTATGGGAAAGGGGTCCCAGCCTCCGAAGGACCCCACTTATTCGATTCGAAACATGGTAAACTCGTAATTAGAATTAACAAGCAATGAGATTGGGTTTCTCTCTCTGCGAGTGAGTTTATTTGTTGATATTTAATATGGTTTGGAGACCTATATTAGTTTCCATTTCCATTTTAGTAAGGCATTTGAAATATTTTGCAGCTTAAATTTCATTTTACTAGCTAATTAAATTAATTAAATTTACAGAACTAAAATGTTTACAATTTAATTATGCAGTCTCTAGAAAATCCTATATATTTTTGCTGTAATATAATTAGAAAATTAATATAACTAAACATAAATTGAATGTGTTGAAATAAGAGTAAAACATAGGATATATTTCTACTAAAATTTACTTCAATTAAATTGTATTTTTTTTCTGAGGTTTTAAAGTTACACAAAAATTGCTGCAATAGAAAATCCTTTAATAAATCCCCTTTTATCTGCATTCCACCTCTGACTCCATCCCATAGCTCGTGCAGGAGCTGTTGAAAAAACTTCAGGCCGTGAGCGATACGACCTATTATCTGCGCGATTTCATTCCGCTCAACCTGTTCATGTTGGATAATCGGCACGTGAAGCTATCGCTGCGGATGTATGTGCGCGAAATCTACGATTTCATAATTGATTTTTACAAAGCCCTCAATTGGAACGAGAATCGAGCGTAAGTAGCCCAGAAGCGGGAGCATTCGGGGAACAGATTGCATCAGCTAAATGAAGTGCGAGCAGCTCTTTCACTTAACTTTTATGCTGACTGCCTGTGACTCCTCATAGATAACTCTGCCTGATTTCGTTTCATTTTTTTTTTTCCTACTTCTGCCACTTCAGCATTTGCGAGGAGCTGGAGGAGATGTCGATGAAGGCCGGCGAGCGGCCGGAGGAGACGCCCGAGGTGGTGGCCCTGCAGAACTACATCAACGAGTGCCGGGAGATGCGCATATTCGCCATCAAGGATGAAATCAAGAACGTGCTGAAGCGCGTCGTCTTCCTGCTGACACACACCTACCTGTCCAGTGAGTGATGCAATTGGCTTGGTCAGAAGGAGAAGGTCCTGCCTGCCGGGCCATCGTCCCCATCCCTTCCGCTGTTTGTGCAGCTGGTCAGGCGAGCTCTCTTTCTCCTTCGATTCTCGTTCAAAATCCAGGCAAACACAGGGGAAAAATTATGGGGTCTGATATATATTTTTGTAGGGAACTCAAAACGGAAAAGCTTTATATTAGTTAATATTTTCTTATAATTCTTATAATCTTTTAGAGCTTATTTTCACAATTTTAACTAAATAATCTGGTCTTCAGAGCCCTCATATTTTTTCTCTCTGTGCAGTTAGTGTGTTTGCTTTCCACAGTGTTTGGTTTGTGTAGGAAATGGGAAAGGGAAGGGAACTAGGGAACGAGAGGCGGCAGGCAGGAAGTGCAGTCTCGCTTAACATAATTAACCTCAACTAACAAGCTGAGTCTACTAATTGGTTTTATAATTACTTGCGGTGAGACACCAAACATTGAGCTCCGCTAAAACCCCGAAAATGCAACTTAATGAGCTTAACAAATTCATGAATGTGTGAAAGTTGCTTTGACAACCGGCAACCGGCAAGTGCAGATGCTCCGCTAGAGACAATAGCGAGTTATCGTCAAGTGTCGTCTGTGTGTGTATCTTTCGAATAGCTACAATGTAAGCTTCAGGCCCTCCGAATCCGTATCTGTATTTGTCTGTTTGCCTGTCCGTCCGTCCGTCGTGTGTGGCTTTGTCACACCAAATACTCACGGATACAGCTTGTCAGGGACTAAAGATACTCCCACTCGCTTTTGTACTCGTCCTCGTACTCGAATAATTAATTAGTTTGTCCCGAAAAAAGGGAGAAGGACTCCCGCGCAAGCCAATTAATTAAGAGTTAAGCGCAGTTAATTAGCAGTGCGTACAATCGAGAGTCATCTCGTCTAGTCATGTGGACCCCCACTCCTATTTATCCTTAGACGACGAGCTCCACCTCAACTCGCGCACATTCATCCTGCCGGGGGAACTGGAGGAGGTCCTGGATCTCAGCGCCGCCCGTCTCTCCGTAGTGCGTGATAATCTGGAGCTGGCCCTGCGGTAAGTGTGTGATGCAGATTAGACCCGGAACAACGGAATACAGATCCCCAGAAGATACTAAGCCGACATCTCTCTGTCTTCTCCTCCGCTTTCCGTTTCCTGCAGCGAGCGTCGCATGGAGTTCGAGAAGCTGCTGGCCCAGGAGAAGCGAACGATGGACGGCTTTCGCATACGCGAAATTCGGGATGTGCTCACGCTGGAGGAGCTCAAGGAGCGTGTGGATACGGTCGATTTGCTCTTCACCACCATCGAGGTGAGGGATTACCTCTAATTTGCCGCTTAAAGACTGAGACTTTAAGATATGGTTTTCCTTTAGAATCTCAGCCGCGAGGCGAAGGCCATTAATACAGAGGAGACGCTGCTCCAAATCGATGTCTCAGCCTTTCCGCTGCTGGCCGAAATCATTGAGAAAATGGAGCCCATCGAGAAGCTGTGGAAGACGTCGTACGAATTCGAAAAGGATTATCTCATTTGGTAAGCAGG
The DNA here is from genome assembly GCA_008042485.1 of Drosophila mayri. Taxonomy (NCBI): domain Eukaryota; kingdom Metazoa; phylum Arthropoda; class Insecta; order Diptera; family Drosophilidae; genus Drosophila; species Drosophila mayri. Next base: position 94,389 of record VNJN01007515.1, read on the forward strand.
CAGGGGGGGCCATCGCTTAAGCCCCTTGCAATTATACTTCTGTCAGCCTGAGGGGGCCAGAGAATGGGAGTGGGAGAGGTCAGCAGTGTGTGACACTTTCTGGGGAGAGGGCGATGAAGGAATATTCCAAATTGAAATGGCCCCGGTCCGGCAGTCATTTCCATTGGCATTGCTGCACGCAAATCCCAATACCAATCGTAGTGGCCCCTCACTTAATTCCCAGACCCAGTGCGAATTCCAGCAGAAAATTCAGTTGAGTGGTCCGCTTATGATGAGGCCACTCCTGCTGCTCCTTCTTGCTTCTTCTTGTTCCTCCTCCTGGTCACTTCCCTTTTTCGTGTATTTCTATTTACATCTCTCTTCTGGTGCTTTCAGGATGTTCGAGCGCTTCGAATGCCTTAATGCGGATGGCGTGCGGGAGCAAGTGGAGAATATGCACAAGGTAAGTAGTTGCAAAGTCGGAAGTTGTCATTCCAGCACTGGCCCAGGAGCAACAGCAGCAGCTCCCCTTCCTGGCGGAAATAAAAACGAGCAACGACCGACAAAGTTTGAGCTGTTGTCGGATTTCTCCTGCTCAACTGCCCATGCATGGCTCCTCTACCAATGCTGCTCCTCCTCCTCCGTTCCGTTCGGTGTCTGTCTGTAAGCCAATGTAGCAACTAAAATGCAACTAAAAACCTCAAGCCACCTAGAGCGGCAATAGTAGTAGCCACCAGTCCTGGTACTAGTCAGCAAGGGACAACCAACAACTGGCTGTAAAAAGAAAGTTCCACTTGGCAGCCGAAAAGTATGCATGGAAAAAATGCCCAACATATTTGGCAACGAAGGAGGAGGAGGAGGAGTATGGACCCCTCTGGGGTCAGCTGGGAAGCCGTTCGGAGCCACGCAAAAAAAAAGTACGACAAAAATAGTAAAAAAGGCAGCACAAAGGCGCAAAGGGAAAGTCAGTTGAATTGAATTTTTCGGCACAGCTGAAGCGGCAAAGTGGGGACACAACAGTTACTCAAAAAAAAGCCCAGGAAAATCCTATAGCGAAGTTGGGAATACGCTTTAGGAAATGGGAGTTATTTAAAGTGAATGACTTTTCTCTAGGTAAAATAATTTATTTTTCAAGGGACTTCTAAGGTAAAATATATTTAAATAAATACAGAAACCAATCAGCTTCTTCTAGGTGTAAATAATTTATGATTTTAAGGCTTAATTATTGTTACAAAATAATATAGAAAAGTATATCTTATAAGTGTTATAATTTCTAAGGGTTTTAAGGCAGGCAAATAATGTTTTCCATTACCTAATTAGACAATATTTTAATAAAGACCTTTAAAATCTTATTTAAAGTTCAAGTTTTAAAGAAAATGTATTCTTAAATATGTAAATTTAAGTAAACAACCTTAAGAACCTCATTTAAGTACCTTCTTTCGTAAGGTTTTTAAATGCACATGAAAGGGAATCCAATTGCAGTTTTTTCTATATTCCTTTAAGTAGAAAAGGAAGACCACTTAATTAATTGCATTACCTAGACACTTTCATTGGCTCCAAAAATAAAATAATCTCCATTTCCCACCTCCCCGCACAGATAATGTACAAGCTGTCCCGGCAACTGGCCTACAACCCGGTGGCCAAGCGAGCCGCCGAGCAGATGCGCATGAAGATCGAAAAGTTCCGCGTGTATCTGCCCGTGCTGGACTCGATCTGCAGGCATGGCTTGGAAAGACGGCACTGGGATCAGATCTCCAAGATACTGGGACGTAAGGTCAATCCGAAGCTGTTCCCCACCCTAAAGGACATGATCGATGTGGATATTATGAGCATTTTGCCGCAGCTGGAGGAGATTGCGAATGCCGCTGGCAAGGAGTATGATTTGAACAATGGACTGAGGATCATGCAGGCAGACTGGAAGGATGTGATGTTCGAAGTGCTGCAGTATCGTGACTCGGACACGCACATCCTGGCCAGCCTGGATGATATTCAGACGCTGCTGGATGACCACATAATGCGAACGCAGGCTATGAAGCGCTCACCCTTTATCGTAGCCCTCGGCTCCAAGGCTGATGACTGGGAGGCTCGTCTGTTGCTCATCCAGAACATTATCGATGCCTGGACACAAGTGCAGATCACCTGGATGTACCTAGAGCCGATTTTCAGCAGCGAGGACATTATGCGACAGATGCCGCTTGAGGGACGCAACTTTAAGGCGGTGGATAAGCTGTGGCGCAAGATCATGAAGCATACCTTGAAGGATCAGCATGTGATGGCGGCCACTGAATATCCCGAAATGCTGGAGATCTTTACCAAGGCTATTGAGGATCTGGAGACGGTGCAAAAGGGTCTCAACACATATCTGGAGCAGAAGCGACTGTTCTTTGCTCGCTTTTTCTTCCTGTCCAACGATGAACTGCTGGAAATCCTATCGGAAACCAAGGATCCAATGAGGGTGCAGCCGCATTTGAGGAAGTGCTTTGAAGGAGTGAGATTTTCCCTTGATTCAAAGCCAAGTCGCGGCTGCACTATAATCTTGAATCCCCTACAGATTGGCACTTTGAACTTTGACGACAACATGGAGATCACCGAGATGATTAGCGATGAGGAGGAGCGGGTGGCCCTGGTGCGCAAAATCAATCCCCAGCTGGCCAATGTGAGCAAATCATCGCCTTTGATTCCATTTCCTTCCCTCCACTTCTTGCAATTAATCACTTTTTCGTGCTTCGCAGGGCCTGGTTGAGCTCTGGCTCAAAGAGGTGGAGATGGTGATGCTGGACAGCGTTAAGGAGCAAATGCACGAGGCCTGGGAGGACTATGCCGTTGTGGAGCGCATTTCCTGGGTGGTCAGCTGGCCCGGGCAGGTGGTGCAGGGCATTTCCTGCATGGCCTGGACCTACGAGGTGAGCCTGCTTCGCCATAAAACCACGATAACCGCAAGGGCGTCGTCGTCGTCTCTTGGACAACAAATGTCCATCAGTTGGCTGTCAGGGGAGTAGCAGAAAGCACTCTGTGTTGTGCCTCTGACAGTGAGATTAGCTGGAGTTCAGCGCCTTCTTTTCCTGCGGCACTCCGTGGCTCCTTTGTGAACGTTTCCCTTTTGGGCTTTGACTTTGAGAGAACTTCGCAGCAGCGAAATTGAAAATCATATTTCGCTCTTTATTTGCGTTCGCTCCGCTGCTGTTTCTCAGACACTTTATGCCTTATGCCTTTGCCTTGACTTTTTTCCCCCCGACCAGGTGGAGGAGGCCATCGAGACGAAGGAGCTGCCGGCTTATTTGGAGAAGTCCAATTTACAGATTGCCGACCTGGTGCAATTGGTGCGCACGGATCTGCAGACGGGCGTTAGAATTGCCGTTGAGGCTCTGATTGTCCTTGATGTGCATGGTGAGTGAAGGGGGGAAGCCAAGGGGAAATTAAAGACAATCTTTGCTACTTTTATTTCACATTTAAAACGCAAAGGAAGGCTTTATGATTTAAAGAAATATTTAAGCTAGAGAAAAAGGCATATTATGATTCCTTTATAATATTTTTTATATATAATTCTTTAGATCGAGATGTTGTCAAATATCTAACAGATATGAATGTGTCCAATATCCAGGACTTTGATTGGATCTCCCAACTGCGCTACTACTGGAAGGTGAACGAGAGTAAGTGTACCTTACAGATACATACATATATGATATATTCCACAATATTTACACAAATATTTTTCCCTGCCAGAAAACGAGGATTGGGTGTGCGTTAGCATGGTGGTCACAGATGTTGAGTATGGCATGGAATATCTGGGCAACCTGCCCCGACTGGTGGTCACTCCCCTCACCGATCGCTGCTATCGGTGGGTACCTTTACTTCTACTATTTCTCCATATATCTTGCACAAATCCCACGTCCTCACATGCTTCCCTGCATGAATACCGAAAATATTAATTGACAAACCGTTGCCCTCCGCTTCGCCGCCTCTGTGCTGCATCTAAAAGTCAGAGGAGGAGGAGGAGTAGGAGGAGAGTCTGGCCCTGGCCACGTTTATTGGGAAAATATTTATTTTATTTCGCTGCATTTTAAATTTATTTTCATTTTTCAAACAAAATACGCAAAAAGAGAGCTGAAAGCCTTTTTGATGTTTAAGCTGCCTACGACAAACACACAATAACAACGGCAGGACTAAAGGAATAAGGACACACTAACACAAACACACACAATACAACAGCAAAACACACACACACATACACAAACTGGTAGCAGGCTGGCAGGCCGTCGTTGGCAAGCCGGCAGAAAGGACATTTTAATGGGGTTTCCGATAAAACTTTTATATTAAACAAATAAATCAATGTTGGACAGTTTTTCACACACACACACACACATGCGGCACACTAACACGGACATGGATAGTTATATAAAAAAAGGAAAACAAAAAATGAAACCGAGTGTATATAGATATTTGTATGGTTATGCCCCGGAAAAGCTAAAAAATATATGCACAAGCAAACCGAAGTGGGGACACTGCCAATATGATAAAAATATGAACTTGCAAAACAAGCAGCTAAAAATAAGCAATTTATGAATGGAAAGTGTCTAAAGGATGTGCTCGAATTGTGTAGTTCTCTTAGGGGGAGAATAAAATCTTAGTGTTGCAATATTAATTAATTTTAATTTACTAATATAAATTTAATTGAACATTTTGTTGAGTTCTTCCTTGAAAGCAGCAAGAGTACTTCCTTAATAAATCCTAACATACTCTGTGTAATCCTTAAAATCAACGGAAAATGCTGCAGATTTATTTATATCAGATTATTAACTATTTTTAGCTTTTATAATTTATCAGAAGTTCCCAGAAATACAAAATCTGTACTTTCACCGCAAATCCCAGCAAAACCTATTCCAAATCATAGTCACAAATCCCCTTTAAAACGCTAACAGCTTCCAAATTTTATGAACAGCAAAAACAAAATAAAAAATAGCTCCCCATAAATGACAATTTTTTAAACTGAGCTGCTGCCGCCGTGAGAAATATGAAAAAATGCAAAATAGATATTAAAAGCGTGCCCACTCCCATGCCCTTGCACCATCCATCAACTCTTTGTTGGCTTTCCATACTCCATACTATAAATTCTCATCTTTTTTCCTGCCCTAATTCCCGATCCGTGCAGGACTTTGATGGGCGCCCTGAAGCTGTGCCTAGGTGGAGCACCCGAAGGACCCGCCGGTACAGGCAAGACGGAGACCTGCAAGGATCTGGCCAAGGCGGTGGCCAAGAAGTGTGTCGTCTTCAACTGTTCGGATGGGCTAGACTACAAGGCGCTGGGCAAGTTCTTCAAGGTGAGTTCCCCAATTAGAAAGAGAGATATGCATCAGTTGGAGATTCTATTCCACTTTGGAGGAGCGTAGTCGTCGCGCTGTCTGCGATTTGCTGCCCGACCGGCTTTCTAATTGATGGCCCCCAAAGCGGCGGCGAGTGGAGCACATTAATCTGGCAAAGAACTCGTCTTGATGCGGCGGCACACGCAACAATCGTGACTTTCAATAGCGTGGATGAGCATGGTTAAATGGTTAATTTGCCGCATGTCAGACACACTGGAGCCCTTCTCCTAGCCCACTTCCATTCTGACTGAGGCCCATTTTCAGACCCATTCTCCTCGATATATGTTTATTGAAATTTATGCAGCTCTCGGAATAATCGCATTCGGCCCTGGCTTGGTCATTCTGTTGACTAATTAGTCAGTTTGCGAAAGTAATGGCCCAGCGGCGGGCCGACTTTCGTGCTTTCCCACTCAAGTTTATGCAAATTTTTATTTGCAGGTCGTTAACCGAGAGGAGCCTGCTCCTCCTGCTTCTCCTGCTCCCCCGCACACACGCACATCTTAAGTGGGTGCTGAAATCTTGTAGTAAAATTTATGCTGCTATAGGCCCTAATCGCTTAATACGCTCACACGGCTAATTGCATAATAGTTCCTAAGCCCCTAAAACAGAGAGGGAGACAGAGACTGAGCGGCCATAAACACGGCCAGGCAGGGATTCGATTGCGGTGAGGTGAGCCGAGGAGGAGAAGTAGACGTCGTCGATGGAGATCAACTGCTGGAGGTTCATTTGCATGGGATTTGTATTAATAAGACAACTCGAACTACTCCTAACCCAGACCCCAACTTTAATTTAGTTATAGGAGAGCCCATAAATTGCCATCGCCCGAGCTCCTCTTGTGTTGATGCTCAATTTAAATTAATGAATTTATGCGATTTGGTATCCACTTGAGCCCCGAACATTTGTCTATTCTTTTTATTGCTTAATTTGGGTCTCGGCATCGCGTTTGAGTTCGGGTTTTAGAAAGTCGTTCTGCGCTTTGTCACCAACTGGATTGGCATTTGTTCTAATAATCTCTAGGAAGTCGTAAATCTCTGGCACACGATGCTTCCAGCTTCCACCGGTTTTCGGTTTGATTTCTATGTTTTTTTGGTTGCCAAGCTGGGAAACAATGTTGCGACAATAAAATAATTTGCAATTGACAAAGTATGCGGAATATGCCAGAGCAAAAATTTCACAGCGAGAAAGAGAAGTAATCGTAAATAAATTAAATTCAAATAAAATGGCCACAACAATGGTTGTCGCCTCGAACAAAAGGCGCAACCAAAGGATGGCAAAAAGTTATTGCAGAAGTCCAGGATGGCTTCAGAGCTAGATACGTTGCAGTCATGGGAAGGTTACTTTTGTGTTGGCTTAGGTTAAGGAATAGATTTGAATTTAATTTAATTTAAAGTAGTCAATTCACCAAAAGCTATAAATCTTCATAAAAACCCATGAAATATTTTAAAATCAATATGCCATTACAAGGACATTAATAGGTACCTCTTGCATAGATCCTTTCCATCACTGGCCATGGCCAATGGCAATGCCAAACCACTCGCTCTCTCAATGGAGTTCAAAGTGTGCAAAGACACACACACACACACGGCATCCTCTATTTTTTGCCGCGCCCCCATCCTGTTGCGATGCGCTGGCCAAACAAGTTCCTAACACAACAGTTCCGCTATCCGGACACCGCCAGGACCACTAGGAATTGCCCCGAACACCTGTACCTGCACCTGCACAGAGGCGCTAATTGTACAATGGCCAGGGCAAGCGGAGGAGCAGCAACAACAACCTTCCATCGGTGTTGGGACAACAGTGACTACAAAAAGCGTGCGAACGCGCAACAGAATGTGTTGTGCCCTTTGTGTGAGCAGCGTCAGAAGAAGTCCTTGCGGCGGGACTCAGGCCAATAGAGGCCACTTGCTATACAGCCATCTCTGAGGTGGTCAAGTGCAGGCTGCTGTGGAGCAACAGCTGTCCAGCTGGGATAAAACAGCATATTTATTGCAACATGCAAAAGGAAGCATATCAAAGGGTCGTCGGTCCGTCTGTCCATCCCGCCCCCATATCGACCCCGGAATCTGCAGTTGGAGGCCAGGGAACACTGAAAACAGAAACCGACGAGAAGCTATGAGAAAGAGAAAATAATGTTTATGCTGCTGTTTGCTTTTTCCACTTTTCCCCCATCGAACCGGAGTGTGTTGTGTGTGTGTTTCCCTAGCACTCTTGTCCAGGAATTTCTGTTTCTATTTGTGTGTGTGTTTTATTTTTTTCTAGCTTCCAATCCTGGTCAGGATTGTGTTCTATGCTGTGCTGTTTTGACTGCTGCCTCTGCATTGCTCCATCTCCAACTACATTTTCCCCTTCCTTTGCAGGGCTTGGCACAATCCGGAGCCTGGGCCTGCTTCGATGAGTTCAATCGCATCGAACTGGAGGTGCTGTCCGTGGTGGCGCAACAGATCCTGACCATCCAGCGGGCCATCGGACGCAAGGTTGTGAAATTCTTTTTCGAGGATACAATGCTCAAACTGGATCCGACTTGTACCATATTCATAACCATGAATCCCGGGTGAGTGCTGGGCTAAAGAGAGAGTGGTGGGTATCGGTGTGATGGGTGCTGGGAACAGCAGCTGCGGTTTCACGCATCGCATTTTTTTGCTCACTTCGTGTGTGTGCCGGGTACGGGTCCGGGCATTTGAAAATGCATTTAGTTACTTTGTAAGCCCGTATACGGCCTACCATATGGCAGGAGGCAGTGAGATACGGCGGAGAGGCCATTAGCCAGCCTCCGGAGGTAGGTGGACGCAGTGCGTTCCCCGATATTGGTAGTTATTGCGTTATTGGAGATTTTTCCCATCGGGATATTTATTGCTTTGGCATGCATATGGAACAGCTGCGACAAACATGCATATTAGCCTAGCCTGCCTCCTGGAACTTCCCTTCTCCTCCACCGCCGTTCAGCGAAGGTCTTAATTTCGATTGGATGTCGCTTTTGCTTTGCTTTCGCTTTGCCATCGCCAGGAGGCAAACACATCCTCTGCTAGCAGCCTTTTTTTTGACCAGCTTTTTCTGCTCCTGCCGAACTGCCTGCCCTGCTGCCTGCTGCCTTCCAATTTGTCACGCAACCAGACGTTCTTAAGAGCAGTCACTCATATTGGTTATTGGCAGCCAGAGCCAGCAGAGGGAATGGAGGCCTAGACCCTGTGTTTAGTATTTATGCCATTAGCACTTGCACTTTGATGAATTTGATTGCCCAACGGGCTCTAATCCCGCCTGGCTTTTATTTTCCATTTCTCCCAACAACACCAACAGCTATGCAGGACGAACGGAGCTGCCCGACAATCTGAAGGTGCTGTTCCGCACAGTGGCCATGATGGTGCCGGACTATGCCATGATTGGAGAGATCACTCTGTACTCCAATGGCTTCGATATGGCCAGGAATCTCTCCCAGAAGATAGTTCAGGCTTACAAGCTCTGCTCAGAGCAGTTGTCCTCACAATCTCACTACGATTATGGTAAGTTTCCATCAATTTAAGTTGTTTTTTTGGTAATAGAAACTAATGGTTCATTAAAAGAAACTCCTCTCTGAATTGCAGCATAAAAAAGCTCCAGGATAAAACCGATATTAGACAATGACCTGGCCCTAAGGTTGGGGTTACCTCCACCTGGCTAATAAGGCGCAAAAGTAGTCAACAACACGTGTATTTCTTTTGCCATCTGTGTGCAGCAGCAGCAGCACAACTTTGGCCGGAGCAGCAGCAACTTTCCGGATGTCTCATGTCCTTCTGCGTGTGCTCCTTCGTCGTAGTCGTCGTCGTCTCCATCTTTCTGCTTGTTTCAAGGCAAAGATATTGCTCCTTTTTACGACGTAACATGTCATACGACATTACAGTATGTCTGTGTTTGCCACTCCGTCCGGGCTTTCTTTTTTCTATGGGCAAAAAGGAGATCCTTTTGCCAGCTCCTGGCTCCCAGCTCTTGGCAGGGTGCGTGTGCATCTTTGTCCAGCCGCTGGCTGGCTGCAATTGCAGGCAGAGGCAGCTGTGTGTGTGTGCGCAAGTTTATGTGCAAAGTACATTTGATCAGTATCTTATTTTGAGTTTAAATTGAAAAACTTTCTTGCAAGTTTGCCGCTGCGCTTTTGTGTTGCGTGTGTGAGAGACAAATGGCACATACATTGTGCACGTGTGTTGTTGGTGTGTGTATTTGCCGCTCTGCCAAGTAATAATAAAAACTATTTGTACATTTAGTACAAACTCCTACGCCGCGACTCCTGTCCAGCTGTTTTTGCAACGTTGCGAAAAGTTTAGCATTTCCCTGGCGCTATAATGAAGCCCGAGGATGAGGTGTAGGATCTGGGGAATGCCACGAAGTTGTAACTCCCTCCCAGGTAGGAGAACGCGGACCCCTCCTGGCCAGGTTCGGCGACGCCATCCAGCAATAGCATCGCCAAATACCTGAACCGGCCGACTTCAGGTTGAGTTATGCGCTCGCATAACTGCCAAGCTAATGCCCCTCAGTCTCCGACGGTTGTACGCTTTACAACAGCACAGGGGGAACCTTTAAATCTTATTTTTACTATGTTTATATAATTTAAATTAAATTCTTGGATAAATTTTAGAAGAGAAAACATTTTTCTTAGATTTTTTAAAACGTTTTAGCAACAAATAAAAACTGTTTTTAAGGAGAGTCTCTTGTTATCTTCAGACTAAGCTTTTACAATTTAAATCTTTTAAATTTATAGATTTTATTCATTATATATTTGCTTATATTATTGACTTATGACTGTACTTTGTATTTGCCAGGAATGCGCGCCGTGAAGTCCGTCCTGCTGGCCTCCGCCTCGCTGCGACGTTTATACTTTGACCTGCCGGAGCCGGAGATTGTCCTGCGTGCCATCGTCGATGTCAATTTGCCAAAATTCCTGGAGCAGGACATCTCCCTGTTCATTGGCATCTACATGGATCTATTCCCTGGCGTGGAGCTGCCTATGGTGAGCAGCAGTATTTAGTCATCTATTTGAATCAATTATCATTCTTCAGGCGAAATGACCTGTAAGCGCCGCCAATTAATCCGATAATGGGTTAATGATTAATTAACACAAACTGTAGGGGAATACATAACGAAATTGGGATACTCTATGGGAATGAATATATAAATTTTAGAGGATTTTAAACTTAAAATCTTTTAACCAATTCCATTTCCATACTTCCTTTTATTATAAAGAATATTTTCTTTGGTATTTAAAATTCTCACTTCTCCCATTTATTAACTCCCATCGATGGCCACATTTCAGCCAGAATTGTACTCTTTTTTGCCTTAATTTTTCAATATTTCATATATAAATTTGTATTTACGCTTGTTTACAGCCACAACGCGGCGACATACTCAAGTGGCTGCACATCAACCTGGCGGAGAAAAATCTGCAGGCGACGCCATGGTATTTGGAGAAAATTCTACAGATATACGAGATGCTGCTCGTGCGACACGGCCTCATGATAGTCGGTGGCTCAATGGGCGGCAAGACCACCGCCTACCAGGTGAGTATATGTGAATTTCCGGAATCCCATCACACACACACACACTCGCTCTCCACGCTTATTAATTTCGCCGGCCAGCCAATTAAATGGTCTGGAATTAATCAGTTAACAAACGACTCACTTGGCACAGAAAAATATTAAAATCAGAACGAATGTGTGAGGTTTTAATGGGAAATTTTACTTTAATTGTAGAAATATCACTTTGATTTTAACAGAAATTCATAGATTTTCCTGCAATCCTTAAAGTAACTTAATAAAATTGCATTTCCCAACCTATTTTGCAGGTCCTGGCCCAGACCCTACGCAATGTGTCCACTGACGCGGATGCCACGCTCAAGGAGTACCCCGTCAACTTCCGCATTATCAATCCTAAAGCCATAACCATGGGCCAGTTGTATGGACGCTTCGATCCAGTGTCCCACGAGTGGTACGACGGCGTCCTGGCCAAGACGTTCCGCGAGCAGGTCCAAGGTCCACGCTGGGAGCGAGCCTGGGTAATGTTTGACGGTCCCGTAGACGCAGTGTGGATTGAGAATCTCAACACCGTGCTGGACGACAACAAGAAGCTGTGCCTGATGTCCGGCGAAATCATGCAGATGACCAAGCTGATGAACATGATGTTTGAACCGGCGGATCTGGAGCAAGCCTCCCCAGCCACCGTATCGCGTTGCGGAATGATCTACATGGAGCCAGCACAGCTGGGCTGGCGGGCCTTCCACAAGAGTTTCACCAATGTCTTGGTGAACAAGGTGGGCCTGAACGAGATCTATATGACGCTTTTCGAGGACATGACCGAGTGGCTGGTGCCGGCAGCCCTCGAGTTCCTGCCGCAGTGCAAGCAAATGCTGGAGCTGTCGCCGATCTACCAGTACCAGACCTTCTCACGCTTTTTCCTGCACTTTCTGGAGAAGCACAAGCAGTTCAACCAGGCCTGGTTCCAGCAAATGTTCCTCTTCTGCTTTGCCTGGGCCTACTGCTCGGCGCTCACCGGTCAGGGTCTGCGTACTTTCGATGCATTGCTGCGCAAGGTTATCTATGGATCCAACGACAACTTCCCTAAACCCAAGTACTTCTCACTGAATCGTGGCCAGATGTTTCCCGAGAAGATGCTATTTATGGACTATCGATTCGACGAGGCCGAGAACTGGTGGTCTTGGCAAAAGGGTGACGAAAGCTCGGGCACGCCAACCAACTTCCCGGAGAATGCGCAGATCAGTGAACTGATTGTGCCCACTAAGGAGACAGGCTACATTTCGTACTGGCAGGAGTTTTGCATATCCAAGTCCTTTCCCATGCTGGTGATCGGACCCACGGGCACTGGCAAGAGTGCCATTATCACCAGCAATCTGCTGGCCATGCCCAAGTTTGCCAACCTGATCAATGTCATTAACTTCTCGGCCCGAACCTCGGCTCAGATGGTCCAGGACACGATTATGGGCAAGCTGGACAGGCGGCGCAAGGGAGTTTTTGGTCCCGCACTGGGCAAGAAGGTGGGTATTTGATCCCAGTAATTTTTTATATAATTATATTTTGTGTAAATACCCAGTGCACTGTTTTCTGCGATGATGTGGCCATGCCATCGAAGGATACCTATGGCTCCCAGGCACCACTGGAGCTGCTACGAACTTGGCTGGATCATGGCTATTGGTCGGATCTGGTAGACACCACCAAAATTGAGCTGGTAGACATGGTATGTGTCAGTTGACAACTTATTGCGTCCATAAACTGGCCATTAGAGTTATCTGTGAAGTTTTCATATTTTCCTCTTCATTTTTCCCTCCTCTGAATCGTTGGCCAGACTCTGATGTGCGCCATGGGCACTTTGGGCGGCAGTAACTTCATTTTTCCGCGTCTCTATCGCCACATGTTCGTGGTGGCCGTCGATTCCTTTGAGGACTCGACCATCGTACGAATATTCACAACGATTGGTGATTGGCACTTCGCCAAGGGTTATCCGGAAAAGGTGGCTCTGCTATCCCGCGTACGTATCTCATTCTCTTTAAACCCCAAAACAACAACAGCAAACAGCACACTGCAAGAGAAAGGCAGAACCATTCATCAGTTTCATTTTAAAAACTGGTATTTTTAAATAAAATATATTATAATTAAACAAACTAAAACATATTCGCAAACAACGGACTAACAAATGTTAACATATTATGTTAAATACATTTGCGAATCATTGATAAGCTCATAAATATTCAAATAAAACATTAAACTAGTATTAAAAACTTAAAATATGTGAGCTTGATGAGCATTCGAAGTGGAAAATTGGCTCTCTGTAGGGGAGAGAGAGTAAGGAGGATGATTGTCTGGTCACTGGAGTCAATAGTCCTTCCATGTCCTTCCATGCCATGTGTGCTTGGCTCGCATCCAAGCATTGGGCGCATAATAAAATTAAAATGGCGTATTTTATAGCTTCATTTCCCCAAAACTTCTCCTTCTCTCTCTCCGTTGGCTGTTTTCTGTTTTTACTGTCCTCGAATTAAAGTCCACGAATGTCATCCGTTCACAGGGGTTAGCGGAGGCCATGGTCAGCGTGTATCGCGAGGCGATTCGCACCTTCCTGCCCACGCCAGCCAAGTCGCACTACTCGTTCTCCCTGCGCGACATCACGCGCGTCTTCCAGGGGATTGTAATGGTGCCCGCCAAGCGGATGCCCGACCCCGAGAAGCTGGGTCGCCTGTGGGCCCATGAAACCTATCGTGTGTTTTACGACCGGTGAGTAAACAGCTCCTTCTACTCCATCCTTAGAACTATGACTATAACCTCTTTTGTTTCCAGTTTGGTGGATGATAGGGATCGTGATCGTCTGCTTATAATGGCCGTGGATGCCTGTAAATCCAATCTGCGCTTTCCCTTGGAACAGGCCTTTGCCGAACGTATTGAGCCGGGCGAGAAGCTAACGGACAACGATCTCAGAAATCTATTTTATGGCAACTACATGGAGCCGGATGCCGAGCCCAAGTTCTATGATGAAGGCGAGACCTATGAGAAGCTGGAGAAGCTAATGAAATACTATCTGAGGGAGTACAACTCCTTTTCGAGCTCTCCAATGGATTTGGTTATGTTCCGCTTTGCCATTGAGCATGTTAGCAGGTGAGATATCGATTTAAGAATCCCTTTAAATACTTCCTAAATCTATAATACCTTTTGCCCATAGAGTCTCCCGCGTTCTGCAGATGCCGCGGGGCAATATCCTCATGGTGGGCATGGGTGGTTCAGGACGCCGCAGCTCCTGTCGCCTGGCTGCCTACATAGCCGACTGTCGCCTGATGACCGTGCAGGTGTCCAAGAGCTACACCATCACGGACTGGCGAGATGATTTGAAGAAGATTTTGATGTCGGCCAGCTTCAACCTCAACCACACCGTCTTCCTCTTCTCGGACGCACAGGTGAGTGTGTTAACTGGAAACCAATTCTCGTTAAGAGATAGCGAATCAAATGGTCGTATGCTAATCCATCAGAATGGCTTTTTAATAAGGCTGTAAATCGAGGGCTCAGGGAACAACAAACCCATAAAGTCTCTGACTTCTTCTCGTCTAATCTGTGTATGTAAATTGGTAAATTAAATTGAAATTAATTTGGACTAGTCGTTGAAATAAAACAGAGCTTACACAGACACGAGCGGAGCGGAGGGCGAGAATATATAAACGAACTTTTGTCGCAGGAACAATTAAATTTGGCTCAAAATTCGGTTTTCAATACGGAAGCTCACTCATTGTTTTGCCAAAATTTGCATTTATAATTAGGTTAATTGTTCAACTAACTTGATTATTGCTCAGTAATTTGCATAGGCAGCTCGAATTATGGCAAATGAAGTGGGCTTCAGAAAATTGCCAGCCAAACAGCCGAGCGGTGTCTCTGTGTTGGGCTTAAATCCATATTAAATGTTGGTCAATAAATTAGCATGGCCAAATTCCGATTCCGATCGATATATGGCAAACAATATGCAGGTGTGCTTACACATAATGCTCCGCATTCGCATAATGCGCCCTTTGTCCGCCATTTGACCATGAAGCGTGACCAAAAACTAGAAATCCATACAAGGCCATAAGAAGCCCATTTGGACTGGATTAAAACTGCTTTAATTCTGTTTGCTGATGAATCCCGAGCTCCGGGCCAGGCCATAATCAATCGAAAAACATCATACTCTTTTCCAGAACCAATTTTTCGATGCATTAGAATGTTTTCAGGGTCTGTTGAGGAGTAAGGAGGAAGGAGATCCTTAAGCTCTGTGCCCCTCCAATCAATGGTTTATCTCCCCTTAGTTTCTCTCTATGTCTGTCTGTCAGCTGTGCCAACAAAGCCCCATGCAGATATTAATTAACAATTACACCGAAATGGCTAGCAGGGAGCTGGAGCTACGGCTTAGAGCCAATGTTACATTCTCCTCTCTCCACCTTTACCTGCATCGTCAGGGTCCGGAGACAGGGCCACTTAGGCGAATGCAAAATGCATGTCTCTGGGATCTGGTCAAGGGACTCTCTGTGGCAAGGGAGGGGGAATGAATAAAAATGCATTTGGCCAGCAGCATAGCTCAACTTCAGCTCCAACTTCCATTCCGACTTCCACTTCAAACTGCAACTCGAACTGCACTCTTCGATTTGCACATTGCACAGTTGTGAATTCCCTGTCTTTCTCTCCCCATTAGGCAACGGATGAGGGCTATGTGGAGGATATCAATGGCATACTTAATACCGGTGATTTGCCCAATCTCTATCAGCTGGAGGACAAGGCGAGCATCATGGAGAATATGGCAAATGTGGCCAAGCAATTGGTGAGTGTTTGTTTCATTTGAATTTAAGGTGGAAATTCTAAAGAGGTATCCACTTATTATATACAGGGCAAGGTACTGGACACTCTCCCCAGCGAGGTCTACGCCTACTACATAGATCGCATCAGGGAGCAGCTGCACATTGCTCTGGCTTTTTCGCCCATTGGTGACTCCTTCAAAGAACGCATTCGCGTCTATCCCTCGCTCATCAATTGCTGCACCATCGACTGGTATATGCCCTGGCCGGAGGAGGCCCTGTACCGCGTGGGCACGTACTTTGTGAACTCCATGCATCTCAATCGGCCTCATGGCGAGGAGCAGGAGGAACAGCAACAGCAGCAGGCTAAAGATCCCGCAGACCCCGGCCAGGAGGAGGGGGCGCGCCGCGAAACTATTGATGAGGAGCGGGAGCTAACTCAACTGGAGTTGGACCTGGTCTTCTGCGTCATGTACTTTCACAAATCTGTTGTGGATGCGAGTGAGAAGTGTTACTTGGAGCTGAATAGGAGGAACTATGTAACGCCTTCGGCCTATTTGGAGCTGCTCAAAGCATTTCGCACCTTCTACAGCCGCAAGTTGGACGAGATTACGCGGCTAAGGGATCGCTATACCACCGGTCTGGAGAAGCTGGACTTTGCCGCCGGTCAGGTGGGCGAGATGCAGACGAATCTGTACGATTTGCAGCCCAAACTGAAGGTGCTGTCCGAGGAAACGGATCGCATTATGGTGAACATTGAGCGGGAAACGGCCGAGGCGGAAAAAAAGAAAGAGGTGGTGGGCGCCGATGAGGCGGCGGCGAATGAAGCCGCCGCTGCTGCCCAGGCTATTAAAGATGATTGCGAAACGGACCTGGCCGAGGCCATTCCTGCCATGGAGGCAGCCCTGGAGGCATTGAATACTCTAAAGCCAGCAGATATTTTCATAGTCAAGTCCATGAAGAACCCTCCTTACGGCGTCAAGCTGACCATGGAGGCGGTGTGTGTGCTCAAGGGCCTCAAGCCGGATCGAAAGCCCGATCCTAGCGGTCACATGGTGGAGGATTACTGGGGACCTTCGATGAGAATGCTTAGCGACATGAAGTTTCTGGACTCGCTTAAGACCTTTGACAAAGACAACATTCCGCCGCCCATCATCAAGAAGATTCGAGATAAGTGAGTAGTTTATTTAGGGTTTATTTTGGTTTCTTTTATATATATATAATCCTTCCCAGGTACATAGCCGATCGTGACTTTGTTCCCGAGAAGATCAAGGCCGCTTCCATGGCCTGCGAGGGCATCTGCCGCTGGGTGCGTGCCATGGACGTCTACGACAAGGTGGCCCGCATAGTGATGCCCAAGAAGGCGGCCCTGGCAGAGGCCGAAGGAGAGCTTTCCCAGCAAATGGAAAAGCTGAATGCCAAGCGTGCAGAGCTGCAGGTGATCCTGGACAAGCTGCAGAAGCTCAACGATTTCTTTGCGGAAAAATCGCGAGAGAAAAAGCGCCTCGAAGACGAAATTGACAACTGCGAGAAAAAACTAAACAGGTGAGGGAATGAAATGGAGGACCATCCGGTGGATGGCCTCTAATCTAATCTCTGTACCGTCGTTTTTTTAACGCAGAGCTGAAAAGCTGCTGGGTGGCCTGGGTGGCGAGAAGACGCGATGGTCGGAGGCAGCCAAGAATCTTCACGAATCCATTAGCAACATTGTGGGCGACGTCCTGCTAGCTGGCGGCTGCACCGCTTACCTGGGCTACTTCACCACGGAGGTGAGTCTAGGGGGCGGGTCCTCATCCTCTTACACATGTATGTCCGTGTCCATGTCCTGCGATGACAGCTAATGGCCATGTCCTCAGTCCGGAAACTTTTCCATAAAGGTTTTTAATATGCACGAGCACGTGGCATTGATTTTCCTCGCTCCTCCTCTGCCTGCTGTGCTCGCTGTGATTTTTTGCCATACTCCTTTTGTTGTGGTCTCTTTTTCAATTTGTCCGCGCTTAGAGATGGCTGACAGGACACTTTCTGCATTTCCTTTATGGCGAGCTTAACTCAAATTTAGTTAGCGCCGCCAATGTTGACATGTTAACATTTACCCAAATCGTGGCCTATAATCCCCGCCTGAAATGGCCCGCTCTGTTTGCAGTACCGCGTCAACATCCTGGACGACTGGAATGCCCTGTGCCTGCGCAAGCATATTCCCTGCAGCGAGACCTTCTCGCTGGCCACCACTCTGGGCAATCCGATGACCATACGAGCCTGGTCGCTGGCCGGTCTGCCGGCAGATAACTTCTCAGTGGAGAACGGCATTATTGTGACCAACTCCAGTCGATATTCGTTGCTCATTGATCCGCAAGGTAAAGATTTTTGTATAGCATATTCCTTGAAATCCTCTCTAAAATCCCCTTTAGTTCAAGCCAACAAATGGATCAAGAACATGGAGCGGCAGAACAACCTAAAGGTGATCAAACAAAGCGATGCCAACTATATGCAGGTGCTCGAGGTGGCCATTACCTTTGGCCAGCCAGTGCTCATAGAGAATGTGGGTAAGTCTAGCTCACCTAGCTTTAGGTATAACCCTATACCAGACTCCACCTAATCCCCACCATATGCCTCATTTAGGTGAGAAACTCGATTCGAATCTGACGCCCATTCTGGAGAAGAACATCATCAAGCACAAGGGCGGGCTGTTCATCAAAAGTGGCGACCAAATGATAGAATACAATCCCGAGTTTCGTCTTTACATAACGACCTGTCTCCGCAATCCGCGTTATCCGCCGGAAGTGATGGTTATGGTAAGTAGCACAGTGCGAGCTCCAATGCAGACCAGAATCCAGGCTCCAGTTGCTCCTGAAGTCTGTGTGGCAATGATGACGTTAGTTGTGTAATAAAACGACCAACTTAAATTGATATTTGGAGGAGGATGCCATGCACCGGAGCAGAGCAGCCGGCGCTGGAAATATGCAAATTTTCGTTGGCATTGACGATGATGTGGAGGACGAGGTGCCGAGGTGTGGTGTGCGGGTGGCTTTGATGTACGTGCGAGGTGGCTGTGCATAACTAGCATAGCAGCCAAAGCCCCGGCATCGAGGACATCTATCCCAATCCCGCAGCCAGCGGCTCTGCTCCGGCTCCTGCTGCACGGCGTGTTTATAAAATTTTTCCAGCTTTTCGCTCCTGCTCCTGCTGCCGTTTGCCATCGCTTTTTATGCTGCAACTGTTGTCAGCAGTTTTCCTTTAACCATCTCTATTTTAGCCATCCCCCTGCCCCCTTTTGTGGCACATTGTGTGTTTATTTTGAGTTTTCTTTCCATTCTACGTGCCACACTCGAAGCTAACACCAACACCACCACCACTGATCCTGTCGTCCTGCCTTCTCTCCTTTCTCTGTGTTTAGGTAACAGTATTAAATTTCATGATAACGGAACAGGGATTACGCGAACAATTGCTGGCGATTGTGGTGGCTCACGAGCGTCCCGATTTGCAAGAGAAGAAGGAACAATTGATTATTGAGTCCGCAAGGAATCGTGATGCATTGTACACCATCGAATCGAAGATATTAGAGGTAAGGCTCGTCTCTCCCTCTATGCCCCGTGCCTGTGGCATAATAAATGTTTTTATATTTCATCGCATACTCTTTGAGCGCTTCGCTAGTTTCCATTCCATTCCGCTGGCTCTGCTCCTGGCCCTGTCTGTGGCTCTGGCTCTGCAGATTCAATTAGAGAGCCAGGCTAGCAATTTATGCTTTTGTGCCTGGCCAATGACAATTCAATTAACTGGAAGCAAAAGCTTACTAGCGGGGCATTAGCATCCAAAACGTTATTTTTAAAAACGGATAAGGATAGGGATGTGGTTTGAAGTATATATACATCCTTAAAGGTTTATTTTTTTGCAGATAGTCAGAGGAAAAGCCAGTTTTCTCTTGATTTATAAATTTATTATTATCTAAAAATAACCAAAACTACTAAAAAATCTCTATGCCCTTTCCAGGTCCTCTCCACCTCTGAGGGAAATGTGCTGGAGGATGAGAACGCCATCAACATACTCTCATCCAGTAAGATTCTCTCGGAAGACATCCAGGAGAAGCAGGTGGTGGCTGTGGCCACCGAAATCGAGATTGATGCCGCCCGCCAGCAGTATATACCCGTATCCAAGCACTCTGCCATTTTATTCTTCTGCATCAGTGAGCTTGCCAATGTGGATCCCATGTATCAGTATTCCCTCTCCTGGTTCCTCAATCTCTTCGTCAATACGATCCTCAAGGCACCCAAGTCGGACACGTTGGCGGAGCGCCTTAAGAACCTCAATGATTACTTCACCAAGTCGATATACACAAATGTGTGCCGCTCGCTGTTCGAGAAGGACAAGCTGGTCATCTCGCTGGTCATGTGCCTGGGCATCCTAGTCTCACAGGGACGCGTAGAGAAGCCCGCCTTGCTGTTTTTCCTCACGGGTGGCATTGGCTACAAGAGCATACCGCCGAATCCTTTGGGAGCCTGGCTGCCCGATAAATCCTGGGCAAATGTCTGCAAGGCCTCGGATCTTGACGGGTAAGTTAAACCATTTTCTCTCCTCAATTAATCTTTAATAATTTTTCCTTATCCTCCATTTCGCTGTGCAGCCTCCATAATCTGCCAAAAATGTTGGAACAGCATGCAGAAGATTGGCACAATTTTTACGACTCCAGCAATCCGGGTGAAAAGCCGCTGCCGGCGCCACACGATTCGGTCAATGAAATGCTCTACCTGATCGTCCTCAAGGCCCTGCGTCCGGACAAGCTGGTGCCCGCCGTGAGGGTAAGTTGAGTGCTGATTGTCCCCACCCGGCGGCGTACATTTAATATCCTCCGGTTTGTCAGGCTTTCATTACGCGCAACCTGGACCGCTCGTTTGTGGAGCCGCCACCCTTCGATTTGGCGGCCTCGTTCGCGGACAGCTCGCCGAAAATTCCGCTGGTGTTCCTGCTCTCGCCCGGATCGGATCCCATGGCCAGTCTCTTCATGTTCGCCAAACAACGCAACATGTACGACAAGTAAGTTAATTAACGAGAGTGCCTCATATTTCCGTGTCCGTGTCCACGGGTGGGTGAAGCAGCCGCTGGTGATGGTGTTGGGTGCCGGGTACTGGGTGCTTGGTGCTGGATGCTCGTGGTGGCGGTGGTGGCATGTTTTCGATTAAGCGCGACATGTGCGCCTTGTCGATATGTGCCCTCCTCCAACCTTTGGGCACCCATACCTCGGAGCCAGTTCTGGAGCTGCCGCCGCAGCTTTCTCTTTAAAGAAATTTATGCTAAGCACATATCCCGCTACGAACAGATTGAAAACCATCTCGCTGGGTCAGGGCCAAGGACCGCGAGCGGAGAAGATGATCCAGGAGGCCGCCCGCCATGGCCAGTGGGTGGTGCTGCAGAACTGTCACGTCGCCTTTAGCTGGATGGGCGACCTAGAGCGCATCTGCAACGACACTACGTTAACGGATGGCGCCAACCACGACTACCGGCTGTGGTGCACCTCCTATCCCAGCTCTGTCTTTCCGGTCTCTGTCCTGCAGAACTCTGTGAAGATGACGAACGAACCGCCAAAGGGTCTGCGGGCCAACATGCATCGCTCCTTCACCTCGGATCCGCTGATGCGGGACAAGTTCTTCACCAATGCCTTCCTCTTCTCGGACAGCGCCAACAAGTGCTGGCTGCGCGGCGTCTTCGCCTTGGTGTTTTTCCATGCCGTTGTACAGGAGCGTCGAGAGTTCGGTCCCCTGGGCTGGAATATTCCCTACGAGTTTAATGAGTCGGACTTGAAGTGGGTTTAAACTGGGAATAATTTAGTTCAAACTTATATTGGAAAATATTTGATTATTCCCTTAGGATTTCCCTGTTGCAGCTGAAGATGTTCATCACTCAGAGCCAGAGCATTCCCTTCCGTGGCCATGTCTACTTGACGGGCGAGTGCAACTATGGCGGTCGCGTCACTGACGACAAGGATCGTCGTCTTATCCTGTCGCTGCTCAACATGATCTACAATCCCAAGACAATTGAGCAGGATAAGTGCGTTGGAAAATATATTTTTTTGAGCCTGAACTAACTTTATTACACCCTCAGCTACCCCCTTTCACAGTCTGGCAATTATCTGGTGCCCCTGAGTCCCACTCGTCTCAACTCCATCGAGTATGTGTCCAGCTTTCCGCTGAGTCCTCAGCCTGAGGTCTATGGTTTACATGAAAATGCGGACATTAACCGCAATGTTAAGGAAACAAATGCGGTAAGTTGAGGCTTTTAATCCAAAGTTTACTTTGTCTTTATAAATGTTTTATTATCACAGCTCATCAGCGGCGTCCTGCTCACCCAGACCGATCTGATGGCCTCGGTAAAGGCCAGTTCCGCGGGCGGCGTGAAGGAGGATCCGGCCATTGCCATTTGCAAGCAGGTGCTGAACCAGCTGCCCGAAGAGTTCGATATTGATGAGGTGTCCAAGACATATCCCGTGATCTATACCAATTCGATGAACACTGTGCTGCGCCAAGAGCTAATACGCTTCAACCGGCTGCTCTCGTACATCCGCAAGAGTCTGGTGAATGTGAGCAAGGCGGTGGTGGGACAGATTGCCATGATACCCGAGCTGGAGCGAACACACGCCTCGATGGTCATTGGCAAGCTGCCGGCGGACTGGCTGAAGAAAAGCTATCCCTCGCTCAAGCCATTGGGCAGCTACGTGAGCGACCTTTTGGCCCGGTGAGTTCCTTTGCTGGCCTTTGTTGCATTCATGAGGATTACACTGCTAGAAAGTATTAGGTTTTTTTCTGGGAATATATAGAATAGAATAGAAGATTCCACTTGAAATGTAGATAGTTATTTCTCCAAGTGCTTGTCTAGTATTCCTGGACATTTGGACGGCCATCATCAATGGCATTGTATTGAGCAGAAGCTGAAGCCCAAGTTGCCTGTAATGCGCCGCGTGCGCTCCTGCTCCTGCTCCTGCCAGTGCTCCGCCTTAGGTTCTTTTCGTTCTTTGCCTCAATTGTGCAAATATAATAAATGTATACGGCACACACATCCGATGCTCTTCCTCCTGTGGTTGCCACTGCCAGTGCCATTCATGGCAAAAATCTTATTTGCTTTTGACATCAAAGGACGATGCTGTTTGTGTGAGCTGCTCCCGCTCCTGCCAAATGCTTTGTGTGCTCGCCCATGCCGGTGCCATTTGCCCATTCCCATTGTTGTCGCATGTTTAATATTTATTAATAAATTGAAAAATAAGATAACTCGTTGTTACCCTTCGCCCATCCGCAGGCTGGCCTTCTTCCAGGAGTGGATAGACAAGGGCGAACCGATGGTTTATTGGATCTCCGGCTTCTACTTCACTCAGTCCTTCATCACCGGCGTCCTGCAGAATTACTCTCGCAAAAATCGCTACCAAATCGACATGATCTTGATCGAGTTTGCGGTGACCAAGCACGAGGCGACAGTCCCCCAGAACCCCGAATTGGGCGCCTACATCCGGGTGAGTTTATTAGCCAGGTTATTAAAAGCTGGCCACGAAAACACGACTCAGAACTCTGCTAAATGGAAACGAGTTTCTTATTAAAATCATTCCCACATACAAAACACACGCAACAGGAACAAAAAGAGGTCAACGATGAGACTAAGTTTATCGAAGTAAGACAGACTACTTTATAGCAAACATTAATAATGGGGCATTTTTTTGGTGATTAGAAATATTTAATTTGTTGATTTGAGAGACTTTTTATGGACTCTATTTGAGTTTTGTATAATTACTATTTTTTACATTAAAAAGTAATAAGTATCTATATATATTCTTATGGTTTCTGTACATATGTTTAACCATTTTAAAATATTTAATAATATTTAAATACTTCTTTTATATTTATATAAATTTAATAGATTTTCTTGTAGTTTATTTAGTGACTTTACTTTAAAATTTATTGCTTTTCCGCTTTAATATTAAATTCCCTTTCCTGTTCCCAGGGCATCTTCGTTGAGGGTGCTCGCTGGAATCGCAAGACCAAAGAGTTAGATGAATCCCTCTCCAAGATCCTCTTTGACACCTTGCCCATTATCTATCTGCGTCCCGTGCTGAAGACCCTTGAGGATCTGCCACGCTCGACCGGCGGCGCTGAGAAGGAGACCTTCTACGATTGTCCCGTTTACAAGACCAGCGAACGTAGAGGCGTCCTGTCCACCACCGGCCATTCGACCAATTTCGTGATGTACCTGCAGCTGAGATGCTCCCGGACTCCCATGCATTGGATTAACCGGGGCACAGCCTGCCTCTGCCAGCTGGATGACTGAGCTGGGGGATCGGATATGGCCAGGGGCCACCTCCGGGTGGCATCCGGCTGTGTCGGCCAGGTGGCGGTGATCCTTGGCTCTCTCTGGACTGGCCCGGGCTGGTCCTATTTCTGCTGTTTGTTTTTTGTTTTGCTGGCACAAAGGAGCGCCTGCCGTCGCCCCATCTATATGCAGATGTATTTATTTTGATTTTGTTTCGTTTGATTCGCGGTGCCTCCTCCGCATTCCAGGAAGCCCCAAAAGCGCACTGCAAGGGCTCCAGCTCCGGCTCCAGTTTTTTTAAAAAATTTATTTTCTGTTGGCTCCTGTTTTCCGCATTCACAGGACGGATCTGGGCCGCGGGCTTCGAGCGTAGGGGGGCGTGCGGCATGTGCGCAGTGGCATTTTGATGATGATGATGCTGATTGCCAGATATAAATTAAATATGCAGAATACTATACGGCCCGGGCTGGATACACGAATATATTTTTTATGTGCGCCATTTACAAATGAATAAACGAATGAATAAGTCCCACCCAGCCCACTGGGTTCTCTGTGTGAATATATTTGAAACTGAGCTCTGGCTTTTTTGCTGACCAGGAAACAAAGTTAATGAAAGAAAGATTTCGGCTGCTCGGTGGGGAGTTACAAATCTGAAATTACAAGCCCATTGCGAACCAGTACTTACACAGCAACCAACAGGATGTAAGCCCAGAGTGGCGATACTCCAAAATACATGAAGAGCACATTCCGTTCTATTCTTATAACTTATAACCAATCTCCATATGAAACGCCTTTCGGACAGCGACAGACAGACAGGCCACTCGACGTTCTTGCCCAGCCATTGCCATTGCCATTGCTATCGTCGAGTGGTGCTCCATCATCCATTCTCGACGCCGGAATGGATTCCTACTCCGCTGTGAGTGGGAGATTGTTAAAGATTTATGGCTTGTTTGCCGCTCAATTGGAGCAGCCGCAAAACGCGATTTAAATTTAAAATTAAATATTGGAAATAATGGAAAATCGCTAAGCGATCTCTTAAATCATAAGGCTATTAATAGCCCGCCTAATGGAGCGTGGCAAGCGCTTTGAGAGCCCAAAATAGCAACACTCGATGGCTCAGCCTCAGCAACGACTGGCGTCCATCAAGTGTGGAGTATCAATCGTGATGGCGGCATACACTTTCGGCCGATCTTGGCCTTAAGCGCTGATCGAGAGCCTCCAAAAATACACACGGCGTACATCCAATGAAAAGCAGCTTCGGCGTCGTCGTCGATGACTTCCGCTTGCAATTACCATGGTGGACACAAATGTATCCGATCTATTCAACATAAATCTGACATAAACTGATGCAAATAATCGAGACAATCGATCCGCGATCCGCTCATAGAATGCCCCTCAGCCATTGTTCCACGCTGCCCACTGGCTTCGACTATGCCGGCTTTGTTTACTTTCGTTTTGTCTACTGGCAGATGCTGGCCGCGCTAATCATTTTTTATGGTCAACCGCCGCCGAGAGTTCAATTGGTGCTTGAGACACTTTTTGACAATAGCAACTAGACAATCCCCGCGCTCGAAGAAGCCACCGATCGATGCGGTAGTCCGCCGATCGCCAAGCAACCGGTTTCCTCCGCCGCGATCATCGTAGCTCATCTCAAATCATCTCGGCGATCGGCCCAAAGTGAATGGACATCGGCCAGCCGAGAACTTTTCGCGCATTTTCTGTATAAATAGTGTCGTTGGGTCTGGTTTCGAAACAGAATCAACTTTGGATTAATCTAACAGACATCGTCTAGGATCTTCTGGAAATATGGTTAGTTCTCCCTATCCATCAGCCATCCTTTTGGCCCAGGACTAACCCTTCGCACCTCCTTTGCCTTGCAGAAATTCTTCGTCATTGCCTTTGCTGTGATCGCAGCAGCCTCTGCGGCATCCATTGCCACGGATTACCTGCCGCCGGTGGACAACAACATCGAGGCTGCCTCCGAATTGGTGGAAGTGCCCGCCGACCAGGGAGTTCTCGCCGATGATGGATACCGCTACAAGACCGTGCGCCGCCTCAAGCTCCGCCACCGTCGTGATGTCTCTGAGCTGCCCTCTGGCGAGTACCTGCCCCCAGTTGAGGAGTCCGCCTCCGAGGCTGTTGCCGTCGAGACTCCCCTGGCCGAGGACGGATACCGGTACAAGACTGTCCGCCGTGTGATCCGTCGCCGTCGTGATGTCTCTGAGCTGCCTTCTGCTGAGTACCTGCCCCCTGTGGAGGAGGCTTCTGAGGCTGTTGCCGTCGAGACTCCCCTGGCTGATGATGGTTACCGTTACAAGACTGTCCGTCGTGTGATCCGTCGCCGTCGTGATGTCAACGAGCTCCCTTCTGCTGAGTACCTGCCCCCTGTTGAGGAGTCCGCCTCCGAGGCTGTTGCCGTCGAGACCCCCCTGGCTGATGATGGTTACCGTTACAAGACTGTCCGCCGTGTGATCCGTCGCCGTCGTGATGTGTCTGAGCTGCCCTCCGCCGAATACTTGCCCCCAGTTGAGGAGTCCGCCTCCGAGGCTGTTGCCGTTGAGACTCCCCTGGCCGCCGATGGTTACCGTTACAAGACTGTCCGCCGTGTGATCCGTCGCCGTCGTGATGTTTCTGAGCTGCCTTCTGCTGAATACCTACCCCCTGTCGAGGAGGCTTCTGAGGCTGTTGCCGTCGAGACTCCCCTGGCTGATGATGGTTACCGTTACAAGACCGTCCGCCGTGTGATCCGTCGCCGTCGTGATGTCAACGAGCTGCCCTCCGCCGAGTACCTGCCCCCAGTTGAGGAGTCCGCCTCCGAGGCTGTTGCTGTTGAGACCCCCCTGGCTGATGATGGATACCGCTACAAGACCGTCCGCCGTGTGATCCGTCGCCGTCGTGATGTGTCTGAGCTGCCTTCTGCTGAGTACCTGCCCCCTGTTGAGGAGTCCGCCTCTGAGGCTGTTGCTGTTGAGACTCCCCTGGCCGCTGATGGCTACCGTTACAAGACCGTTCGTCGTGTGATCCGTCGCCGTCGTGATGTCTCTGAGCTGCCCTCCGCTGAGTACCTGCCCCCCGTGGAGGAGGCCGCCGCCTCTGCCATCATCGATGTGCCCGCCGAGCAGACCGTGCTGGCCGCCGATGGATACCGTTACAAGACCGTCCGCCGCCTGAAGCTCCGTCGCCACTAAGCCGCCAACTGTGCTACCACCCACCGCAGCATTTGAGATTATCGAGGATGCTTTTTCCAGAAGAAGTCCTGCCTTTGAGAGTCTCACGATGAAACTAACCATAAGTCGAGCGTATTAGTCAATTTGAATCCGTTATGATCAATCCGAGTACAAAACACGAATTAACAATAATAAACATTTTTAAAACAAAAATTTAAAATGGGTTTTTAATGATAAAATAATGAAAAGGATGTTAAAAGCATAAAGCCAGTAAAATAGTTAATTTAGATCGACTATGCCTTTGCTGATCTACCTCAATAGTTTATATGTTGCAATTTCCCTATCTTTTTCTCTAGCTATATCCCTAAGAATCTGCATCTTTCTTTCTGGGGCAGATTTGTCGAGGCAAGAGTTAATGTTAAAATAATCAAAGATCGTAAAATGTTCTCAGCAGTTTTTATTATAGTTCTGTCAAACGGAAGCTCTGTAAATAATAATAATTAAATGATAAATAATCACGCATGTTTATAATAATACTTTAATTTCTCTTTAAAGCCATTTAAAGCAAGAATTGTAAACATTACATTAACCTATTTTATTTTTTTATTTTTTTTTTCAGGATACAATCTTTCCCTCAGTGTTCCTGACCTCAGCAAATAGGGAATGCCAGCGGTGGAGAGAGAGCCCTTATCTTATCTTGGCCAGATAAGACGCGGTGCGATGAGATACGAGCACTTGCCGCCGCCTGCAATCACGCACAGGTTTTTAGTTCCACTTTGGAGTCGACGACGTGCGCGTTACAAACTTGGCCAACAGCTGAAAGCGAGCAGAAGTTTTTGGAGCGAACGAGAACGAGAACGAGCGAAAACGACGGAAATGAAGTTGGCTAAGAAGTGCTCCACCTACTTGGTGATATGCCTGGGTAAAGTTCTGCATACGAGTCTGTCGTTTTGAGTATCTGCCAGATACTCTTCGCGTGTGTGCTGTGTGTGTGGTCTCAAATGGCCATCAAAAGGCATGGCTGCTGCATCATAATAGGAATAGAGCCACGCCCAGCGTAGCCGTGGATGCGTCTTAATGGCGCAACTTCCAGCAATTGGAGACTTTAACGATGAGTAACTGGGCCAGAAGAGTGTGTGTGTCACACTCTCCAAATATGTGCGGCCTTATCAGTGCGATTCAGATAAGCTCGGTGTTTACTCACGGTTGCCCCATCAGTGCTTCAGGTGTTTATGCCAGGGCGTGGGTGAATCAGGCAAAAAGGGGGAGAGAAGACCTAAAAAACCAGAGGAATTCCAGCAAACATTCCTCCAATTAAATCGCTGATTCATGTGGCAGTTAATAAATTTGGAAAAGGTTTTCATTGGATTCATTAAATTTTGATTAGGCCAAAAAGTACAATGCACTAAAACCGGAAGTGGCATAAGCTCGGTAATTATTTCGCATATAAATTATGAAATATGCTCGGCACAACAAAAAAAGATGGGAAACAATTAATTTCGGTTAGCGGCTGGCCGACGAAACTCGGTCGCTCACTTAGCCACATCCATTTGGCCGATGGTTTTTGTCAAAGCCCCATGAATCAGCCGAATGAATGTTAAATCGAATCGAATCGAATCTCGCTGCAAATCAATGCACTGCGTTTTCCACACACACACACACTAAATCCAAATCCGCTGAATATTTCATGCGAAAAATATGCCGAACGAGCGACGAACCAAAACAAACACCAAACTAAAGCCAACGCAACATACAAACAAAAAATATTAATTAAAAATACATTTTGATAATTTTACGTGAAATCGAGTCTGACATCCGCAATGGAACGAACAAAAGGGGAAGAATTTGGAGGAATATATTTATCATCGAACTTGGCGCGCGCGCCAAACAGAATTGCGTTCTGTTGTTAAACATTTTCTCAATAATTAATTGTTAATACATCTTAACAAGTCTTCGTCTTCGTCTTGGGCTGCGTAGATCGTAGATACGCCGGAGCTCTATATGATGAATGGTCGGCGGCGTTGTTTCAATGAGTTCCGTTTTGGCTCGCTTTATGGCACCGGTTTGATGGATGCCTCAAAGCCATAAAGGCAAGCCACCTTCGACGGTGGTCTTCGGACAAATCACAGCTAACTCGAGTGCTCGAGTGCCTCTCGTTTTACTCTGTAATTATTATTTATTTTATTTAATTAATTTTTACGCGTTTTTTCTATCTGATTTCCAGTCTTGCTGGCCTGCGTTTTGCAGGAAACGGAGGCCACGCGACGCGTGAACCGCGGTCGTCGCACCCTCACCCGTCGTTACTTCAGTAAGTGGTGGCGTATACGCAATATATTTTGGCTAGATTACTCATACGTCATGTTTTTTCACAGGCGGCCTTGCCATTCCCGGCTGGGCCATGATTGTCTGCATAGCCCTAGCTGAGCTGCTGATTGGCGGTGCTCTGTACTTTATACTGAAGAAGGTGATTCTGGACAAGGAGCCAGATCAGGGAACCACCACTTATACGCCCGCCCCGGCGGCTCCCAGCACATACAACCCAGCCCCGGCCCATGAGGCAGCGACAACGGTGACACCAACGCCCACACATGCCACAGCCATTGCTTGAAGAGAATAAGAATGAAGAGGAGGAGAATCCCC
Source organism: Drosophila mayri (assembly GCA_008042485.1). NCBI lineage: Eukaryota > Metazoa > Arthropoda > Insecta > Diptera > Drosophilidae > Drosophila > Drosophila mayri. The sequence continues at coordinate 124,094 of VNJN01007515.1, forward strand.
ACCATAGTTCATAATTAAAACCATTTAAATTCCGTTAAAATAATACCCTAAACTAGAGTTATATTTCATAGGTTCTGTGCCCTTTTTGTTTGCCTTCAATTTCGAATAAACCCATCCGGCGCCACACTGAAGTGGATATAATCAAACTAGTTCACATTCACATGGCTAATCGTGTGTCAAACGTTCGATCCGTTGGATTTTAGCTTTTTATTGCACCGGCTATGCGGCTATATAACCCGCCCCTCTGCGAGCCAGTTTGTCTGCACGCAACTCCCATTTAATTCTAATTAATTTAAACTGGTTTTGCTCGAGTGAGCTGTGTGGAGTATATTATCAGGCAGAAGATTAAAGATACTTTTTGGAAATGGCTTAAGCTTGTGGCATAGTTTTGGGCAGAGAAAAATATATTTTCAAGCCAGATTTGACTTAAGGTCTTTGTTCTTTTTGGTTGTTGAATAAATAAACAAAGAGAAAATGTTTGAAAATGTTTATTTAAGCCATAGAGCAAATTGCTAAGCTAGCTTTATTTTGGCAGTGAACTATTTAAATCTTTATTAAGCATTTGTTGCTTGTGAAGTTTCCCAGATCCTTTAAATGCCTTTGATTATCTATCACTCTTAGCTGAATCAATCAGCCCGCCTTTGTGTTTGTATCGCTCTGACTGATACCCCGTTTCCCAGCGGCCACTTGAAGCCGCTCTCTCGCTTTGCCGCTGACAAATCGAAATTTATTATAAACGCAATTGAAAAATCCCCAATGCGCCACTTGAGCCGGATCTCTAAGCCGCCGTTGCTGCTGCTACTGCACAGAGCTGCAAGTGGAGGAGCAAGAGGAGCCTCCAGCTGGAGCAGGAGCTAAAGTGGTGTGTGGAGGGAGCGGGGAGCCAGAGCCGATGGAATCCCGGCCAAGTCAAGGGGCCCGGCAGCCAAGTAGCTGTAAATGCCAACAATTGGCGCAACCAAAAGCTGTTCCATAGCAGCACGTCGGCAGGGAGGAGAGCAGCGGCAGCGGGTTGGTGAAACCAAAGCGGATTCCAAAATTGACACAAAACAGACAAAAAGCGAATCGCTTAGGCGCATCCACCCGCAACCGAGGAGGGCTGGCAGCCACTCCCCAAACACAGACACGGAACCGAATGCAGCGGCAGCCAAAAATCCAGCAACGAGAGTGCAGCAGGAATGCGGCAGAGAAAGAAAAAAGTGGGAACCTTAAAGGGTAAAGTTAAGAAAATACAATTTTAAGTAGCAAAAAAATTAATAAATAATTTGTTGAATATTAATCTTCTCTTTAAAAACTAATATTTCATTTTTAAATAATATTTTCAGAGAGGAGCGCCTAGTGTCTGCCAGTGCCTCCAAGCTAGAGAGCAAGGATAGCCCGCCAGATACTTGGGCTGGCGTACAAAAGCCACACAAAAGAGTCCTGCATGCTAGCTGTGTGTATGTGTGTGTTCCCGAAAGGACTTTCGCCCCGAATGGGAATGCAAACACTTTGCATATGGTCGGAGAGCCGCACTCCAGCAATTGTTATGGGTCAGCCGGACCAGGACCAGGAACAGGACCACGACCACGACTACGACCAGGAAGAGCAGCTCCAACTAGAGCCAAGTTGGAATCCCGGCGATTGCACTACTCAGGACACTTGGCCGGCTTTATGCGAGTGTTTGTGGGGTGTTAAAGTTTATCAACATATCGTCAACGTTGTTGTGCCGTTGTCTGACAACAGTGGCTCATATTTATTTATGGCTCAGCCTCCACTCGGGGCCATATACATATTTTCGCATGACCCAGACTGGCCACAACTTGGCCGGAACCGGCAACGGGGGCAGCCTGCATCCGGGTCGAGAGCGAGCACTTGTGGCCGGCATTTAGGATGGCACAACTCTGACAGTTTGGCAGACGCTTCACAGTGTTATCAAAAGTTCCATGTAAGGTGCTCAGGAGATGCAAGGAAAATAAAGGGTATATAGTGTACGACTTACTAAAGGTTAAGGGAAGAAGAGAAATATTTATAAAAATAAAATACGTTTAAGAAAAATAAGTTTTTAAAGAGAAATCAATTATCAGTTTCCTATTTTCTATTATAGTTTTGCATATAACTTTCATTTTCATAAAACAAAAGGTAGAATTGATATTTATATATTTATGTTATATTTAAGGAGACCTAATACCAGGTATCTCATAGTTGTTGCTCTCAAATTTCCAAATTCCTTTCTATGTTTTCCTTTTTTTTCCTTCTGCTATTCCCTGTGTATCTTCACTTTTCTGGGATTTAGACATGTACACTTGTTGTAAACAACAACATTAACAAGGGTTTTGCAGGACGACAGCGGAAGGACGAAGGGGGATGGGGACACTCATAAGCATTCATTGGAAATCCTTTTCGATTTATTTGCGTATTCAAACGGAAACATTTAAAGTGATTGCGGATGCAAATTTCCCTCCCAAGTAGGCAGCACGAAAATTGCTCTGATGTACCGGGATGCTTTGCCTTTCTTTCCTTTCACCGCTTTCACCCGGCTTTTCCCCAGATTTCCCTCTTCCAGCTTTCTTTATTTTCACTGGCTCTGTGTGTGTGTGTGGATTTTCAAGATCCGAGCGCGTGCCTGGCAACATTTGCGGTTTTTGCGCAAACTTCACACATTTTCTTATGTGGGGCTTGTGCCTTGTGCTTGGCCTTACCTTTTTATTGTTGCCAGCACCATGAGAATTTCAATTTTCACACAGGTGCGCTTGTGTTTGTTGAAAAAATAAATATCAATCATACGCCCCAGTGGCCCCTGTAGGTTCTCGACTCACTTCACCCCGCTCCGGCTCCCACTCCACCTCACTAACCACTTTTATGAGTTCTGTTTAATTTTATATGGATATTTGCTTTAACAATTAGCCGAATGCTCTCCAACTTTTCAACTTCAACTTCAACTCGAGCCATATGCTCGTCTGGACCTGATATATAGCCCTTACTTCAGCTCGATTATCTGCTGCAATCGAATGTGTTTGAGTTCAAATAAAAAGACACTTTCAGTGATATTTACAGCAAGTGTTTGCTGACATTAAATATATTTTTAGAGTTTGGGAAGCAAAAAGTGTCGAATTGACATTTAAATTATCTGCAGAATTACTTAAGAGTATTTTAAAAATAGTTTATGTGGCTTTTTGGTTATTTAAAAAATATATTCAAGAGTTTAAAAAATCGTTATTGTGTACTGAACTTCTTAATATAAGCTTATGAAGTTTTCGGTTAAATTACAATTTTTTCAAGAGCTTCAAATAGCTAAACTTTTTAGGGTCGATTTAAATAAATCATTAAAGTATTTATATTATCTCCATTTAAAAACTACAGAGCTTGCAGACTATAAAAAAAACAATTGAACATTGATTATGGCTTATCGTAAATATATTAGAATGCATTTAATATTGTTGAAATGTTTGTTGATTGTTTTAAGCAGAGTTTATGTGGTTTATTGGTCATGCTGAATATATTTTCAAGGGTTTTGAATATATTAAACATTTATAGGAATTTTGTACACATAGTTTATGATCTATAAAGAGTTTGGGAATAAAAAGAAAAGCTCACTTTAACGTAAGTTTTTTTTAACTATAATATATAAAGAATTATATAGTTTCAGTTCCTAGAGTGATATGGTCTTCCCCTCCCTGCTGCTACTATAAACATTCAACGCTGGAATAGAAGCTTTTGGCACTTGCGTGCGACTCGCCGCGCTTTTATTTATGCCCATTAAGTTCGCACTAAACCACTAAAAAAGGCTGTTAATCAGTTGGAATTGCTGGCCAGAAACCGCTGGCCTATCAATGAGCGGCGATCCGCTATCCATGATCTGCGATCGAGTCAGCTGCTCCACTTGGGCCGCAGTTTATTTTACGAGCATTCATTTCGGCTGACAGCTTGTTAATTATTTCGAGACACTGCCCGGTGCGTGAGTGTTTGTATGTTTAATTGGTACATAAGCGGTTCCCCTACCAAAGAGCCTCTGTTTGCCCGATCTGTGCATGTGTGTATAATCACTATACTACAAGAGGCACTTGACCAGAGCTGAGATTGCGGCTTATCAGTCAACAAGGAGAAGGTGGACCCCCTCCTGTCCAAGGGGCCTAACCGATTGGCCCAGAGTCAATAACAACACCCTGAATGCGAAATCGAATTCATTAAAGTTGCAGCCACTTTCACCTTCGGAGAAAGAGTGCAGAGGAAAAAATTATAGAGAAAATATTTATATATATTTACTTCTAAAATATACGATTTATTAAATGCAAAAAATTTCTTATGATTTAAAAAAAGATATAAAGATTGGGGCAAATTTTTAATAATATTTTATACATTAGTTTTCCCTTAAAATCATTGGTTGTATGTTCTCTAGTTTTCCTTATTTCAGTAAAGTAATATTTATTTTACTAACTTCTTTCCTTATTTTCCCCACTCTTCTTTAATTATTTGTACTTTTCAGATTTTGTAGAATTTTCCCTGCCATTGTAAACCCTTTGTGATAGCCAGTGTAGTGGTCGTTTATCCAACGTTTATGCAAATTGTCCGGCTGCAGCTCTAAAATGCTGCCTGAGGATAAATTCGTAACGAATTACCAATCAATTGACCAGCGAAACAAACAGACCCAGGCCGAAGCCAGACTGAGGTCGAGGCGGCTGGCTTGTAAAACGATTTGGATTCGAAATTGAAATTGCAAGGAAACTAAAACTAAAACAAAAACAATTTAAATATAATGGAACCACAACGACTCGGTCTCGTGGGGTGCCGCTTCTGTTCTGAATAATTCAGCTAAAGAGCTGGAGAGCAGCAGAAGCGGCTGTAGAGGCGGCAAATTAAATCAAATAGTTATATCATGCGAGTAAATCGCTGTGGATATCGCACATACGCCCCGTTGACCGCAGACTCGAGCAGCGGCCGCAGCTACTTACACGCTGCGCTCATCGCTCCGGGCATCAGTGCGCGCCCAGTGCTCAGCCGCAGCAGATCGTGGATAGAGTGGATATATCTATATAGAGTGGATGCACCACATCGGGAGTGTAGATAGTGCTGAAAAAAAAGCGGTGGCAAATATTTGCCCCAGACATCGACTTCGACTTCCTGTCTGCCAAATTCCCTGAACACGTGCTGCCACGACTGCGGCCGGGATCTGAGAGCACAAGCCCCGTTTCCGTCTGCGAATCCTTCTCCTCTTCCCGGTTTTAGCCACAACTCCAATCAGTAGCCACTCCGTCGTTAGGGCTGCTGTTTTTTGTGTTTGCTTTGCTCCTGCTTCAACTCCAGCTTCAGGTCCTGCCGCCATCATGCATTCGCCGGCTGCCAAAGTGTCGGGCTACGTCGTCCTGATGACTGTGCAAATAATTTTCCTGGTCCTATTCTGGCTGTTCGTGCGTTACGAAAAGACGGCGCTGCCACGGGCAGTCGATGCCGAAGACGCTGGATCAGCAAACGAACACGTTTCGAAATATCCGCGTGAGTAGCAAGGATTTGCCACAAACTTCCGGTTCTTTTTGAGGATGAATATTATCAGAGATTTGTGTATATATAAGAAAGTATTATTTGAAGATTATTTTAAAATGGTTAAAAATGGGATATATGGTCTTTTAATACAATAATATCAGTTGATTTTATGCCCCCTAAAACACTCCCCTTTTTATATTTATAGATTTACCCCTCAATATCAGCCCACAGATGTGCTAAAAATATTGTTTAGAGCTTTAACCCAGTTCTCTTTTGTTTATTATACATTTTTCTATATGCTAAATATATATATTTTCAGTTAATTAGTCAGCTTAGGCTAATAAAAGTCTCTTAAGATTTATCTACCTGGCAACAGCTTATATTTTGTATAGAAAAAACATGAAAGGAAGCTGAAGGTTGTATATCCTTGCAGTGGGTAATTTTATCCGAATTTAATTCATAACTATCCCAAAAATGCATTAATTTTCAATCGGAAACATTTTCTGTGCTAGTTTTTATTCTATTAATAAATCTGCATACTGCATTTCATATTTTTTTGAGATTAAAATTTATGCCAATTTTTGACAATTTTGATGATGTAACCCCTTATAAAAATTTCAAAAAATTAAAAAAAAATAAAATTCCCTCGGACATGGCTAGAAAGACTCGTCTGTCAATGCTGATTAAGAATATATGTGATTTATAGGGTCGGAAATGACTCCTTGACTGATTTTTAAGCTTCAGACTAAAATTATAATACCCTGAAAAGGGTATAATAAAGAATAAAGAAATTTGCGAATTATGTGTGTGCTTGGGGGAACTAATTCCCCTTTTATGCGGATGCTGTCATATTTTTAGAATTGCCCCTCAAAAATAAACGCAAATGTGCGAAAATAACTGCCAAGCTGTTGATTCATTTGTGGTTTTGTTTTTGTTTGTTTATATTTTGTTATTGTTTAGCGTTTAATAAAATAGAAATTATATTTTTATAAGAAAAGTGCTGGAGAATTCTTACAAAAATATATTGAATAAACAGACAAGTAATAATAAATACGTTGGGAAAAATTACGAAATAAACAAACAAATAATAACAATAAATACAAAATACATAAACAATTAATACCAATTAAAAGTATTTCTCATATTGGGCGGCATCGTTTCATATTTGAATATGCTTCATAAAACGAATCCGAAAAAGTGTCAAGTTTATATCTATTTTTATAGCTTAACCGCATTTGTTTACATGTAGATTTATTTTTGATTAATTAGCTAACCAAGGCTAAATAAAGTTACTAATTTTAAGTTGACTTGGCAACAGTGGATCTATGAGCAATAACCTCTCCTTCCCAAACCCCAAAATGATTCCAAAATTGACTCGCTTCATATTGCGGAGGATTACAAGGACTTAGCAGGTCAAAACAATTAGAGAGAAGCCAAGTAACAGCTTTAAATCACAGCAAAACATATAGAGCTATTACCCATGCTCCTCTCTACTAGACTAAACCCTACTTCCTACTTTTTTTGTTGTTAAGAAGAACTGGTAGAAGGAGTAAGGACCCGGAGCAGGACCCGCATTGTTTGCCAAGTGTTGGCGGGTCATAAATAAATGAAGTTCTTTTTCGCACAGTCTCCCAGTCTTTTGGGTCCCGTGGCACCAATTCCATTAATTACTTTTTGCCACTCGAATATATATGTAGATGTACATGAGGCTATATGGTAAAATACCGAACCGAACCGAACTGAACCAAAGCCCAGCGGCAACAACAATGGCCGGGCACACACACACACACTCGCATGGTTGAATAATTAAAGTCATTAATTTCAATTTATGCAAATGCGTCTGTAAACAACTTGTTGCAATTCATAATAAATAAATTAAACCGTATTTCACACTAATTGCACCCGCGCGGGCACACATACGCACAGTGGGGTTTGGTTGTTGTTGCTCCCGGCGAGGAATAGGGTACGATGGGGGTGTCTCCTAGGGGTGAACTTTGGGGAAATGCTCGACCATGGCGTCTTGGCGCCCTGGTGACATCAATCTCAATGCAATTGACTTTTGGCAGCAGACAATTGGGCGGTTAATTGAAACGACTTGACTCAATTAATTGGCATCCCAATTGGCCAACATCCTAGTGGCCAGAGGAGAGACCCACTAAGAGAAAAATTATTGGCAATTTTAAGAGAATTTAAAAAATAATCCGAAGTATTTAAGACCTTCCAAATGGGCTTCCTTTAGTTTGTGGTATTTAAATATTAAGAAAGAGTTTTCAAATATTTATAAACAACTCATTGAGTGACTTTCTAATTGCATATTTTATTTAACTAATAATAAATACATTTTTAATACAATTTCCCTATGTGTACTTAACCCTCTCGATTCCTCACAGAATTCCAGGACATCCAGGTGATGATCTTCATTGGTTTCGGCTTCCTGATGACCTTCCTGCGCAAATATGGCTACAGTGCCACCGGCTTCACTCTGTTCATGGCCGCCTTGGTGGTACAGTGGTCCGTTCTCATGAAGGGATTCCTGCACATGGAGGGTGGCAAGATCAGGTGAGAGTGGTTTCAATTTATTAATTGCTATGCCCGGAATGTCCGGAACGAAACTGACAGCCGACAAAGCAAATAAGCCAAGGCAATGAAATGAAGAAAAATACCCTCGGGCTGGAAATGAATTCAAGCAATTACTTTAAATGAAGAAGTCAACCTGAGGAGGCGGGGCTGTTGTGGGTGGCTCAGGGGCAGGGAGGGAGGGAGGTAGGTAGGTAAGTCAGCCTCTACTTATGCTAAGTGAAATGGGCAACAAGCTCAAGTCAAACGGCAAACAAAAGGACAAGCGGCTGCAAAGGAGCCAATGGAGCTGACAAGGAAATCAACAGAGGGAATAAAAAGAAGCTTAAAATTAAAAAAAATAAGATTAAAATATATTTAATAATTTGAAACTAGTTAAATTTGATAAGAAATTTTAATATTTTGAAATATATATGATATAAAATATGCAAGAAATGTGTTTAAAGTTTAAATAATATTTAATTTTATAATAATTTCCTTTAAAGCCTTATCTCTGCTGGTAAATATGGCTCATCTCGTATAGCTTTCATAGAGTTTCTTTATTACATTATTAGAATTATTTTACCATTAAAAACTAGCTCTCGATTTTTCCCTGTGCAGAAACATTAACTGCCTGGCCAAATGGAAACGCTTTAAAATGTATTCCATTTCATTTGGCGGCCATTCGTTGGTTAAGATGCCGCCATTTTTTATGCTGCCAAGGGCGTGTCACCTGTCGCACTTCCTGCTCACCGTTCGCTGTCCTTTTTCATCTCTCCATTCCACCTCACAGCCTCTCCCTGGAGAACATCATCGATGCGGATATTGCCGCTGCCGTGCCCCTGATTAGCATGGGCGCCCTCCTTGGCAGGACCACGCCCATCCAGCTCCTGTGCATGTCCATCTTCGAGGTGGCCCTGTTCGCGGCCAACGAGTACTTGGCCCTCAAAGTGTTCAGTGTGAGTAATTCCCCGGAAATACATAATTACTTAACGTCCTTCTTTATTTAGTTGAAAGCATTTAAATATTTATTAAAGCCAAACGGGTAATGGCTGCCAGTCAAAAAATTACCATAACAAAATGTTTCTTTTTTCTTTTGGGCAAAAACAAAAACGGCGGAAAAGTGCATGACCTAATGTATGGATATTTGGGCGAAAATTATTTATGAAAACATGTTTAAAAAGGTCGCGACGACACATATGTACTTCTGGGTCATAATACCATATGCAAAACGAATTAAAATGTATGCCAAATTTCGGCTATGATATTATGCAGTTTTGAGAGGTAATAAAAACAAGCAGGGGATTTTCGTGGAAATTAATGAAAGGAAATTAGGACATTTTAAAACAAACAAAAATGCAAAGCCAGAAAAGCCGAATTTTATTTAAATATTCAACTAGGTTTATTTTATTTTAATTTAAATGCATATTTTGCTCTTTAAAAATAGGTTAAAAATATAAATTTTTTGTAGTGGAATTGATTTATATTATATTTCCTCTCACAGATCTGCGACTGCGGTGGCTCCATCACCGTTCATGCCTTTGGCGCCTACTTTGGCTTGGCTGTCGCCATGATGCTGCGCCCCTCAAAGGACCAGAATGAGACTGGTAAGCTGGAGGGCGCCAGCTACACCTCGGACATCTTCGCCATGATCGGCACCACTTTCCTGTGGGTGTACTGGCCCAGCTTCAACTCGGTGCTGGCCGAGGGAGCCGGCGGCGAACGGGCCATTTTGAACACGTTCCTGTCATTAGCCGCGGCAACAGGTGAGTCACGTGCCCCGGCAATTAGCCGACTCAAGTGGAGGGCAGCTGGAGGACATCGCCATCGGCCATCGGCCATCGGCCATCTCATCTCTCACATCTTCCGGCTGTCTTCGCCCACTTGTACTCTCCTTTTCGAACATATCTTCACGCTTTCCCTTTGACTCTTTTGGGCCTTGTTAATTATAATGTTGGCGGGCCTATTAGCACGGCTCCGAATGAAATTGAAAAGGCCCTGGGCAGGATGAATGCCCCTTAGTCCCTGCTCCCTGATCCGTTCAGCCACCTCTTTGGGTCCTTGTGCATGCGACTCACAAACTAATTAAATGTCAAATAGTTTCGTTAACACATTTGAAAATTTATTTTGAGCACGTAGCGCACATAAAAACGAACCGAATGGCAGGAGGTCAGTCTGTCCGGTATTTGCTTAGTCCGGTTAGTGCAGAGAGAGAAAAAAAGCAGGGGAATTTTACCTCTAAAATAGTCCTGAAATAATTTATAGAATAACTAATAGTTTATGAAATATATTCTAACTTTAAATGGTAACCTTTCTTTAAAATAAAATATTTTCCAAAGACTTCAGAGGTATAAAATTCTCTCAGAATTATATTCAAGTGTCGGTCAAAACCAGGACCTTGTCCAGACCGGACACACACTCACATTTACCCATAGAAATTGTGCCAGAGGCAGGAGCAACAGCAACCCAGAGATTCTGGCCTGGGGCCGGGCTTTGCCTGGCCTGGCTCTCGCTCGGTTAATGTAAATAACAAAACACAAATTAAATGTATACAAAGGACGAGCGGCAACGGTGGCGGCAGCATCGCCCGACATCAGTAATAATAGTAGGGGCCAGCAGCAGCAGCAGCTGAGATAAGCCAAGCTGTGGAGGGCAACACTTGGCTAACTGTGGCCAGAGTCCTTCCAAGTCCTTGCTCTGCCTCGCTCTGGCCTGGACATGGTATTAAAGCCCTCACGTTACGGCGGCTACGTTGGCGGAGGTAACACCTAACAAGGCGCACATGAGCTAGTAGGAGTTGGGGGAATTTCTAAAAGAACTAACCGAAATGCCGATACTCTAATGAGTGGTAAATAATTGTTAAAAATAATAAAATAAATCCAGTTTAGTTTCAGAGAAAGAGAAAGGCATTAACATGTAAATAAATAATATTTAAAAGACTTTGAACTTTAAGAAAATAAAACCCAGAGCACAGCTAGCTATTCATATTTATTAACAAAGAAACTTTTCAAGACTATTTTTCACTTTATTTCAAACTATTTTTGTTATATATTTCTAATTAAATAAAGACCTGGCCCCCTCTTCTTGCCTTAAACTTGTCTTCCGCTTGAAAGTGCCTCTCGAGCACAACTTAATTTGGGTTAAAAACTGTGCTCTCAATAAAGTGCATATTCAAAATTTGTTTGCAATATATTTCTGACCAGAGGAAACTTAATCAATGCATTCCAATCTCCAGGGCAGAATGAGATGACCCACTCCATGGAGGGAGATATCGTAGAGTATCCACCGCCAGAGAGGGAAAGTCTTGTCGGGCATTTTATGCGGAAGGATGTGCGATTAGTTGAGCCCCTCTCTCTCTCTCGCGCTCTCGTCCTTAACACCAGGATGCCGACGTGGCCTTGTCCATTCGGTGGCCGGTTGCCCGGCTCACTAGTTGTTGCCTTAATTAAACTAAAGCTGGGCTTCAGTTCGATGCTGAAATTAGAGGCGGTCTGGTGGGTGTGGCCCACGGGCCCAACCAGAGTGTCCCCTGTCCCATGTCGGCCATGCGGGCGGACATGCATGGTAGGGCCTGGCCAGGACTCTGGGCAGTATTGGAGGCTCAGGAGGGGAGTGTCCGGGCGGATCAGACGACGCCATTTGGTGTCCAAATGCGGCGCCAACAGCAAAAATACGCCCCAGTTGTTGTTTTCACACCAGGCACAAAATGAGCCAGAGCGACGTCTGGACCTTGTCCTGGGAAATGCACTTAGAGAAATATATGGGGATTTTAAAGGCATTTAGAAAAGATGTAAATAATTTTTAAAGGAGTTAAAGCTTAAGAAATGAAAATTAAACCTTGCAAAATGTACAAACAAATGAAGGCAACCTTCCAGCAATTTTTAGAGTTAGTTGGCAACTACTAAACATTTTATTTAAATGTTTATAACAAAATTTATAATATATATTTAATGTAAAAAAATGATTCTTAACAAAATCAAGCCTTTATAACATTTTCCTGAGTGTCCCTTTGGGTTTGGGTCTGGTTAGGATGCTCGTCTGGTCATTCAGGCGGGTTTTCAGGGACGAAGGAATGGGGGTTACAGGAGGCTGCCCGCATTGGCCAACAACGTTAAGCACAAAACACATTTTACAGTCGCAAGTGACACCATTGGCGTTAATTTAAATTGTTTAATGTTCGAGCGGGCAAAGCAGCATCAGCAGCAGCAGGGGCAACAGCAGGAGCAAAAACAACTAAAGCAACGCCAACTGATGTCCTGAATCTCGGATGCCGTTGGCTTGGCTTTGGTTTAGTCCTGGCCGAGGACATAGCTGTAGCCGGCTGTAAAAAAGCTGTTTAATTGATTTTTAAGCCAGAATTTGCTGCTCTCTATGTTTTTGTGTCGCCCCGGACAACGTCAAAAGCTGTTTTGAAATTGTTGCGGTTGCCGCCGGCTGCCCCTCACCCCGGCTGAGATTTGCCCTGCTTACGAGTCCCAGTATTTGCAGTGGCTAACCGAGTCCTGGCAGAGTCCTGGCCTTCTCGACTAATTTATGCAAATTATTATGGCTGCAACATATGCTCCGCCATAAAATGGAGATTTTTAAGTATTTAGTGTTATTCAGCCGAGATTTATGCTGGCTGCCCGGTCATAAACTGAAGCGTCCTCCTTGTTGTTGCATGGCAAACCCAAGGATCTTGGCACTGTTGTGTTTACAATTTTATTAGTTTCGTGTTTATTGCGAAAGTGCGGTTCCCAGCCAGGCTCTGGCTCTGGGTTTGGGTCCAAGTCCGGGTGTGTCATTCCTGCTGCTCGAGTGATTAGCGATAACTGGTTGGGTGGATGGTACACTTAAAAAGGGGGGATTTCCATCTACAACCAGGAAGGCTCTCTAGTTTTGCTCTCTTGGTAGTGTAGAAGCGGGTAAATAAGCATAGAACAACAAGGTGGCACAAACTTTGAGACTTTGCTGTTCAACAAGTCGGCTACGTGATATTTATGCTCAACAGGTCGTATGCGTTATTTGCACAAAATTTTGCATCACAACAAGTGCAGCTTGTGAGGAAATAAAAAGCTTATTAGATAGTTTGGCAAAGAGAGATTCTTTTAAAGTTTAAGATATTAAAAGAAAAAGGAAACTTTTTAAATAAATGCTAAAAAGCTCACGATTTGGTTTATAAAATATATCAAATACAAATTGAATTTATTAAATCTTTTAAAACTTATTAATTTTCATAAAATAACCATCAAATTTGTATACTTTTTATAACAAATAATTAACCGCAACATCTACTGGAGCTAATGAACTCACCCGCTCTTTCAAAAATTCATTAAAATCATGTAATTAAGCCCATCATCTGGGGTGCATTCAAAATCTGCTCGCAGCATTCAATCTCTAGTAGCCACAGATGCGAACCTGAGCCGCAGCATCCCCGCTACCTCACCGTTTTCCCAGCTCCATAACATTTCGCTTTGCTTCTCGTTGCAGTGACCAGCTTCGTTGTATCCGCGCTTGTCAGCCACGAGAATAAATTGGACATGGTGCACGTGCAGAACTCGACCCTCGCCGGCGGCGTGGCCGTGGGTACCGTGTGCAACCTGCTCCTGGGCGCCCATGGTGCCGTCTTAATTGGCATTATCGCCGGCACGGTCTCGGTGCTGGGCTATCGCTATTTAACAGTAAGTTTGACTGGTGAAACTCGCAGCGGAAAGCTGAACTCGTACAAAAAACTAGGAATGACAAAGTTGGGGGTTCCGACCACAGGTTACCTGGTTTTCGGTTAAGAGAAGTTTATAAAAATATTTATTATAAAATTTTAAACTTGTCAGTAATCTAAACATAAACATTTCAATTTAATGTTGTATGGTTTTGCCTTCAAATATTTTTTTAACTCTCAAAACTTGAAAGGATTCACTAGCTCCATATGCCCACACACTACCTTTAATAAAAAAAACTGAGTTGCCTCCATAAACCGCTCCATGCTGGCATAACCCGCTATTCAAATGGCAGAATTGGGTGAACAGAGCGGAGGACAGGGCAACCAGGAACTAGAACTAGAGCTAGCGGTGGCTTCGCTTTAATTAGTGCGCCTAGGAAAAATGCGACGCTAATGAGTAAAGTTTGTTGCCCGCCGGTCAGCCGCAGCCGGGACTTCATCCCGTTTCCACTTCCCTGGCTTCCAGATTCCCAGGTTCCTAGTTACCATAGCCAAAGCCCAACCACACAGCACCGAAATCCATGAGGTAACGCCCCTGCTGGAGCCATAAACTAATTTGCAGTTTTCAAATTACAGAATGACACCCAGCGACGTTTTACTTTTAATAAAATGTAATTTAAAAAACTGAGGGAAAAAATTGATGCTTAGACTTATGATTTTCAAGCTTCAAATGTTTATTGAATAAAATTAAATGGAGAGTATTAAATATTATAAAAGCTCTTGATAATTATTAAACAACAAGAAGAAAGGAATTATTTTTTAAAGCAAAACTATACCTTTTTCTTACCTGACCTTACTTTTTCTACCCTGAAAAAATGCAGTATTTCAACAATAGCTTTACCCTACAGAAAAAAAATTGGGATATCCTTTCATTATCTTCATTCATTTGGTGTCCTTTGTCCTTGTTTTTTAGCCCTGGTTGACGGCCAATCTGCGGCTGCACGATACCTGTGGCGTGCACAATCTGCACGGCATGCCGGCCCTGATTTCGGCCATTGCCTCGGCCATTTACGCCTCCATGGCCACTGTGGGCGAGTATCAGTCGGAGCTGCAGGACATTTTCCCGGCGATGGTGGGCACCAACGGAACCGAGACCAAAATTATGGGCGTAAGTATCCGCATCCGTGCGCGCTGCACCTGCACCTGCATCTGCATCTGTGGTGCTAATCCCTTTTTGTCCAATTCCCGTAGGGTCTGGGCCGGAATGCCAGCTCGCAGGCGGGCTTCCAATTGTTTGGCATTGCTGTGACGCTGCTCATAGCCATCGGCGGTGGCATTTTGACAGGTAAGGCAAAGTAGGGATAATGAAATGCCATTTTTAACCTTATAACTTTGCTTCTTCTCCAGGGGCCGTGCTGAAGTACACCAACTTCCGCAACCTGAAGAAGGACGAGCACCACCAGGACGAGCATTACTGGGAAGTTCCCGCTGTTGAGGGCAAGGAGGAATAGTTAGTAGACTTTCACCTGTGCACAGATTGAATTGCCCCCCGAATGTGCCTTGTCTAACTATTCACGATTTGGTTTACGATTATGCTTACGATTACTCGATTATTTTATACTCATACTGACATTGCCCAGCCATTATTGTATGAAATGCACGCATCGCCATTGTGCCTGCCCTTCATTTAGCAAAAAGTTTGCACCAAATTGTTTGCCATTTCCGTTTCCCCTTCGTTCTTTGCACTCGTATTTCCTCGATTTGATTTGCCGCCTTTTTTGCAGCGAACTAGAAAAAGTTGACGAGCTTTTGTCGTAAGCCAGAAATCCACGAGAAACAAATGCAGCAACGGCCATGGAAATCCGTGGAGGACAATGGGTCCATTGGCCAATCCTTTTGTTGTCCTTGCCTGCCGCCACGCTTAATTTTTGTAGACACTTGTCGCATTTAATTAAAAACTCCAGCAATTTACACATTTAATTAGCGACGACGCCAAAAAGGAGCAGTCGCACACACACACAAACGCAGAAAAAGTATTAGCAATAAAAATATATATTTTGAATGTAACTTTTGGTTGCCAATTAGAGATGGCCGTAAAGGGTTTTGGTATATCGAAGAAGGATTCAGATTGAGTTGATTTATAGCATTTACAAATTGTTGCAAATGCCAATATCTTATTTTAATGATCATAAATTGATGAATATTTTATAAATTGGGAATTTCAAGGCACTGACTAATTAATTTGATTTTTATCTGCTTTTAAATCTAAGTTGTTTTGAAGTTTTCGATTTTCCTTTGCATTTACTTTAATTGTTAATATTTTCTTAATAATTTTAATTGATATTTAGCTCATTTTTACCGATATTCCATATCTTTTTCCTCTCCGATTTATATACATCTCAACTCTTGTTGCTCTTTTCCCCCGCTTGCCGAATTTATTTCGCACTTAAATGGAATTAAAATCATACATAACGACTGGCTCACAAAAGTTTGAATATGCTCGCCCAACTTTCGGATGATGCAAATGCCAACTTTGGCCCCAACTTCAGTCCCGGCACCAACTTCGGCTCCAGCGCCGAGTCCCAGGGTGCCGCCAACTTTAATTGGCGACCATTTTTGCTACGCAACTGGAATGCAATTGTCCCCGCCAACAATTTGTATGTGCGCGGAGCACTGCATTAGGGGCGGGCTAATTAAGTGGCCTGGCCCACACAAAGTGCCGGCTAATTAGCCGACTTTTCGGCCAAGATGCCCAGATCCGATCCGATCTGATGTGACGCGATCCGGGCGGGTCAGCTTTGGGCTCCCGACTCTTGGCTAAGCCGGAGATTATAGCACCTGGCGGCGCCGTCTCAGACAAGGGGGAGAAGGAAGCTAATCGCCGGACAAAGGCGAACCAAGAATAATGTCTTTCCAACACCGACGACGATAAGCTGGCGGCCAACTACTTAACTTGGCTTTGTCACCGCACCACACACACAGAGACGCCGCCTCAGCACCGTTCCTAACAGGGCCCAAAAGGCAAACAATTAACGGCGAAAAGTTCAACAAGTTTCAATAAAAATTGTCAAGCGAACGTCTTGGGTTTCTTGGTTTTAATTCATTTAAAGAAGAAAGGAGAAGGGAGATAAGGGAATAAAGTGGAGGATTAACAATAAAGGAAGGGAGTGTTCTGGTCTTTGATTTCTGAAAGCATTAAGATAACTTGAACAAAAATTAGGAAATAATTATAATTCAAGGTAATTAGGAATTGTATTCAAATTTATTTAGTTTTAATATTTTACTGATTATTTTTTACTCTAACAAAAATAACTATAGAAGCTTCCAATTATCCTTTCATCCCCTTCATTCTTCCTTCCTTTTCCCTCACTTAAATCCACGAAACTAAAAATCAAAACACATCAAAGCAATTCCTAGTTTACCGCAAATAAATAAGATTTTATGAGCATCAATAAAACCTGACTGCTGCAATAAAGAGAGAGCTATCCTTCCAGTAGGTAATTTTGGTATGAAATCCCCTTAATTGGCTTTCTCGTTTCGGCCAGCTATTGAATTTGGCCGAAAGTATCATCTGCTCGGGATCTGTGACTGCCGAAAGTCGGACTGAAGACTGTTAAGCGGCCCAGGGCAGGCCTTCGACGACATACAAGGCCGAGTGTAGTCAAATGAGTGGCCAAAAGCTACTGCTTCGGCTTCCGTCTGGACGCTAGACCAGTCTGGTGTGGGCAGGGATGGACTGGACTGGACTGGCGACAGGAGACCGAGTAGATTGTGCAATTTGGCAAAGTATTCCCCGGTGCACCGTTTCACTCTTTGGACGGAACGACGCTCTGGCTGTCTCTGGTCTCCCCATTTGTGGTTGTGTTTGTGAAGGCACTGAGAGAAAAATAAAAATAGAAAATAGGGGCAAGAGATATGATACTAGAAATACATAGTTTAAAAATATGAAAATGTAAATAAATGTGTAAAAAGTTTACTTAATCTCTTTTGCCATCTTTCTCTTTATTTTCCTAAATTCTAGATTTATTTTCCCCAGTGCACTTTGGCCTCTGTGTCCATGTCTAAGTGCTGTTTTATTGCATGTGGTTGGATGGCCCCCTGCTCGCCGGCTCGCCGCTCCTCCTGCCCTGGCCAGGACTCGGTTTCGATGGTCGTGTGCCAAGCCAGACGGGGCGGACACTCACACGTCTATAATAATAATTAACAGCCTGAAACTGAAAGGAAAATATGTCGTCAGACCCAATTTGGCCCCCTGCTGGCTCGGCTTGGCCCCTTCTGAATATCCTTTGAGATCTTGTGCTTCTTGCCAGCGCCACGAAGTATGCAGCATATTTTATGCATGCCCCACCGCTGACGACAACTGTCGCCTGCGACGACTGCTGACTGTCGCCTGTCGCCTGCGACACGGCTGCCATAAAAAGCGCAGGAACAACAGGAGCAGCAACAGGAACAACGGCAGGAGCAACAACAAGGACTGCAATTAAGGCAACTTTAAGCGCGTTGACAACTCTGCCGGCATCCCGACATTGACTTTGTCCTTTCCACAACCCCAGATACTCCTTTTTGAACAGTCTGTGTTTTATTTACACTCGAAAACTTTCTATAACTATTAAAATTATGAGATTTATAGATAAATAATTAAATAAATTGCATTATCACATTTTTCTTAGCTATAATTTTAATAAATTAAATCATTTTTCGTTACTAATCAGTTCCAAATTTTTCTTTATATTTTTCTTGCCGTGCTGCCGGCTGCAACAAATTGTTGGCCATAGTTCTTTCCATTGCAGGAATGTTGGACGAGCTGCTGAGCAGCTGGGGATTTGCTGGCCTTAGTGTTAGTTTTAGCTTCAGCTCTGGACTCCAGTGCTCCTTGTTCTCGTTGTTGCAGGAAGCCAGCGACTCGGAGACGGAAGCTTGTACAGCATTTTGCAACAGTAATTTTTTGGGTGTTGTTTCCGGCGGCGCTGACAGTTCCTTTTCTCTCTCCTGCACCGCCTCCATCTCCGTATCTTTGCTCCATCAGTGTTTATGGCCAGACAAATGGCCAAAGTGTGTCCCCGGTCCTGGTCTTGGCCCCGATTTGAAAGGGTCGCCATTTGGTTAATGTTTCATCGAGGAACTGGCTGTTGCTGCTGCTGGGGGTCTCTTGCAAAATTCATGATTTACGTTTAAGTGTCATTGGTGTTTAATTATTTAACCCAGCCACGGGTCGTTTAAGCCGCCTGTCAGCCGGGAATCGACGGCGTTGTTACGTTGCAGGTGCCCAGGCACTGGGTTTCCTGGTACTCGTTGGCCCCAAGAAATCCGCCGTGCTCGCATCACAGGGTCCGTACTCACACACACGCTCATGGGTTTGCCCAAGGGGCAGTGGTTCCGCTAAGGGGGAAACCTGCTCCTGATCCTGCCCTTGCTTTATGCTCTGGTCGCGCTTTCCATTTCGTTGAAGGTTTTATATATACTGAGAAAAAAATGCTTTGTATTTGTATTTAATTTATAAAAGAAGATTGCTAAAAATAAATTTAATAATTATATTAAATCAGGAAATTAATTAGAATTTTGTTTAAATTATTATCTAATTCCTAAGCTTATTTTCTTTCTGTGCAGCGACCACCAAAAATGTGAGTTCGTGTTCCTTGGCTGCCTTACATAAATATGCGCACTGGGCACGCAACGCTGGAGAGCCATGGATGTGGACACGAAGGAAGAGGTGGCCCAAAGGGGGTAACTGCAGGGAGCTGGAATAAGGAAGACCAGGATAAGGGAAAGAATGAGAAGCAGAACGAGCAGGCGGAGTTGCCCCTTAACAATTTGCAATACTCCAGGGACCCTCTGCCGGTTGATATGGATATGTCTGTGTTTTGTGGGGGTTGGGAAAAGGTCGCACAACTACATATGTGAGTATGCGTCAGGTGAGGCAGGATGGAGCTGTGTCTCCTCCCCCCTTGCATGCCCGGCACACATTCCGTGGGCCAGCGGCGGGGCAACAAAACGTTCTGAAAAGTGAAATTAAATAAATTTTATTGCATAATTTACGCTATCAAAACATGCACTGCACTTGTCTGGCTTAAATATGGGTAGCTTGGTGTCCTGGGACCTGCAGCCACCACTTCCTTCCGCTCACCCTACTCCTGCCCAAAAATTGAACCCCAAAACCCCTCGGAACCCCCTGGTTTTTTGCCACCGCCGAAAGCGCTGAATTGTAGGCTTCAATTAAATGTTAATTTTACAGAGCTTAAGCATGAAATTCGCTTTTGCGCGGGGGCCCAAATCCAGTGGGATGAGCAGGAGGCCCACTGCCAGCTTTTCATTAAGGCAATGTGTATAAAATTGTGTATTTTATGGCTGCATTTTAATCTTTTTTATTGGCAGCTCACTTTACCAGGCCCCACCACACACACGAGCTCACACAGCTGGCTTACCTGGCAGAGAAACGCTTTCTTTTAGGTTTCTTTCTCCTTAAAAATAACAAGCTGGGTGAGTGCTTTCAAATGCCGTCTAGAAATAAAAATTCTCATTTGATGTGCAGCCAAATATGAGCATATTTCATCCGCCTCTTGATTATTCTGTCTTGACAAATTTATTTAAAGTACATATTCGACATAGTTAGTCCAGAAAAGTCCTCATTTAAATTAAAGTCTGTATAGCTGATAAAGTAAACTGTTTGGCAAGTAGAAAATTAGATAGTTTTTTAAAAAATATTAAACGAAGAGAGCTTATACTAAAATCTAGTTAAATACAAAGATTATTTTATATTTCTTTTCAATTTAGAGGTTATTAATTTTAACAACCAAAGTAGGCTATAAAAAGTATCTTAAAAGCACAACTTGAACCTCAAATCCAGTTTATTTCTTACATTTGGTAGTAAAAGACTTTTTGGCTTTCTCGTTTAAATTGTTATTTTATTTTAATATTTTATTTCTGCTTAATTATTTTGTGATTTCACCTTTTTTGTTATTTAAAACCTATTCCCGAAACTCTAAACCTTCTACTTCTCCTTCTCCTTTGATTCACATTCAAAACAGGCAGCAGAACTTGAATACATTCAAGTGTTCATAAAAAAGAAACCCAGCTATAAAATCCATATTGACAAAGGATCAGGGGGAATGGATTGGTTTCGCCAGCAAAAACAGAAGAGGAACCATTGTAATAATGTCCAAAAATATGTTACCAACACGTGTAGCCCGGCAAGCGAAAAAAATATGGAAAATAAACGAAATGTAAAACATTCTGCCATGGCTGCAGCAGGGCTTTTTGCAACCCCGAACCCAAGCCCCCCGTCAGGCTTAATCGATGCAGCCTCTGCTCTCTCTCTGTATTTTATATAGAGCGATATTTTATTTAACGCCAGCAGCTAGACAGACGATGGCCAGACCAAAGAGCTCCAGCCAGCCAGGCAGCCAGGCAGCCATCGAGACAGACAATGTCAATGCACAGGCCGCGTTCATCATCGCCCCTGGGACTGGGGCTAAGGGTGAGGGGTTGCGGGATAGCGGGGTATGGTAGCCCCCTGAGCCGGCATAAAAACATAAAAAATATGCTGACAATAAAAATTTGTTGAGCGGCTCAGCAGCATGCAACATGCTGTTGCACGCCGCCGCCGCCAGCAGGTCAGACGGAAGTTGCCCACACGGTTCACCTACATACAAGTCTCATATGGTAAATAAAAAATGCGGCAAGGACTTGCAGGAACCACCAACGATGGCCAAGGGATGCTCTCACTAAGGTGCCATATTTTTAGAGCATTTAAAAATGGGAAATTCTTCAAGGAATAAATAGAATTAATAAATAAATACAACAAAGAAAGAAGTTATGTTTTCTTTTTGGAATTCGTTCTTTATTTAATCTGTTGTAAATAGATAATAGTATACACAATTAAATTGAATATTAAAATATAATAAATTTAATAGTTAACTTCCTTTGTAAAGATGAAAGTCTAGTGTTTCTTTCAAATAGAGAATCTTACTTGTAAATTTCTGAAAGAATTATAAATGCAATTTAAACTTTTGGCATATAAATATGCAAGTTTTGCACAAGTGACAGTGAAACCTGGCTAGGATCTTGTGAACTATTCAAATTTATATAAATAAATCAGAAATACATTTTTTATATTCACAAAAATTAATTTAAATATCAAACAAAACTACTTTTAAACCTTAAAAGACTTTTCTTTCAATTTTTCTTTAAACAAACCTTGTATAATTTCCAAGGATCCTAAAAAAGTATATTTCTTTGCCTTCTCCAAACACCATTAGTTCAGTGAGAAGAGTAATTTGTGGCATCCGGGAGCCGAGGCAAGATCATTGGGAAAAAGTCTCACAGTTCAGTGGCCGGCGGACTTCAATGGCGTTGCAATAAAAAGCGAACGGAATTCGCCAGTGCAATAAAATAGAAACAACTGTGCCTAAAAACCACTCAAGCATACTCTCAGGCCCAGAGATTGGTGGGGGAGAGGAATCCCCAGCCAGGTGCCGGCTAGATGCCGTTGTCAAAAGTTACGGAATCGGTGGGCCATCGCCGTGAGTGAATGCCAGGGAATGTGGGAGCGTTTGGTGCGGAAAAACAGACATTGACTAGGTAGCGAAAATAAAGTCGTAAACCTGAAATAAGCCATCAATGGCATTAAAACCCCGGCGATGGCGACACAGCCCTTTTACGGCGCTCATCATGTGCCACGCCCCCCTCCAACGTACGGATTTTCGTCCTCTTATCCGCCGTTTTTGGGGCGACGCCGTGTTTCATTTGTCAAAGTGCCCGAAGTTCTTTGGGAGGCGGCATGACTGCCGCTTTTTTGTGGCTTTTACGTATGGGTAATCTTATAGGCGGGCATTACTCATACGCTCAAATCAGGCTGACTTCCCTTGCCTGCTGCCTCCTGCCCTCCATCCATCCGTTTCCCTTTCTTTCTGCCTTCACATTTAAAGTTTCCTGATTACATTGCAAATTATATAATTTCGTTGTTGATTTTTGGCCAAAAGAAAGTTTGACATCCGCTAGGCGAAGGCTGTGGGTTTTGGGATTAGAGATGGATATTTGGAAAGTCAAAGTGTGCTATATTATATAGAGAAACATATAGCTGGATTGGTTTTTAGGAAAATTATAAATTAGAGAATATAATTAAAGGTAATCAAGCCTAAGAAAGAGGCAAGAAAGTTTACTTTTAGAAGCAATGCTTTAAATGAAACCTAATAAACTATAATAAAACAGGAAATTGTGGCTCTTTTTTTTTGTAATATAATAATTTACAACCAATTTATATTATAATCATATTAATATATCGATATTTTCTACTTGCCATAACTAGCCCTGGCCCACTTTCGTGGCGTCATCTTATTTAAAAATCAATATTTGCGGCGATACGTGTGCGGCATATTAATCATCCGCCACGTTGTCCCAGCCGAGTCGTGTCTGTGATTTCTTTTTCAGGACCTCTCAGCCTGCCCCCTGTTATTATCCGAACTCACTCTCGATTCTCTCTTTCTCTCTCCAGGCAGATATCATTTTAGACACTAATAAAAAGTTTCGACGGCAATACGTGTGCGGTAAGAAGCGGTGGGGCGTGGGTGGTGAGCGGCGAGCGGAGGGCGACGAGCGTCTGGCGGCGCTATTAGAATATGAAGAACCCCTCTGAATGGGACTCCAGATGAGATGATGGCGCCCACACTTTCGCATAGTTATAATAAGCAAAGTTTTCTGCTGACTGGAGAGAGTCGTTTTTCCCTATTTTGTTCTTTGCTGCTTTTTTTTTTTTGGAGATAATCAAGTTGGAGCGGTGGCTGCTGTGTGGGTTAAGTGCGAGTCAAGTCCGAGATGTCAAGGCTAATGAAAGCGGTAATCTGGCATAGCCCAAAGGAAATGAACCCCACAGACAAGTGGCAAGTGGCATTATTCCATTAATTTTCGCGCAAGCCACAAGATTGCCCAAGTTTTGTCCATATGAGTGGCTCTCGGATGCTCTCTGGTCTACCATTCAGAAATCTCAATATTTGCTTAGGCAAATCAGTGCGAGCTGTTGTACTTTTTGGTCACCTGTTTGCAGTTGGCACACCTTCATGGCGGATAGATGAAGACATTAGCAGGTGGCCGGGTTCCGGGCCTGGCCTGGTTCCAGCTAGGCTATTTCCACACCCACCACAGGTGCATAATTGCCAAGCCGCAAATTAGTTTTATGCAATGCCGCGGCCCCAAGGCACATTGAGAAAAATTAATTGGAGGGGTTTAAGGAGTTTATTGGGAAGTTTTAGCATTAATTTGGATTTAACAAAGCCTGAAATGAGCTTAATTGCTAGTTTAATAATTAGTTTTAAGGAAAATTGGTGGAATTTATATTTAAATCATTTATTTTGCCACATTTTGTAATACTTCTTAATTAAAGAATTTATTTTAGAGAATGTGAGTAACTTTTATGGCCAAAAATTAATTAATTAACCCGATGTTTAATTTTAAAAAAGATTTAACGAATTTACAAGCTGTATTCATATAAAAAATAATGCCAAGGAAAAGAATTGTTGAAATAAAATTCCTTTAAGATTGAATACAAGTATCTATTATCTTTAAAACCAAATTAAATAATTTTTAAATCAAAAGACCATTATTTAAGCTCATATAAAACATATATCCGCTTTAATTACTTAATTTACGAGTACCTCTAGTTACTCTGAGTGTATTATCAGTCCCCTTCCCTCCTGCCTGCCGTGCTTGTCCGCCTGTTTTTGCCCCCAAGGATATTAACTACTCCGAGTTGGCTTAGCCAGTTGTTTGTGCAGCCAATAACCCGTACTGCCAACTGGCTGCTCCAGTTGGAGTCCTGGAACTCCCTCTACAGCTACTGCTCCTGCTCCTGTTCGTGCTTCGCCTCAACCGCTGCCCAGCTCATGAATGTTTGAAGAGCCCGGGCTGCGGCTGCGACGTTTCCCGGCTTTCGCTCGGCTTTTGCCGCTTTTCCGCTTTTCCTGTACTGCCGCCTGCCTTCCGGCTGCTTGGCGAAAATTAAACATGGCGTCAGGTGGGCGGCGGCGGTTGGCATTCCACAGCCCGCTTGTTATTGTTGTCTAGCTGCGTTTTTGTGTGCATATTAATTGGATTATCTGGAAGGCGTCCCCCATCTAACACATGCGTGTGTAGTCACGTTAATCTCTGGGGATCCTGTAAGTCCTGGCATGCAATTGTTTAAAAAGCATTTGGCCAAACAATGTGCCAGCCGAACTTGCCTTGTGTAAGTGGTGGTTGTTGGTCCTGCTGGTGGTGGTGTTGCCCAGTGGAAGGACGCAAAATCAACATTAGATGTGAGAGGAGCAGCCAGCGCATAAATCACTGGGTTCGGGGGGCTTCCAGGATCAGGGTCTGAAAAGTGGCTACAGCAGCTGCTCTCGCGCTGTCCAAATATTTACACAATGCCAATGTAAATTAAAAAACAGACAGCGGGCGGCAACAAGTTGAGCACAATACAAGCAGTGCGCAGTGAAAACAATAACTTGGTTACGCCATCAGATGGAAGCTAAAGGACGAACAGAAGCCGAAGCCTGGAAGCTGGAAATGTGGAAATCGACAACCAAATGGAGTATTTTCATTACCCCCAAAATGACTTTTGACTGGCGTATCGGCCAAATGCAAATTATTGCCCAGTCTGCAGGCTAGCGAGATCTGCTGAAGCGTAAACCAAAGGAAGGAGATACCAAAGGCAGACCTAAAATCAAATGAACAGAGATAGACACTGAAAGAAAAGTCTCCCAACTTTGGCACAGAAAAGGAAAGCAGAAATCCTTAATTATTTAGTTGTAAAACAGATTATTCTCTTAGGTAAATTTTAGATACTTTAGCAAGTCTGTATTCCGGTTTTCCTCTGCACATTTCCCCAAGTGCACCGCATCCTTGGCCAGGCATCATTAGCCGCCTGTCTGTGGACTAATAAACTGAGCATTTCGGACACAAGCGGACGCAAATAAGTCCATTGGCCAATACAGGCAGTCATCCGCAGCGGATTACACAAACCGACAAACAAGCAGCTTAAAAACCCGGCTTCCTAGGGGGTTGCCATGGTTCGCAGTTCCTGGTTCCTGGTTCCGCTGCCCGTTCTCCGTTTCCCAGAGATCGTAGACTCGCACACCTGGTCCAAGGATGAGCCCAAAAAGGAAGGGTGCCAGTGCCATACACGATTGGCCCTTTGTTGAGTCCAAATATTTGATGCTGTGTGCGTAAATTAACAAATAAATGGCATTTTTGTTTGTTCCCAGTCCAGGGCCCCAGTTCGCTTCTCAGGACCTTTGTTTGGAGCTAAAACCCAACTGGCCAGGACTATGGCTGCAACTGGGAGTGGGCTTTGTCAATGATTTGCCTCGCTGCTTCTTTAAAATTTCATAAATTTCCGTGCAAAATGCGTAAAATGTGGCCTGAGGGACTCGATTGTCGTTGAGTCAGTTGACCAAACAACCTAAACCAGGACCTGGGGATTCAGGACACTGAGAGAAAAATGTCTAAATGGCTAATTAAATGGGTGAAAAATTATAGAAAGTATTTTTAAAGATTTTTTTAGAGACTGGAAAATATTTATTTACAAAAGAAAGGTTGCATTCGATGCTATTCCCTTTTTCTGCTGAGCTTCTCCAATTAGCTTTCATTATTTCTTATCCCAAATAAATGTTATATTTATTTTTTATATATAAAATATATATTTATCAGATCTATAATCCTTTTCCCCAGTGTCTGCTTTGATTTTGTGCTTTGAATGTATGATGTTATGGAGCTAAGTGGTGTGTTTGCCTCGGTCTTTGTGTCTGTGTCTTTTTGTGTTTGACCGCAAACAACATTGCACTTTTCTTTTGTTGCATTTTTGTTTGTCGGTGGCTCTGTCCACCCCCCCCTTTCCCCCCCCCCCTCTCTCTCTCTCACAGCTGTCACCGGCACTTGACCCCGTACCACCCACAAGAAATCCTTGCAGGTGTGTGCAGCTGACATAATACTTTTGCTTCACGGCCCGAGGCACATGTGGTCGAGTTGACTCTTTGGCTGTGACTTGGAGATGCACCGCAGGAAGACGCACTCCTGGCTCCTGGCTGGCTCGTTTAGACCACAACAGATATAACCTACAACATATTGCTGGCCACCTTTTTGCGGTCGTTGCATAATTCCAACCAGTCACTGGCAGTGACAGGCACTTGGATTAATCCTCGGATTCGGGTAAACAAATTTCTTATTGATTGCATCATCTCCCCGCCGGCAGTATGCCATTTACCAGGCCTGACATGTCCTCCTGCTCCTCTTAGGGACAGCGAAATCCAAAGGACCAAGTCAACTTCTCAATTAAATGAAATGCAAGTGGGCCTTGCCGGTTTTTATGGAGGGTAGTTGTAGAGCGAAAGGGAATATGATCTTTTGATTATTTATATTATTAAAAATTTGTTGTACTTCAAAGTTCTGAAAGAAGAGCCTTTCCCAATAGTTTCCCTAAATTTCGAATAGTTTCTCATGGGAGATTTATAAACCCTTTGAGTAAACTAAGGTATTCCCTAGTTGTTCCTTATTTTCCAGTGCTTCCTTTTGGGCCCTGTAAATCTCGTGCAGTGAAAACTTTTTAAAATTAAATGACAAACACGCATAAATAACTTTCGTGCGAGTGTGCGACTGTATGCGTGCGTTGCAAAATGCATTTAATTTGCAGCAAAGTGGCCCAGGACAAAGCGCTGCAGGATGGGGATATAAGCACCCGGACATGGGCTTGGCTCCAGTCGCCTCGGCACCGTCATCAGGGCCAGCAGGAGAGGCAATGGGTGGTTGGTAGGTTTTTCGGGCGGCTTTTAAAATGATAAAAGTCGCCGCTTGTCGCGACAGCGAGACGCCGACAAAGCGGCGTAAATTTCAATTAAATGTGAAAGCAAAACAAATTTTAACTTTACTCGCACTCTGCCCCCGAAGGTTCGGCCACCGAAAGTGAATGCCAGTAGGTCCTAGTTATGCCGTGGAGTTATCAGGAAGGAATAGTTAAAAATGAGGATGTATAAGATGGTTTTATTAACTGAGAATGCTTTAGAAAATATTTAAAATTTTGTAAATCATAAAATTTATACATCATTAATGAAGGAAATGTAAGGAAAAAATCTTAAAAGTGTTAAGATTACATAGAAAGTGGAAGACAAGTTAAAAGAATTTATTCTCTGCAATTAAAGCTTTTTAAAATATACAAAATATGTCAAAAAATATATTAAATCATTGCAAATATCTCCGCTTTTTAATTGTTTATATCTTTAGTGGATATAATACTGAAATTCCCATTATCCTTCTTACGCATAAACCCTGAAACCGGCACACTGGAAGTACTTACACTCGTGTGCCTAAATGTAATTGTGAATTCCATATTTCACTGGCTCCGAATGTGTGTTGTGTGTGTGTGAGTCCTGGCTGCCATGTAATTGCCGTTGCCGGTGGTTGTTGTTTTTGCGTTTGTTATAATAACAATTACTTGAAAAATACTCCGATATCAGCGTCAGCGCCAGCGTCGACAGCGCCAGCGAAATTATTTAAATGCTTTGCTGTGCGGGGATTACGAGTGCACAGTGGGGATTGGGGATTGGTGTGTATTGTGAGATTGGGCGATTGCCGGATTGCTGGATTGTTGGACTGAGACTGGGAATGCAGGGAGATAAATACACACACTCACCGCTACACCCACTCAACGCAGCTCAGCTCAGGAGCCTTGTTAAACAATCACAAAAACATACAAGAACTCCCATTATGCTGCCGGCGGAGTGACAGAGAGGTGCGAGAGTGTTTATACACTGAGAAAAGTGTAAATAAATAGTTGATTAATTGGATATGGCATAATGGAGTATATATTTTAATAGGAGTTTAAAGAAAAGTTGCCTTAAATGTTAAGAAAATGCCAAGAAAATCTGTTGAAATATTTTAAAAACATGTTCCATGTTCATTCGTATTTCCTTTGAATTTCTAGAATTTTTCCCAGTGTCCAGGACCCTGTGTGTGTGTGCCCTGGCATGCGTGTGTCTGTGTGTGTCTGGCTCTGTTCCGGAGTTGGCCCGGCGCGGCCGTCAGACAATTTGGTTTAATTGATAGTTTGGATAATGTAATTATAGACAATTGCGTTTCATGCGAAACCGATTTGCCGCTGCCGTCGATTATAATGGCCAACAATGCTCAAGTGAGGTCCAGTGGCGGATAAGAGGAGCTTTCCCGCAGGAGTGAGCTATGTCCACTCCAAGTGTGAGTGGGTGTGAGTGGCGGCAGCGGCGGAAAAGTTCCACTTGCTAAATGAAAATGGGCGCCAAATGAAGTGCGTCGCCATCAAGTGTTATTAACTTGTAAAACAAAGGGATATCGCCGAGGGACCTGGACCCCGCTGCCGGCTGACTGGCTAGAGGACAGAGGACACCCAGGATAACCGCAACGTAGTCCTTTGTGGAAGGCACACATACACCCACACACACATCAATCAATGCGGAATGCGGCGGCGAAAGAGCCAAGAGCGGACTCTAATTGACAGGATGGCGTTGGGCCGCGCGGCCGCAGGTACACGCAATTAATTATGGTCATTTCCAGGTGGCCCCCCCAGTTGTCTAGCCATCAAACGAGCTTCGAACTTGCAGCTAAATAACAAAGCCAAGCCCTGGACTGTGTGTGTGTGTGTGAGTATTGCATTCTATTTTCCCCCGGAAAACGCGGAAAACTGCAAAATGGCCGGCTAAAGAGCGGGAAAAATGCGCGCAAACAAGCGCATAAACGGGTTCCCATCCGGCATCCTCCCCGAATTAAAACAAATGATGAGGTTTTTCGGGCAACTCCAGCTCCAACTTCAGTTGCAGTTGCAGTTGCTCTTCCTGTTCCTGTACCCGCGGCAGCCATTACAATAACCGCCGCGCCGCTTCGCTCTTGTTGCTGGACAGCAAAATGGCGCCCAATTGGCAATTGGCAATTGGCGCTTCCGGCGGCTCATTGGCTACACCGTCGTTCTGAAAATGTATCCTGGGTCTGGCCTGGTCTCCTTTGGTCTGCTCTGGTATGGTCCGCCGTCCGGCATAATGCACATCCGTATCAATATCGATGACAATCGACAATTGGCCTGCCAAATGCACAGCCACCAACCCAAGCACTGTGACAAAATTCGGCATTTAAAATCGTACATTTTATGGCAGCAATAAACGTAGCATTTTAAGGTTTATAAATGTAGCTTAATTGTGCGGAAAAATGTTGAAAATATGTAAAGAAAAAGGCTTTCAAAGGGTGTCTTTAATTTGTTATTTTTCTAGTCTCTATTTTTAATTTAAGGGGTTCAAAAAATGTATTTTAAGTGTTTTCTTTTTTATAGAATACAGTTCCTATTTCTTAAAACATTTCTATGGCTTTCCAAGATTCGTCTGTTTATATTTTTTGTAATTTATAGCAATGTTTTTGGCTTCTTAATTTATTTATGACAGAATAAAGTAGTTCAATGTTTTCTTTTTCAATCTTATAACTTTTTCCAGTCTTAACTGTTGCCTATTTTCCCAATAACATTCTTGGCAGTCTATAAAAAGTTTCCATAAACTTTCATTAAATTTAATGCTCAAAGTTTTTCCCTAAAATCTAGTGAGAGAAAAGCACATGTTTATATATCTTTGTTTTTATGATAATATAATTGGACTTAACACCAGAAACAACTTGAAAATAATAAAGTATTTTATCTTTTTAGTGTTTTTTTTTGCAGTGCCGCAACAATGCAGACACGGCGGCTGCCCTTCTTGATGCATTTTTATGATGCGGTGTCTGATTTGCGGCCGTAAAGTGAAAATCGCACGGAAATCGCCAGGACTGCGTGGGGCATTTTAAATATGCCTCAAAGGCAGAGGCACCAGGGATCACCTGGGGGTCAAAGGGCAGAGGCAAAGTGGGCAAATTGCCCGACAATGTACGCAATTTGCAGCTGGCGTAAGCCCGATAAAGAAACAATTCGCCGTCCGTGCAACTCCTTAAATCCGGACGAACGACCCGGCGCCGCCTTGTTCCTCTGTCGCTGCACTAATAAAATTAATCAACTTTAATGCACTGGGAGCGATATAGTCCTTGCTGTCGCTGTGGATGTCCTTGTTCCGCCTCCACCGAGCAGCAGCGCAAATGTTGAATGACTGAGATAACAATAAATGGAATCCGGCCGGGCAATGCTGCAATGCTGCTCCCCCTCTACGCCTCTGCAGCAGCACTAAATAATTTCTAATAAAATAAAATAAATAATGAACGCAGCAGCAGGAGCAGGAGCAGCAGCAGCAGCCACAGTGGAGAAGCTCAGTCCAGCCAGACTTTTCCAATACGGTCTGGCACCCACGAAGTCCGCACTCTATTCTTAGCTTTACAGAGCGAAAAAAGGACATAGCTGTGGTAGGACTGAACTTAAAATATAACAAATTAATTAAGAAATATTATAAAAATTTACAATTCAATTTAATTGAAGAGAAATTTAGGAAATTTGTTGGTTAAAGGAAAAGCCTTGTCTTGAAATCATAAGTAAAACAATTAAAATTCGCCCTCTTTTATTTCGGAAAGTACTTTTCAATGTGGTATTATTTGTATTTAATTTATTATATAAAATATCAATTTTTTATAGTGCCTTTGCCGATCTAGGAGAGCCGCCTGCCATATTGCGCAAATATTGCAGTAAGTTGCTTTGGCAATGTGTTTTACTTTTATTGCACTCGAGCCGCCGGGCGCTGCACATTTTTAGCGCCGGTCATAAAATCCGACGAGCTTCAGCTCCCGTTTCCAGCTCCTGCTTGGACTCCATTCTAGCTCCCCCTCGGATCTCCACCGTGGCCAGCACATTTTTCCAATTTTAAGGCTGAGTAGCGCGCACGGCGAACGCCAAATGACCGTAGAAATGATTGCCAATGTGGGAGGTGAGTAGGTGGATACCGGGACTGGGGAACAGGATGAGGCTCAGGATGGCAGGTTGCGTAACCAGGCAACAACAAGGGCCATTCGCTGTGAGAAAAGCTAGGCGAAGCCGTGGCCCCACAAAGCCTTCCAAGCGCCGGGACGCTGTTGTTATTTGCCTCGGCTTATTTGCTAAAAATAAAATCAAACTGCAATGCCAGTCGACGACATAATAAAAGAAATTGCGTGAAAGGCGGCTTAAAGAGTTGGCCAGGAGATGGCAACGACCCCGGGCCCAGGATGTCTCCTATTTTACGAGTCCAACTAGGAAGGGAATCACTGTGGAAAAAGCTATGAGTGGAAAGCCAGTACTTCTTTTCGATTTAAATAATTTGTAGAATATTTAATTCTCAGCTGTAACAACCAGGAAATAGTTCCTAAAAATTATCCACATTTTCTGTGACTTCTTTATAAAATTCCTCACACTTTCTTTCAGTGCTGAGACCGGTTTAAGATTGATGTCCTGGCATATTCTTAAGGTGTTGGGCTTGGCTCCGGCAAGGAGATTAGTTAGTGCAATTTTCAAATAAATAAGAAGCTTGGCGCTCGCAGATCCACTACCGTTTTGTTCAGTTAAATTAATAAATAAGCAGCAGTTCTGTTAAAGTTAAGTGATTTATATTTCTCTTCTTTTCTCCATGTTGTCAACGCAGTTTCAATTTATATTTATGACCTTTTAAGGGAACTTTTATGAGCTGGCAACTTACAGCACGAACGAGTGGCAGTGGCATGTCCTCGGCCATGTTGGGGTTATGGGGCATTTAGCGATTTTAAAGTAATAAACTCGGCCCATGTCCTGGCCATCAAGCGAGGCCATTAAACTTGCAGGGAGTTGGATCTGGGATCCTGCGACACTCCTCGAGGTGGCTAGTTTTCGGAAATTGGCGCCCTGTCCCCCGGCCGAGTATTGAGTGACATCTATTAATCGTCCCGATGGCAGTCTGTAGGTCCTGCAGGACCTGCTACCAGCACGGGGAACTGGAGATGGAGTTGGAGCTGGAGCCGGCGGAAATGTTCGGGCCATAAATCACCGGAGAACTTCATTAGACACATTTCATGTTCGGCTGTTCGGCTCGGATGTATTTGGCTGGCAGATGTGGTCGCAGGACAGCTGTCCTGTCAGTCGCTCTGTGGGCTAATTAAGACACCAGCCTCGATTGGCTCAGTGGCACCGAAAAGGTTATTAATAATGCTGCGCTGCTCCCCAGTTGGCTCGATGGGAAGGATCTTCCTTCGTCCCCCTTCGAAGGCCGTTTAAAGAATGAAATTGTTTTTCTTGGCAACAGAAAAATAATGCCAAGCCTAAGCCATCTCTCTTTGTTTACATTGTTTTTCGGGTTTGAGCTCTGCGGAGAGCCGGGGCCGACCACATTTCGAACTGGAATTGTGGTCAAATTGTCATTCGTCCTCGTCCTCGTCCTCGTCCTCGTCCTCGTCCTCGTCAGAGTGGTGGTCATTGTCCTGGCCCCTGGTCTTTTATTGGGTAAACACGAACTCGTCTGTTGCCAAACAGTTTGCGGTTTCCATTCTGGCGAAATTCGTAGACATTCTGCATAAAAACGCATACACAAATCGGTTTGTGGGCCCCGGTCTAAGCCGTAAGCCCGATGAGCCAACTTTTGGCCAACTGCAACAATGGCAAATGGCCGTAGACATCACTCACTCATTCGCTCTCTTAGGTGGTGCGGACAGGTGAGGCAACTTCGGGCAGACAACGTTGCGGGAATGGCAAAACGCTTAGCAAAGTTCGTCACAGGAAACATATACTTTTTTACACATTAATGTGAGGTATGAATGTTGTAGTTTTGGGATATTAGTTACTAAAAGTATAGGGTAAATGGTTTAAAAAGTTATTTCTCTTTATTAAGTAATATTAGAAACACTTTGAAACATTTTAAATTACAGTTCTTTCTATAAATTAACTCACAAATAACTCACAAAGATCTTGAGACCCCTAAATTTCTGCTAATAATTCTTCTAATATAGAACTCGATATGCTGGCCAAAAGCATCATAAACTTCTGCAAATTTTCTCCTACAAAATGAGGACTCCTTTCTCACTATGCTGTCATAATTGAATAATAAACGTAGCGCTATTCGAAACTAAATTTCAAGCTGGCATTTTGATGCACGCTGATGCAGTTCTGCCCATTACTCAAAAAGTTTAAAGGGGTATAATGGTTTAGTAGCTAACCCCGAAAATCATTAGGAATAACTTTATAAAATCTAGAATGTATACAGAATATTTAAAGGTCCTTTTGTACATTCCTAATAAATTGTAGAATATATTTCCAGGTAAACACCTGGTCGACTCCCATCTCTCCTCATTTTCCTGCTCTTTTTTCTAGTTAAGTGCACGGTTCACTTGGCTGGAAACCTTTTACCAATAGCTCTGCCTCTACCTGTGCATCTATTCCGCCGTTCGCCATTCGCTCGCCGCCTTTTTGTTGAATTTTTTGCCAAAAGCTTTTAGCCGGACGCATCCGTCGGAGCGTGGCGACGTCGTCGTCGTCCTCCTCCTCTTCGCCATCGTGTCGTGTCGCTGCATCAAACGACATTTAGCTTGCGCATAAAGTTCACATCATTGCCGGAGTTGTTTGCCATGTTAACTTTATTAGTGTGCACCGGGTCCTGCTCCCGATTTCCGGAACCCAGAGCCCAGAGCCCAGAACCCGATCCCAGTTACCCGTTAGCTGCTTCCAGCTGGCAAAGTGCTTCATTTGCGTTATTGATACGCCAGCCTGGTGTATTTCATTAGCCCTGCTCACGGCTCGGATCGCCGGGCATCCTCCGGCTGCCGTGAAACGCAATTTGGACGCGGTTGCCACACACATGTGCCATTGCAATTACAATGCAGTTGAGCGCAGACATCCTCGAATATTAAGTTGCACTTTTTGCCACCATTTCCGGAGTGGTAACAACAACAAAATAAAAAGGGATTTATTTTCTGGCTTTAGGTGAAGGAAAAAATATTGATTAACTTGGGAAAAGGTTAAAGGATTTATTATTACATATTTTTTGCAGTTGTACTACTTTTAATAAGATTGTTTTTAAAATAAAGCAAAGCTAGGATTTCGTTTATTACGCCTTGTTAAATAAAGTTTGCATAAATAAATCAGGGAAAATATTTATTCTACTGGAGATGCTTACCTTAAGATTTAATTTAATGGCTTTTGCAAGAACATAAAAATAATGCAACCCTTATAAATCAATTACTTGTCTAGTGCCCATATATTCCAGAGGAGTATTGAAAAGCAGCAAAGCATTCTTTGCATTTATTACCAACATTCCACACTCCGCACTCCACTCAGCCGTAATAAACCCTTTCACCCCTATCGACTGTAAAAAAAGGTACATATGTAGCGAAGGTAATAATAAAGCCACGTAAATCGCACGCCATATTGCCCCCCAGTCCATAGACAGATGTCAATCACGTGTCCTGGCGGCTTGCAGTTGCCTTTCGTCGTCGTCATCCTTCTGGCTGAAAAAAAAAACCATAACTGCATAGCTGCGGTGGTGGAGTGCTCGCTCCGCTCGGCGGGTCTTAGGTTGATCTCAAAGCGCATTCTGGTAATGGAAAAGGAACTGCCAGCTCAAAGCAAACATTACTCCCGGCATTTTCGCATTTCCGATCGGGGTTTATATATTTTTTCTTTTTTTCAGCAGCAGCTGCAGTGCAGTGTCAAAGCCGTTCGCCTGATTGATTTTCTCCTCGCTTTTTTCCTCCTTTAATAATAGCCCCTGCTGCAGGATGGAGTGTCAGGGGGGTTGGGGAGTCCTCCCCCATGTATCCAACGCCCACTTCAGATTTTCCGCGGGCACTTGGCAGGCCGCACTTAGCTGCCGTCGCTGTCGTTTTGTTCGATAACATCGTCTAGCAGCGTGTCTGGCAGTCCATGCCAACCAGAACCAGGACCAGGACCAGGACGAGGAGGAGGAGGTTGGAGAGGGGAACCCCCCTGCTTTCGCTCATGCATGCATTGTGAACTCCGGCGCTGGCGCCTTTGGCATAATCAGTTGCAAAAATTTGACACGCCGCGTTCGCGGAAGGCAAGCAAAAAGCGCGTTTGCCCCACCATTTTGCGCAGCGCCATTTTGTTAAAGTGTGTGTTCGTGTGTGTGTGTGTCCTTTATTTGCATATCTGTTTTTGATTTTTGTCGCCGCTGGCATCTATTCAATTTGACGTGCCGCTCGGTTGCTCAGCGGCCGCCACCGCCGACGTCGCCGTCGCCCAATGAAATCAATAAATCTGCTCCACCGTTTGAATCCAATTTATCACTTTGCAGCAGGAGCAGGAGCAGGAGCGGCAGCATTTTCCATTTTCCACTCAATCCCCTTTTCGCGTGCAGCAAGCAGGCAGCTTATATACCTCAGCCTCGTCCCCGTACGATGTGCATACAACTTTATTATTAGGGCCACGCGGCGTATGAGTGATGTGCCTGACTTGTGCGCCCACCTGAAGCCGTGGAAAAGCAAGAGAAAAACCAGGGAAAAACTCTGGGTGGAAACATATGCCTTTTTCTTCAGTCGATAATGAAATTTAGCCAAATTTAGCGAGCACAAAAGACGCGCTGTGCCCCGCTCTCGCCCGCGGGTCCTGCGGCGCAGAGTTTGGAGCCAAAAATATCTGAATTTTAGCGGGAATTGCGCCTTGGACGGGGCTTTGCATATTTTACGGCGCCATCGAGCCATGTGCCGAAATGTTTTGTGCGCGCTTAAATTGCGGAAGTGATAAACAGGCGGCTCCGGTCCAGGAAGCATTTTAATATTTCAAGTTTTACTTGCGGCGGAGATGCCACTGCCACTGCCACCCCAAAAAGGAAAGACAAGACGACACGCTTTTTGGTTTATTTTTTTTACATTAAATATATTTAGATGGTTTTTCCTTCAAAATTGTTTTCTTGGTTTCCATTCCGCACAAGGACACCAACGAGGCCGGGGACTGGCAAAAGTAAAAGTTAAACAAAAATATTGCAGTTGGAATGTGTTTCTGGTGGATCCAGCGATCCGCCAGGTCCCCATCTCGTCGGTGGCCATCGTGCAGCCTGGATTCTGTTGTGGGCTGGGATTCGCGACATTTGTGTTTCGGTTTTGGGTTTCGGTTTCGGTTTCAATTTAGCAAACTTCTTACATCAAGTACATTTATATTTCGGTTATATTATTTGCTGCTGCTTGGCTTCCACTTCGCTCTGTGTACATTTAAGTTAAAATAAGTAAGTAAGCTACATTTAGTTAATATATTTAAAAATTACGTTACTCGCTGCTTACTTCCATGCGCCCGCTTAGCCGTACAAAATAGAATATATATATATATAATGTATAATGTATAGTCCCGAAATCAGTGTCGAATTTAGAGTGGCACAAACGAAAGGACTTGTAAAAAAACAACCAAATATTTATCTTAGGCAACAAGAGGAACGCAAAATCTTTGGTTAAAACTTGCTCAATTCTTAAGGCTAAACTTTAATTTATTACAAGCATTTAATGCACTAGATAGAGTGGCTAAATCATTCGAAGGCCCGACTCCTGGAGGCAACTGAAAACGTCCTTTCTTTCACAATCTCCTAGCATAGTAACTTTGTGACAATTAAATAAAATGAGTGTAAGTCGGATGAGTATCAACAGTAATGATGAAATTAGTGCCCTGCTTAGATAGAAGTTCTGCTTAGATTTCCACACACTTTCCCTTCTGTTTGGTTGTGTCGAAGTTCCTTAATGGCTAATCAAAACACTAAATACATTTAGCTTATATCCATTTACTTAAAATAGTTTTTTTTGTGTGTGTGTGTTTCTCACGTTTCATTTATTATTTCGCTTTTCTCGAGTGCTTTTCGGGGATTCTCTCTCGCTCTCTGTTGCCATTCTGCTGTCTCTGCTGGTTGGGGATTTCCCCCAGATTTTCCTCACTTATCTGCTGATTGTCCACTAAAAACTATGCTTGCTCTGTTCTACTGTCGGCTTTTCCCCGCTTTCCCTCTGGGGTTTTCTTGTTGGGGGATCTTTGCATGTAAAATTTGCTCGCTTTATTTTTTACACAATAAATTTGCATTTGGTTTTCGCTTACTTTTTACTCTTTGTTTTTGTATATGAATTATTAAACACATTAATCAAACAGTTATTCTTCTTTTTTTTTTAGTTTTTCATTCCCTTTTTTTTAGTTAGTTTAAATCATAGTTTTGTGCATAATTAAATACGTAATAAATTGCCAAATAAAGTGTGCATGCTAATTCGGATGCACGGATCTGTTGGTTTCGGCTTACTTTTGGTATTCTATATAAATGACATTACCCTTTCCCCCAGCTCGCATTTATTACAATACAATTAAACGTACAGTACAGTATTCTTTCGGTTTTTCCATATAAATATTTTGTATATATTAGCATAATTTACCTTTATATATTCAGTCTTAAGCTACAAAAATCGTTATGCATATTTCTGTTTCGGTTTCGGTTTCGGTTTTGTTTTCATTATATTTTATGCTCTTGTTTTCTATAATTTGAATCTATTCAAATAAGTTATATAAATTCGCAATGTATGTATTTTTATATCTTGTTTTTCTTTTCGGGTGCGGCGAAAGTAAGAGTAAAGAGCGCGGAAAAGTGTGTTTTCCGCGGGGAAAGTGCTGCGGTTGGGTTGGGGAAAATAGATGGGGGGAAATTCAGGCGACAGGATATAGCAAAGCAGAGGGGTCTGTCCGTCTTAAAACTATAAAAGCAGGCTTAAAATCTAAGGAGAACTGCGGGTGGCCGGGGGCGTATTTGCTTTACCTATTAGATTTATAGACTATCTGCTATCCTCTAACGTCTATCGTCAACTATGGCCTATAGACTAACGGCTATCGTTGCAATTTTCAGCGATTCGGTTTGCTTTCTTCATTTTGCGTTTATCTTACAGGCATGCCTCTGTCAGTGGATCCTCCTTTTGGCCAGCTCTGTCTCTGCACCTAAGACGTTTAGCGCTTTCCAAGTTTCACTGTAGTTTCTTGCTCAAGTAAACCAAGGGAGTCTCTATGGCTAAACCGTTTTAAACTAATGCTATGTAGTAGAGTGTAGTGGTAGTACGACGAGTATCTCTCTTTTTAAATGAAACGCCAGTTTGCTCGGAGGTTCTCATTTTATCTTTTTTGGGTGAGTTCTTGGTTTTGGGGGGGTCCTGTTTTGCTCTATCTTGTATCTTGTATCTGTATCTTTTAGCTTGATTTGTATTTGCTGCCGAAATTGTTGGTGAAAAGTCGAGTCTATCATTACGGCTATCAGCTAGGTGTTTACATTAGAAGTAAGTTTATCGAATTTCGCGTTCTTTATTATTTTTTACATATTTACAGGACTTTTGCTGGCAGCCGTTTTCGGTCTCGGTTTCTGTGTTTTCTGCGTCCGTTTCGCGTGTCGGATTGAAGCTCGTTTCTCCAAGACAGTATGTACAATGTAGAACCAAACTGAGAGGAGGAGCAGCTCACTGCCCCCAGATTCAACCCCGGCTGATGGCCAGCAAGGCGAGCAGAAGGCCTGCAAGCATTCCTACACCCGACAGCGATGAAGCTCCTCCTGCCGGCGCATCCTGGCCCACATTGCTGCGCACATCCATGAGATCGCGGGACAGGGGCAGCTCGGTGGGATCGCTCAGTTCGTCGTGGCAGGGCAGCATCTCCGGCTTCAGCAGGAACAGGCGCACACTCAGCGAATTCTTGTTGGCCAGCGCATCGAGGGCATCGCCCGGCGCCGAGTGCGGTGTCAGCAGGACGTCCACGTCGTTGTGTCCCGCCACCGGAGAGACGCCACCGTAGAAGGAGCCCTGCTTATGCAGGTTCAGGTTGTCGTCCAGGTCCAGACCATGGCCCAAAGACATGCCGCCGGTGTTGTCATCGTAGTAGTCATACCGCTTGTGTGTGGGCGCCACGGCCGCCAGGTCCTTCTGCTTGAGATCGGCTCCTCCCTCTTGGCGCTTCCTTCGCCGCCGCATCTTGGTCTCCACCACATTCTCCGAGAACTGTCGCTGCCGCAGCGCCTGCCGTGACCTGCTGCCCGAATGCTTCCTGCTGTCGTCCAGTCCCAGACCCAATCCTCCGTAGCTGTGGCTGCTGCTGCTGCCCACAACGCTGTTGCCCACGCCGCCCATGCTGGCACTATTGCTGCCAATCGCCGTGAAGCCACCAACATTCAGCTCGTCCAGGATACGCGATGGCACCGGGTCCACGAAATGCGCCAGCTTGGGGTCCTGCAGCGAGCAGAGCAGCTCATCCAGCGAGTCACGCAGCTGCAGGTGACGTGTGCGATTTTTCAATTCGAAGATCCACTGCAGACGACAGTCGCAAATGAATTTGTTGTCTGCGGAAGACAGGTGGCAGAAAGGAGAGAGAAATTCGGGGTTAAATCTATATATAAATGTGTGTGTCTTGCAGTCCAGACTTTTCCTGAAATTGCTTTTGTCAAATCGTCGCCCCCAAGCCCGATGCTCCGTGCGATTGTCCGCCGTCCGATTGTCAGAATGTCTGGGCAGGTAGGCGAGTGATTTCCCCCCCAACTGCTAAGTGGCCGACTGCAACAATTGGCTGTCATTTGATGGCCGATTGCCACTCCAACTTCAGAAGCACAGCAAGAAATATTAAAACTTATTTGAAGAGAAAAAATACGGAGAATACTTCAAGGATTAATAAATATCTAAATAAATAGGCTTTTAAAAATCTAAAAAATTATCTAGGGACTCTTTTAGCATTTTAAGAATAGTTTTCCTTTGCAAATATTTATTTTTTCCTTTATAATAAAAAGTTCTTCTCATTTTATTCATATTTCCATAAGTTTTTCCTTAACTTTTCCCCAGTGCATGACTCTAAATTACGGCTTCAGCTTGGCTGAATCCTGCCTGCCGCTTTAAATGATTTTGCCCACACGTTCGGGTCCCGGAATCGAAGTTGGAGCAGAAGCAGGAACTGAAGAAGGAGCTGGAGCCAGAGTCGGAGTCGGAGTCGGACGTCGATGTCGTTGTCATTGGGGCTGCTCACGTTAAACGCCTCAATGACATTTCCAATTTGGACAGCAGCAGCCGCGCCAGCCTCCTCTCATTCGGCAGCGATTGCAGTCCGGGGCTGCTGTGACCACTCCCGTCTGCTGGCCTGCGTCTGTCAGTTAGTTGGACAGTTGCTGCTACTCATCCTTATCCTGTTCTCCTGCTCTGGCGCCAGCTTCCTCCTCATCCTTCCTGCTGCCTGTTGTCAATTATTTTGTAGTCCGTCTGGCCATGCGTGGCCTCAGCCCTCAGACTCGCACTCCACTCCCACTCCATCCCGTAACCCCTTTCAATTTGCTGTTTGGCTAGAGGACTTGGCCCGGCTAGAGCCCAAATTGAGCGGATAAACAAGTGCCAGAGTGGATCTAATCGCTGGCAATGGTCTAATGAATAAATCAAATTACATTGCCAGTGGATTTCCCAAAGGAAACTTTAGGCCCAAGCCATCCCCGTGGGTATAATTAGGCCCTGGAACCCAGTGTGACACAGTTTGCCCTGTCAACATGTCGCATAATTAGCATAAGCGTTACGAAAAATATTGACTAACACACACTGGCACGGCCAACATCATTATCACACAGAAAAGAGAGGGGTCGATTTTCCTGGAACTTCCCTTAAATGACAATAATAATCCAAGGCATATTTTCATGGCCCCAAAAACTTGGCCAGCGACAACGACAAAAGGCAACTTTGCTTTGCAAAATATAGTTGGCAAATTAGTGCTGCAAAACTCTGGTGGGGGGAAGAGGGAAAGTCAAGTCAAAAATTTCTCATTTTCCATATGAAAGCATGCAAAAACCATAAATAAAGTTAAATATGCACAAGAGGGGGAACGAAGGAAGAGCAAGGAGTAGCCTCAGTCCACCGGAAAAATGTTGGAAAAATGGCCAACGACTTGGCAACATTTAGCAAGCAAATTACAACAAAATTAACATGATAATGAAGTGACCCAGAGGAGTAGGAGGAGGAGGAGGAAGGAGATCCTGCTGCTGCTGAAAACTGGCAGCTGTTTGCAACTGACCAAATGACAATGACTTGAACCCAGACAACGTTGCTCCCTAAAAGTGCTTGAAAAAATAGAAATTACAAAAAATACATAGATATATAGTACAAGAGAAGCTTTAGGAGATGGGACACAGCAGACTCTGTGCGGCAGTGTGGCATGAAATACTTTTATATTTTTAATGATACTTGGCCAAAGCGGTAGGAAGTGTTTTGGTCTGCTGCACACACTCCACCCCTCATCTGGCAAGCAATGAACTCCCTCAACCCGAGGATCTATATGTGCTCTATATACACAGATATATAATATATATATATAGACAGAGAACTGCGGCTGTTAGTCAACTAGATGACTTTCAACTCTGCCAGCTCCTCATCCTTCGAGTCTAGTGTCCTGAAACCCCGTTCTCAGCTCCAACATGACGCTGTAGCTTTTCCCTTTTTTTCAGGAAGGGGGTGGAAAACTGTCGGAAACGTTTTTACGGTTTGCAAAAGGACATTTACATATACACAGAGCGAGAGGGTTTCTAATAGGAGCCCAGCCCTCGACACATGCATATGCGTCTCTGTGTGTACATTAAATTTTATTATTGTCATTTTCATGGCGAGGTCCTTGCGCCCCCTGCCACCGTCCTTCCATAACTTTTCGGTCAGCTCTATTTGCATAAGCTCATGTGTGTGTGCGGTGTGTGTGTGTGCCTTTGTGTCCTGGCAGCCAAATTAGACTCAACTGGAACTTTGTTTGGTCAGTTTTAATGCCAGTGTGTCGTCCTGTGTCTGTGCGGCATTCCTTATGTGTCGAAACATATTCATAATTAGTTGTCGGTCATCGTTGCCACGTTCCCACAATGTTTACGTCCAGTCAACTCTTTTGATTGGCTTTGTTTGCCCAAGATGTTTGTCCTTCACAAAGGACCTCGAGCGTCATCATGCTTGGTATTTGCTTGGCAGGGCAAAAAATTAGGTATCTTTATTGATGATTATTAAAGAAGTTGAAAAAATAAATGGTAAATTAATATTTATCTGAGAGGTTTTTTAGGAGGTTTCTCTTCTTGAGAGTTTATGATTAATTTAGAATTTAAATTAATTAAAGAAAATGTTGATTTACTATCCAAAAATCTTCTGATGTTACTTTTTTATTTTAGTTACATCAAAAAACCCACTCAATCCCTCATAATGAGCCTTGTCATACATCAACTGGCCGCCTTTGTGGACCCTCTAAATGGGGTTTCATTAGCTCTCTCTCTCTCTTTTAAAAGAAAAACATTTATTTTAAATTTAATACACACTACAGCACCCACACACACACCCTCGACCCTCTCCATCCCTTAAAAGTTTCAAAAGGAGCGTCCCTCCGTCAAAGAGGGCAAAAATTCGCTTTAATTGGTTGGTTTTAGGTGCTGCCTGCCACATTAACCCATGCTGGCCCCTCACCCCCTTTCGGCACATATATTGAAAAGCGCAAAGAAATCGCTGCCTGCTGCTGGTTTTTCCCCACGCTGGATTTTTTTTTTTGGGCGGGGGAAGGTGGAGGGAAATATCAACACAAACGGCCAAAGTTTCCGCACGCCCCCAAAATCAGCACAGCTGCTGGCCTA
This sequence comes from Drosophila mayri, assembly GCA_008042485.1. Lineage (NCBI taxonomy): Eukaryota > Metazoa > Arthropoda > Insecta > Diptera > Drosophilidae > Drosophila > Drosophila mayri. The sequence goes on from VNJN01007515.1 coordinate 167,264, forward strand.
GTTCCCGGCCTTTGTTTCACTCCGGACTTCCCATAAAACCCCGTACTTCCTGCCGAGCCCCGATCTCCGTGCTGGGAGCGGCGAGCTCCGAGGTTTGGGGTCACCAGGAATCCATGAATGCCGCGCAGCTTTGTTTGAAATCAGCTCATTTTTGGCGGCATGGCCAACTGGCCAACACCGGGCTTTTTGGCCAACTGGGAACTGGTAACTAAGGCACTTGAAGAAATTTAATTGAAGGCTTTAAATTGTATATTTTAATGCTTCAAAAAAGATTAAAAAGGCTTCAGAATATTACTTTTTATTTATTTTTAAGAATTTTATAAACTGATAGAGTTAATTTTCTTTGCCATTTAATAATTTAAACCTATTTCTCTCTGTGTACTTTGGCAGTTTTGGTGGCTTGTTGGTAGCGCATTGCTGGTTACTCTGGGATCTGGGTTCGTTTGCGGTGCCCGGGCTTTGGGCCCAGACTCGGTCCGCCTTTGGCTTTGGCTGCCACCAGGGGACAGCACGCACAGTTGCCAGTTGCCAGCTACCAGCTACCAGCTACCAGTTCCGAGTTACCAAGTTGGGGTCAAGGGTCGAAGGGCTGGCTGTCCTTGTGTGTGAGTGCCGGACCCTCTTTCCCCCTCTCTCTGGAGGATTTTATCATTTTTTATTACATTTCTCGAGAGCGCTATGTATGCAAATGAAGTCGAAAGTTTCGCTTTGTATAGTTGCTAGTTGCCTTTGTTGCCTGGCCAAAAGTAGGGAGAGTCAGTGATAAGGGAAAGCTGGCCAGGAGAAGGCGTGAATGGTTCCACAATTCCATAGATACATTGGCCAGGGATGCTCTTTTGTGAGTTTAAAAAAAAAAAGATGGATGCAGCTGGCAGGAAAAGTTATTGATTGGCTTCGAAATGAAGGCAATCGGTAAAGGTGTTGAGGTAGGAAAAGCAATTTATATAGAAAGGGAAAATTTAAGTATTTAAAAGAGTTGAATGGGATTAAATATTATTTTTAAAGGAAGATATTGGTAAATATTTTACTTTCCCATAGAAATAAAATCAAAGAAATAAATCAATATATTTCCTTATGGATTTAAGCTTTATTAAATTATTTCCCTTAATTTCTTTACTGATAAATCTCTTGACTTTTAGTAATTTTCCCCATATCAAAGAGACCTTGGTTAGTCGGTGTGAGTTATCCTTCATCTCCCTTATGATTTCCCTCTCACTTGTCGGCAAGTTCTTTTATTTGTCCATCCAAGGGGAAGCCTTCAAATTTGTGGACCTTCTTCTCCTTCTTCGTGCCGCCTTTTTTTTAATGAGCTTCATTTTCCCAAGTTTTTTTCTCACTCCCCCCTAACATTTTATTTTTATTTCAGTTTCAGTTTCTGTTTTTCTGCTTTTCTGCTTTCTTGCTGGCTGGTTGTTGGCTTGTTTTCTGGCTTGTTATGGGCCTGTGTGTGATTTTGCCGGCTCATTCGCATTGCGTGTATTTAATTTTGTTCGTCCCTTTTTTCCCGGCAATTTTCACCAAGTTCATTCAAAATCAAATGGGGGTTCCACTAAGTTGGGGCCCCCCAAAAAAAAGTACATAAGTTGAAAAAAAGCGGAAGGAAGGAGCAGCAGCAGCAGAAGGCCCATTGAAAGCCATTTGAATGGCCGTCGCTTTTCTCGCCAATTTTCTTTATTTGGCCAAGTGAAAGCCTCACTCATTGAATGCTTTTTATTGGACCAAATGAATGCGAAACTTGGGACAGGAACTGGACTAAACTCGACTTGTTTCTGCGCCCTTTTCATATATAAAATAAAAATATATTATAAAACTCTCTCTCTGTTGATTTTTGGCTGTAGTTCTAAGGGCAGTTTTGTAATTTTAATAACATTTTGGCGCTTGGAAAATTTCCGCTTGCAGGACCTCGACGGATTTTTCAATCAGGAATCGGAAAAATTAGACTTTATTTCGTTTCATATCAAATTATTTTCGGCAATCGAGCGTAAAGTCAAATAAACAGTCGGTCGGTTGAGATCAAACACTCGACACTGCGGGAAAATAGGGGGGAACAAGGCCGGGCGGGGTGGCTGGCAAAAGGGAAAGTCATTGCAAGCGATTTAACAACTACGCCGGCGGATAAATATTTTATGAAATCGCATAAACAAATCAAAGGCGAATCACAGACGGACGCAAAAAAAGGAAAATCACTTTCCAGAGGAGAGAAAAAAAATAATACCGAGGGGTGACTTCGGCTATCGGAGCAGCAGAAACTGAAATCAAGGGCGGCGATCAAATATGACCACTCAACCGCGCTGGGAAATATATGTTTATATACATATATACACATTAGCCCTCTAGCAAGTTTGCCAAAATATTTGCACAGCCGCTGACGGTGGGTTGAGGGGTTGTGTCTCTGAGCAAGTAATGTGTTTGTTATATGGTAAATCGCATAAAAAATACAGACATCTCCGGAGGGGAGATGATCCCCGGCCGTAACAATAACAACTTGTTACCCTCGAAGCCACCCTCGCTCCAAGTTCGATCCTTTCGGCGATTGCCAGCCTTAACGTCCATCGAAAATAGCCCCCGAATCATCGCATACTGATTCCTTGGTCCCGAATTGAATTGTATTTAATAAAATATACGCGAGGGTGGCTCTGGGCTACGAATTGTATAAATAAGTAATGAATCCTTTGTTATTGCTCTGTGATTTGCCAAGTCAAGTGGATTTTTCGATTCGGTCTATTATCTGGGGGAGACTCTATATGCACACAACTACCACTACTATATGTACGAATGCAGGCGGGGACACTGGTCATATATCAGGCATCAAACTGACATAAATTGAGGGCTCTTGGCCGCATCGTTGGCCATCATCCATCAATGCCAACACTCTCATGTCCGCAGCGACTGTCATCCAACCGATATATGTGTGTCCTTACGTCCATAGCCTGCCTCTCCACGGATATATTGTAAATTGAAATTATTACATAGTGTAAACTCGGCCAAGGAACTCCGAACGTATGTTTATTTATGGCCAAAGCCGGGGAGAGCTGAAGAGAACCCTGATAATCGATTGCCGGACTAGGAGTTATGCGACACTCCATATATTTTATCGAAATGCCGCAATAAGTTGGCCAAAATATTCAATTAAATGCCAGTGGGCCACAATTTATGTTTGCCAACTGCCGTCCTAATGAGTTTTGCTCAGTTAATATCGTTTGGCAGTGGTAACTATGCAAATAAATAAGCCCAGGATATAGGGACAGGTATTTTAGTTGGGACTGATGTAATTACACAGTGAGAAAAGTGTTTAGCATATTAGAAAATGTATTCTTGCTTCTGGGCGAATAATTTCTTTTCCCGTCAATTAAATTGAGCTAAGGCCTGGCATCTCTTGCTTCTAATTCCATTTCAAGAGAGGCTCTGCAATTAAAGCTTACATTTAATGCATCATTTAGACTCAAGGATAATGAACAGCAATGGGTATATATCCCTTAAAGCTTATGTACCATTTAAGTAGAGCCTTTGCCAATGTGTAGTTGTACATTTTTAATGAGGCCAACGCTGGCTTACCTGTTTACTGTCACCGCCGGAACGAGTATTGATGAAGGTGTTTGCTAAGGGCACACAGTCCGCTCCACGCTCCACCGATCCATCTATATGTGTCTATAAACACTCACATACAATCTGGAAAATTAGGCAAAGCAAGCGCAGGAGGCACAACAACATTCCAGTACATCAACTACTGGCGAAAAACCGCAGGCAAAACATTTCCCCCATGGGTAAGAGTCGGGCGGCGGAAAAGCGGAAAACCGTGCATATATTAAGATAGATTACCCAACTCACACACACATGTCGGCGCATAAGTGCTCCAATGACAGCCATGAATTCGCATTAAAAGCAGAGCCCAGAGCCAAAGCCAAAGCTAAAGCTCAGGCCCAAGGATAAGGCCCTGCGGCGCGGAATTCTTTCGGGCTTGTGCGGGGAAATTAACACGCCTAATGCCATCGCACCTTGAAATGCGCATAAATTATAAACAAGCTCCATTATCCAACCGCCGAAATGCCGTCGTCAAACTTTAAGGCCGCCCCGAAACTATGCGACTTTGGCGCTGACAATTATAATAAATTCAGTTAATAAGGCGCGTTAATGATCAGCCATCAGCGAGCTCTCAGTCTCAGTGTCTCTCCCAGTCCTGCCCCTAATTTGTATCTATATCTGGGGAATCCCCTTTTGCCATCTCCTTTGGCATATGCCAAATGCAAAAGGCTTTAATTGCCGCCTGTGCCAAATGACGCGAGCAGCAGGCTAAAAGTTTCCAGCCGCCAATGTCCTTTGAGTCTCGGTTTGGATTAAGTTTTTGGTAGCTAACTAAAATTAAATGGCAGTCAAGAAATGGGTCTTTGAGAGAGTGACTTTTCCACTTAATTTCTTTTAATTTTGAGCAGAGAGAGAAAAGGTTATGGAATATATAAAGATTTGTTCTTATGCAAAAATTAATAAAACAAGTGGGAACCCATTTATTTGAATTTAATTATTAAAAGGTTTTGCTCTCTCTCCTTTCCTGCATTTACTTAGTTTGAAAGAGAATGAAATGAATGAAAATCAACGCTAATATTAAGAACCTTTATTATAAAATAACAAAGAGATTGAATTTTAGTAAGCCGATATTTGTATTCGCTTTTAGTGTGAATTTTTAGCATCCAATTGGTTGGAAAATTGAGCATAACTTAAGAACAAATGCGTTTATTTAAATTCCGACAGCATTTCTGTGTTTCTTTCTTAAGGGTTAACCAATCTGCATATCAGGTTTTTAATATTAGGAATTTAAAATTTTTCTCAATTTTTGAAAATTTTAATGATGTAACCCCTTACATTTTTTTCGAAAAATTGAGTAAAATTATTTTTCTTACTTTTACATCTCAATCGATTCGTTTTTTCATGCTGATCATGAATATATATGACATATAGGGTCGGAAACGACTCCTTCATATTTTAATTTCATAAAATCCTTCAAAAATGTTCTATAAATCTAAACTATTAATTTAAACATATCTCTGAAATCCTTATTTTCTCTGTACCCTCTCTCCTTATAGGGTTTTAAATAGGCTTCCCTTACAAGTACTTCTCTTTCGCTTTCCCATGTTTGTTCTATTTCCAGCTCGTTTAAAGTTTGTCATTCAACGTTGCTGGGATTTCTGCGGATGGGGAAAGTGATCCTGGAATGCCCCATAAAGTATGCAGCAGATGAGCAGATACACACACAAGTGTAAATGTGAGTTCCCCTCAAGGCGCAAAAAGTTGGCGTACATTAAACAATAAAAACTCATTAATAATATGCATTTAAGTTTTAATTGAACTACTTAATGAGGCCAGGCCGCTGCTGCTGGCCAACACCGCTGGCATGGCAGGGAAAATGGCCCGAATATGTCCATTAGCCACAGCTCCTGAACTAAGGGTATTTTTCCCCCACACACAGCGCTCTCATACACCGAATTTCCCTTCCACAAATTGCCGGCATTCATTGTTTGCTTTAAAAAGCGTATATTCCATCCATCGGCCGCGCATAGTTTCAGCTTTCAATTGAATTGTTTCCTGCGGCCGCAGCTCGCTTATAGAAAAAGGTGCGTAATTAAAATGATGCCGCGGCGCAGACAATTAAATGCATGCCACAAGGATACACACCCGAAAAAGGACAAAAGATGAGCGATGAGTTTGCGTTTAATTACGTGGACAGGCGCCGGAGATTTTAATTTATGATGCGTGAATTTGAGTACAGCAGCAGCGGCAGGTCCTGGCTGCTAAAGGCACCCAAAGATGCAAAGGAAGCGCGGTTGACAGGGCGAAAAGCGGAAATTGAATTCTAAAATATTTATAGTTCTTCACCTCCCCTCTCCACCCACGATTTCTATTTGTGCGGCTAACCGGGGCTTAGCATACTTTCACTGGCCGAGTGATTTATGCAGTGCTCAGCAGCAAATTGCAAATGAAACGCAATGAAACGAATCGAAATGGAATGAATTACTACTTATGCATGCATGTTCGCCCCATAAACACACCAAACACACACTTGTGTCCGGTACAGTGGGGGTCCTTATGTAGGAAGCCTTCTTAAACATCCTTGGAAATTATAGCGATTTTTTTTAGGGGTTTCTAAACTAAGGAAAATGATTTAAGTTGGCTTTCAGGTTTAATAAAATATAAGTTTGGCTTTACAAATTCAAACAAGGGTTTGTAATTAATTTTTATAGACTTTAAAGAAGCTTCTCACTGTATTTATTTAATTTTTTGAAGGATGCTTAATAAAAACTGATGAATTTGTAAATTGAAGTTTACTTTAAAATAACTCAACTTCAATTTACAACCGATTACCAGCTATTATTATTTATAAAGCTACAATTTCACCTTTTGTGATTTATATTCTGGCAAAATCTATTCCCAAAATCCCCACAAACTCCCCATAATTCCCCTGTATCTAGCATCCACTGTACCTAGAATTGAGCTGGTCTAGCCCCATCAAATCGGAGTCCAACTTATTAGTCTGGATGCGAAACGGAGCCGGGACACATGTTACACAATGTTGAGCCATAGATTTATGGCGAACAATCATCGGGATTTGCAGCAGGACAGCAGGACCCTGGGCAGGACGTGGACGTGGATGTGGAGCAACTGCTGTCGCTGCCGTTGCCCTGACATTGACTATTGAAAGTCAATTTCGGGTGCGTGCCACACGCTCATTTGTCCAGTTTATGGCCAACATCATTTGTTTTGGCATTTTTGCCAATGAGGCGCAAACGCCTTTTATGCGTTCCAATAAATTCTCGCTTCCGGCATGAACACCCCTCCCTCACCCTGGCCATTCCCTCTAATACCTGTTTATTGTTGCAGTTTTCGGCCAGTTGTGTTTACAAGGCTGCTGATGTTGCATTACAAATGAGTTTTGGCCCGCTTCAAAGTTGAAAGTTTAATTTGCTGCCTAGCTGGGCAATTAAATTTGCCAGGGGTCAGGCCTCAGTGGCCTCGGCGAAGGCTTAAGTTTAAGCTTAATTTTCAGGTTAATTATCAATGAGGGCATTTAAAGGGGTAATAGCTTTATTAATAATATTAAATTTGAATGGTTCCAAGAGGAATTTATGTTATTTACTTGGTTTTCAATAAGATGGAAGATCAAAAAGAATATTTTTTATACAGAAATAAACTTTATTAATATTTTTAAGCAAAATTTTCAGGTTCTGCTTTATTTTCTTAATAGTTTTAGGTATTTCCTATACAATTCTTAAATTAACAACTATCTAGATCCCTTTTAACCTTGAAATAATAAAGATATATCCATTCAACAGACCCTTTATAGCTTGAGCTCATCAAAATGTATGAACTCTCGCATTTTACAATCCTCCATTAAGTGCTGGCTGGCCAACACAGACGCAGACACAACCAGCTAACAGAAAAGGTTGAACCAAATAATCAAATTGCAGTTTCCAGCTGTCGTAGTCACAGTCGCAGTTTTTGCTATCCAAAAGTGGCAAAAGCGGAGCTTGGACGCACCAAACAAAAAAATCTGTTAGAAATCCTATTTATATTTCGAAACAATAACCATTCAATTCCATCTAACGACTGGGTCCAGGACGCCGGCCACCGGCGACTAGCATAACGAACCAATTGAGCTGGCCAGGACCCTCGTGGGATGGGCGAGAGGAGGCGGACGAAGGCGTGGCATTTATTACCAATTGCCATGGCGGCGCCTTCTGTGAAAAATTTTCGGTTTTCAGTTGTCGTTGTTGTACCTTTTTTTTTGTTGGCAGCCTTTTAAAGCGGAAGCATTCGCAATGGCTGCAGGACATGGACGCTAGACGATGACCAACAGAGGACACAGCAGGCGCGACGACACAAACAAAACGTGATTCGCATACAAATAAACAAGGATATACAGGACAGCACTCCACCCACAAAGCAAACACACAGCCATAGACACACACATGACCCTTTGGGCCCTCGGAATTGAAACAAATGCCACAGCACAGGGCGTGCCTATAAATTTTTCACCAAATACATTGGCCATAGGTGCAACCTGCAACCTGCAACGTGCAACCTGCAATATAGAGGAGCTGGGAGGAGGCGGAGGAGGGGGTAGCCCTTTTGGGGGTGGGCCTCGGACAAAAGGTCCGTGAAATGGCCAACTGGGGCATTGTTTAGGGACCGGTGTTCAAATGCCCGCACACGGACAACATTTGAATGCAAAGCAGGCTGATGTAGCTCCTCAAAGTTGCACTGAGGAAAACGGTTTCAAAAAGGAATTTGTCATAGAAATAAATTCGTAAAAGCTTGTCAATATTTTCAACTAATATTATATAAAAGAAGCTATAGCTGTTATTCCTTTTTAAGTTTGATAAATAAGCTAGCTGCCTTTAACTCCCGTCCATTTTTAGTGCACTTGAACTCTTCCCCATCAATATATCCCTGCCAGGACGAAACCTGCAAAGCTGCTTAGCTGGCTGCTCTGCTGCTGTCCATGGCAATTACGACCGGGTGCAGAGTTCAAGTTGCTGCACAAATCACGGCGCGAAATGACGAGTCAACTATCAACCTCGGCTGCCAGAGCAGGACTCCAGATTGCACTACCATTTCCACAGGCAGAGCTTGATGCATGTGCAGCAATTGCGGGCGAGTTCATGTTGATCATTTGTCCTGCGAGCAGGGAGCCTGCAGACTGCAGCCTGCAGACGTGTGACGGGCATTTTGGCAAATAGTTTTGCTGACTTGTCCTCGTCGTTCAACTCACCTTCCTGGTGAGGCCAAATCCCTGGGAAACGGTCTTCCTGAGAAATTCCATCAGCTGATCGATTAGTCCTTGCCGGCGTGGCAAATACTTTCGCCCAGGGAATGCCTGTCACTGTGGAAAAGCTGGAGGATGGGGCCAGGAAGCTGGACAGATCCCCCATGTTTTTATCCTTTTTGTAGCCCCCTTTTACGTCACGTTTTATGGCTGCCAATGCGAGTTTATCTTTGGCCGACAGCATCAACGTCTGTTTCGAGTCATCGGGCCACAGCGACATCGCCCCGCCTCGCCTCGCATGTCCTTGGCCATTTTGTTGCAATTTTTATGCGCTCTTATGCACTTGAGTTGGCATTTCACCTCCCATTCGCAGACTCCCCCTTACCCTACCCTTTATATATGGACTCCCACACTCGAACTGAATGCTTGGGCATCTCTTAAACGCCTTATTCGGGCATTGGTGCCTTGCCACTTGGAAAAATGTTGTCCTTCGCTAAATTGAGCAGAGCTTTTTTCTGCCAATTCAAAAAATAAGTAAAAGTGTTGCGGATGAAGATTGAGACATGAGGATACCCAGGGGTTGAAATCATAAGGAGAAATCAAGTGTTTATATTAAAAACAATATAAATTCGACAAGAAATGTATAGTTTTTTGTAGTAAAATAAATAAAATAAAGCTTCTAGGATAGATTAATGCTTGAAGGTGTGTAGAACTCATTCTTTCTTTGCATTTATTTACCTATACAGCATATATACCCCACAAATCTGAACACTTAAGGTACCCAAAAGCCAAAGTAAAAAAATGTGAGACTTCCTGCCGATTCCGTTTGAAGTGTGACACAGCATTTTGGCTCATTAGGAGAGCTCAGAGTTACTCCGCAAAAAGTTGATCAAATTTAATCAGAAAATCGTATGTAAATATTTGAGGGCCCCCGGACTGGCGTTTTTCAGAAGTTTAGGCTTTTGGCTCTAATGAACCATTCAGCAAATGCGGAAAAAGGGAATGTGAATGTGTCAGGATGTGAATGTGTAAGGATAATCACTGCATATGAATTAAAAAGTTTCTCGTTGGGGTTTGGGTTTGGGGGGAAAGCGAAAATATTTTGTAGTTTAAAGCAATTTGAAGTCATTTGTAGCCAATTTACAAAATGTCTGTTCCAGTGTGAGTGCGAGTGTGTTCGAATGCAATTACAGTTGCTGCTGGCACACTCAAATGCAGACACACATCCACGTCACTCGTCGTCGTCCTTTTTGTTTCTACTTTCCTTTTTTTTAGCTGCAAATGAGTCATGCTAATGGCAAACCATTAGCAAAAATGCCACTGTGTGTGTGAGGGTGATAATTAAGTTGTCTGCGTGTGTGTGTCTGCAGCGAAATGAAAGAGAAATGTGATTTTGAAGGCTGTTGTTAAATATTTAAATGTATTCCATGGACGCGAAAGCCATTCCCCCTTGTGTTAGTTCGTTTTTTCCTATATTTTTTACACTGATTACTCTCGCCTGGCATTCGCGTTCTGCGCCAAAAGTCTAATTGCAAAAAAGAAAATTACTTAAATTGCACACAAAGGTAAATCTTTCAAGGTGGCCGACCAAAAGTGGGTTGTGGCTGAAAGCCTTGAAAATAGTTTGATTTTTCTTTGAAGAAAGGAACATTTTGAAGGCTTAGATTGATTGGTCAAAGTTTAGGGGCTGTTTTCGTTAAACATTTAATGGAAAATGATTTTCTAATAATTTCTATATAGTTTTTTAAGGACTTTTTAGGAAGCCAGCAAGAGGAAGGTCCTGCTAACAACAGTAAATGAGTACCATTTATACAACCCTTCTGCTAATGAAAACTATTAATATTCAATTAACCATTTATCACAAAACTTAATTACCATTATCTGAACTGAACTATAATCGAAAACAATAGCCGTGAAATATTCACACTTTAGCCAAATTGGTAACCAAAGTATTACTCAGCTTTTGTGGCAAGAAATTAGGCCAGCCGCACTTGGTATTTCATTTTCATTTACCTTTTAATTGGCCTAATCAAGCCGCTAATTGCACGAGCTATTAGCTGACGGAAAAACCAAACTGAAGTGGTCTCTCGCCTGCCAGATATTTTATTGTTATGTGTTCGAGTCGGGCAGCGCTTCAAAATTGCACTTTAATGGCTAATTTAGTTTGTGTGTGTATTAGAGAGAGGCAGTTAGTGAGTGAGTGTGTATGTAGTCCATATAAAGACAGGACATAAAAGGACAAGAGGCCTTTGGCAGGACGTGAGTGTCAGCGGAAGCGCACACTTGAGCAATGACGATACGACATTTCCTTAATGAAGTTCACAGGACAGTGATGGCAGCTAGATTTCCAGGAAATATATTAAAGGATAGTTGTAGATAAAAAGGATAAAAAGAAAGCAAATAAATAAAGTATTATATATTTTTAAAGATGACTTTAATGAGGGTATGTTCTTTTACATATTCATGACATTATGATTATTTTTCATGCGGTTTTCTTAGGGGAAAATGCCTTATTGAAAGTAAAATTAATTAATAATAAAACCTAGTCCACAGAATATATTTTATCTACCATTTTTTACTTCTATTTAATCCCAAAAACTTCTCAAAAAATGACACCACATTCCAGCAAAGTTCCTTGTCCTGCAAAAAGGACATGTGAGCAGCCCTGTAATGCAAACACTGGCGCACAAAGTGCCAAGAACATAAAAGTTGATGGCTCCGAGCTCAGCTCATTTGGCTGCATATATACCCACACACACACACACAGACACAAATGTATGCACTAAACGGGGCCAACGGGGCGTATGGGTAATTATAACTAGTTGGGACTTTTGACAGGACACCACATCCACCGATGATGATTGTGCACTTGTCAGCTTTTTGTCATGTCTCCCCCATGTCGCTAGCATCATCTGTCCAAGTTTCGGAGTTTCGGGAGCTGCAGAGCTTCGAGCAGGACACTCACCTGACACCAACAGCTCGCTGGTGCTGTTGACCAAATTGTCCATAATTGGCTGGAAGGTGTAGAAGGTCAGCGTTTCCAATTTGTTTGCCTGGACATTGATGGACAGCAGGGCGGGCGTGCCACGGAGCAAGCCATTGTCGATCTTCTTCAGGAGATTATTCCGCAGATTCAAAGTTTTCAACGTATTCAGGCCATCGAGGGCGCGTTCCGAAATTCTCTGCAACAAGAAAAACGGGGGGTCAAGGATTAGTTTTTCCAAATTTTCACCATTAAATTCGATTAAATATATATCTAAATAAAATTTGTTTTATGGGGGCAAAAGGCCACGCTTATATTTTATTTTCTACTCTCCACAACCGCAGCTAGGAAAAACCGAAAAATATATATTTTCCTGATGCCATTTTTCCGCATTTCTGCGTATTATTTTCATTGTTTTTCACAGAGAGTTGTGTGTGGCATTGTTGTGTGGCACATTCACATACATACATATGTATGTCCTGGTGGCTTGTTTTTTTTTAACTTGTATGTCCCAATTCGTTTGTCTTGAATTTTATTATACGGAAAAAGTGTTTTCTTTTATTTCATTTCGCTTTCTGTTTCTGTTTATTCTGTTTTTCCTGTTCGTATTTTTTTCTTGTCGGCTGAAAGTGAAGGCGGTGTTTTCCGCCATTATTTAATATTCAATATGCTTTGTCGGGGGAAATGGAAAAATTATGCATATTAAATGCCGAGTCCAAGAAGGATATACATGCGCGAGGCATGTGCCAAAGTTCCCTTGAAAAGTAACCCATGTCCATGTCCCACTCCCCTCGCCCCGTGTATTTGTGTTTTGTATTTGCTTGCCAAGATGATTGACATAAAAAAAATGTGTATATATTTTATTGCGATATTTTGTTAGTTTGATGGGCGATCCTTCGATGCCTACGCTTCCAATTTATTAGCTTGACAACAGCGAAAAAATATAATTTACGAGCGATTTATGTGCGGATTGAGTAAACAAAGTTATGACACCGGGATTAATGGCCACTATGGGGGTATGGGGTGGGGGGATTTCATGGAAAACTCTGTGCTACACTGAGAAAACTTCTAAGCATTAAATTTATTCTTCTTTAGACTTTCTTTTTGGGTCAAACTGCTGTTAAAGTGCAAGCAACTCTTTTAATTTGCCAGACGGGTAGCTACTTAAAGCCGTTAATTCCTCTCACACTCGCTTAACCCCTTAGCCTCTTAACCCCTTAACCCGCTTATCTGTTCATCCTCACACACACTCACACACTTGCAGCCAGCGTTTTATGTTGTGTCAGACCTAAACCTTTTAACGGAAAATGATTTATGAAGTGAGCAAGAAAAAAGAAGAAGAGGGAAATAAGGAAAAGGAGCCAAACATGCAACACAATTTGCTTTTATTGGAGGCGACAACAGCACGGACACCTCAGAAAGTCGTCTTCTGTGGAGTCCTGTGAAATCCCCGAATCCCTGAGTCCCGCAATCCTGGCTGCGTGGCTGCGTGGCTGCCTGGCTGAGAAACAATGCGCTGCGTGGGCGATAACAAGCCCAATCATTATGGCTATGACAATGCGGCAAAGAAGATGGATCCGGAACGGGAGCCCAGAGCAGGACCCCACTTGAGCGGCTGCTCTCGAGTGTCCTGTGTGTGTGTGCGTCCTGGTTTCATAGTGTCCTGACACATATGCGAGTCGTCTGAGTGTGACATGATATGCGAGCACTTTGTAAAATGGGAAAAAGCGAAGGAGACGCTGACGCTGCCGCTGCCGCTGCCGCTGCCGCACAAGGAACAATGTTGTTGGATATGCCAGGATATGGATATTCAGGATTTACGCTCCGCTCGCCTCGCTCTCGTGTTAAGCGACATTTTTTTCTATTTACCCCAACGGCTGGCCATTTTTATGGCACAAGGACCTTGCAGAAGGGACCACGCATATCAGATGGCAGAATTGGGAGCGCCATAAATCCATTATTCCCATGATTTGTTATTCAATATTTTGTAAGTAGATTAACTTGCGGCGCACACACATTTGTTAGCCGCTGTCCAGTGGCACCAGGACTGGTATTAAGCCAGGACCTGGCCCCGGAAAAGCATGGGGAAAACATAATTTACCAATCTATTTATCATATTTGCGCCCCGGCGGCCACTGCTGAGTGACCACTTAAATCACCACAAGAATAGACATTCGAATTGAATTTATGACACCAGCAAAAAACTTGTTTGTGTCCCAAGGATGTGCCATTTATGGCCCTCCCTGGCCGCCTCGTCCCTTCTGTTTCTTATGGCCACTCGGCAATTTATGGCCTCTTAAGTTAGCTGCTTCCAACTTGACCAAACGCTAGTGGAGGCAGACAAATCTTGTTAATCCACTTGCATTAGAGTTGATTGAGAAGTTCGCTGCTGGTAAATTGCAGCGTCTCTTTATATATATGGTCTATAATAATACTATAAAGGTGGCACTATGTGGCCATAAATAAAAAGCAGTCAAACAACTATTCCGAGCGCCGTAAATGTGCACTTGTAAAACTCCAATCAATCTGCGAATTAATGTATTAACTCAAGGGGGTTTTTAGCGGCTTGGAACTGGTTTATTATCAATCCATTGAAAAGTTTCTCAATAAAGGAACAGCTTGAAAATCCCCTTAAATATTTTAAAGACTCTCACCTCTATACGATTATCATCCAATTCCAGCTCACTCAGACTCCACAGCTCCGCAAAGACCGTGTCCCCAATAAAGTTCAGCTCATTACGGGTTAGTTTCAGGACATTCAGGTTGCCCAAGCCCCGGAATATCTCGCTGGTCAGGACATTGATCTGATTGTGGGCCAGATTCAGATAGGTCAGCCTGGCCATGTCCGCAAAGAGACCCTCGTGCAGGGTACTAATGTTGTTATTATTCAGGAACAACCTCTCGCACAGCGGCAAATTGCGGAAGGCATAGCGATCCATCTCAAAGATCTGGTTGTGCTCCAGGTTTAGCTCCCTCAACCGGATGTGATTGGCAAAGGCATCCTGATCCAAGGCCATAATGTGGTTGTTGTTCAGGATAATCCTCTCGAGGAAGGGCAGGTTGGCAAAGGCGTAGCTCTTGACAATCTCCACCTGCGAGTACTCAATGACAATGCTGCTCAGGTTCTTAAGCGGCTCAATGATCATCGTTGGGATATAGTCCAATCGGGCATTGTTCTGGATCACAAACTTGAGCTCCCTCAAGCGCTTCTGCTGATAGAATCGCGTCCAGGTGGTGTCGTTTTGGTGCAGTCCCTCGGAGAACACCCAGCACTCGGCCTTCTGCACGGGCACATGGTTCTCATCCGGAGTACAGTAGCACATCAGTTTCATGTCCCGTCGCCGTGTGCAGAAACCAGTGCTGTCCATGGGTCCGCTGTAGCCCACACTGCCAGAGTTAATGCCACTGCTGCTGCTGCTGGTCAGGATATATCCTCCCGAGGAGGAGCCCACCGTCGAGGAGGATGAGCTACCATAGTAGCCGCCGCCATTGTTCATGCTGGTGCTGGAGGCGGCCACTGCCCCACTGCCGCTGCCGCGTCCCCGGTTGCGACGCTCCTCCTTGGAGCGGGTCGCCTCGGTGGACTCGATCAGGAGCAGGAGTAGGAGCGAAAGCAGCAGGAAGCAGATGGCTCGTCGGCCCGTTGATGCCGCCATTTTATGGCGCTGATGATGCGGCAACATAGCAAGGATGTTCCTATCGCTCGGCGGCGAGGATTCTGCAAAAATACGAGAACAATACGAGAGTGATGCGGTCAATAAAATTTGTTTATCTCGGAGTTGGGATGGAGGGTGGAGGCACTAGGAAAAATCAGAGGAAAATTATATATATTAAATATTTTAATTGCTAAATCCAGGTGCTTGAAATATGTAATTACTTTTTGTTTGGAAGAAAATAGCATTGTTAATTTATATAAAAACCTTTTAGACATTTCACGAAATGATTTCCAATCTTTTGATATTTTTTAGTATAACTATTTTACTTTTATTAATTAAATCATACAATTTACTTATATTTTTAATGTTAATAAATTAGTTTATATTTTATTTATCTAGAAAAAACATTTCCTTTCAGTGTCTGCGCCATAAAAACCAGCCAAGGTGGAAATGACTGCCACAAAAATTCCGATTTTCATGGTCTTTCCGATTCTGTGTTTCAAAATATTCCCGAATTTATATATATACTCATCTCGTAACAAATGGATTTGATTTTATATGGAGTCGGGCTCTTTTCCCAGTTACGTCATAAATTCCGCCTTATTTGAGGTAACGAAAAATTGAAACTGGCACCGCGACTTGATAAGCATTCATTTCGCTTTATTTTGCCCACTCGTTGGCTTTATTTTATCGTTTCACCCGGAGGGACTGGGAAGTCGGGGCTGGAAAGTGCTTCATAAAAATGCTAATTAATGTTGTTAACTTTCTCACTTTTGCTCATATTTCATTTGGGCCAATTCAGCGGGATTCCGCGGTGGGATTCATTCTTGAATTTACCCCCATGAAAGTTGAATTGGCCTCCTGCTGGCTTCATTTGACGCTCGGCTGCTTTGTCACTGTGCCTGCTCCGGCCTTACTGGGATTTTCCCTACCCCCCTCCCCCCCACTCACCGGTTTTCCCTCTGCCTTTCCATTTACCCCATAAACAAATTTATCGAGCTCATAAATAACTGCAACACTGCCGCTGATTGTTCGCTCAACGGCAACAGGGCCAAGGGCTGGCGAATTGCCTACGAATTTCATCCTGCCAGCCAGCCAGTCCTCCGACACTTTTGCATTTCAAGTGTCATTGGGCAAAGTGCTCTCTAATTATGCTCGTATTTTTTAATAAATTAATAAGTCACACTGCTGACGCTGGGCATATTTCGGAACCTGGCTGGCTGCCTGCCTGCTGGCTGGCTGGCTGGTTGGCATAATGAAGTGTAAATAAGTTATTGTCAGTTGTCAAGTGAGTTATCGTCGTTATCGGCAGTCAGAGCCCAGTGATTTGCATAAAATATTGTCGCAATATTGAAAGAGGGGGAATGCTGGGGGATTAGGCGGATGGAAAGCCGAAAGTCACTTGAGTTATTGACTCGGGCATGCTTCATTACATTGATTTCGATTATAAATTTTAAATAAAACGATGATAAGTGCTGCGTAGAATGATGCGATGCTTATTCCGGCTTAGCAGCCAGCTCAGCTTCCCTGCCTCCTTCCTCCTTTGTCTCTCTCGGGGGAGCTTCGTCCTGGCCAAAGTTCAGGGCTCAAGGAGCATTAGAAGTGGCTCACACCGCAGGATTAAGTACTCAAAATATACATGAAAACTTTGGCGAGCTCAGAGCCAGACGCTGCCAGCTGAAGATGACTTGATGACTTCAATTTAAATATCAAAGCAAAGTCGAAACTAAAATGTCCTTACACACACACACACAAATACAGCCGCAGAGCCGCACAGGTTCGAGGACCACAGCAGCCGCAGCTCACAGATAGCTGGATATATGACGTTGGCTTGGGGAAAGATATTTCAAATATTCTGGGAATTTTTAAGTGTGTCGTCAAGCAGCAAATCAAAAAATATACACTGCATATGTGTGTGTGTGTGTAATTAGATTTTCCGGCAAGGGAAAGGGAGAGAAAGGACCTACTCCGCACACTTACACCTTTTTATTGCAACGCCTCGCTGACAGCCAATTACTCACGAGTCCTGGGGAGCAGGATTCCAGGGTGCGAGGGCCCTGCCAGAGCATTACAAGCAAATGAAAAATCAATTTGTTGATTATGCATAAATCATAAGATTTATGCGACTCCTCACTCGTTCATTCATGAGTCATTTATCAAACGAGCCAACTTCTTTTTTGCCTTCACGTCAAAATCGCAAAAACAGAAAGCGACGAAGCGAATCGCAAATCGCAAATCGAACTGTGGAAAGGGGGCCGCAAAAACAACTACACAGAAAAGAAATCAACTGAAAATGTATAAGAAGAATTTGTAAATAATACTAAAAGAGGCCATAAATATATATTAAAAAGGAAAGTTAAAAAGCAGCTTGCTAAAATTCAATCTCCTTGTGATTTTAACCAAAAACTTAATCCAAACCGAGACTCAAGGGAGCGTACAGAGAAATATGTTATTTAAATTAATAATTATGATTTATAGATCATTTTTGAAGGATTTTATGAAATTAAAATATGAAGGAGTCGTTTCCGACCCTATATTTCATATATATTCATGATCAGCATGAAAAAACGAATCGATTGAGATGTAAAAGTAAGAAAAATAATTTTACTCAATTTTTCGAAAAAAATGTAAGGGGTTACATCATTAAAATTTTCAAAAATTGAGAAAAATTTTAAATTCTTAAATTTAAAAACCTGATATGCACATTTGTAAACATTAAAGAAACAAACAAAGAAGTGCTGTCGTAATTAAAATAAATGCATTTTTGGCATAGTAATGTTCGATTTTCTAACAAATTGAGTGCTGAAATTGCACATTAAATAATAAATTATTTATGGCAAACAAAGGCCTTTTGTTTTGATTTTTATCAATGAAAATTACACACATTTAATCTGAAAATATTGATATAATATTTTCTTTATAAAAATCCTTTTAAATTGATTAATTTTTCTTAAGACTCTCACATTATCACCTTGAAACTCCATCTGAAAACCTAATAAAGTATACACAGCCGATAACGATGTCTAGACCGCCTTGGTCTTTATATTCTTTGGATACAAAAATAGATGAAATCTTTGCCGTAGATTAAATGCAAGCTGCGAGCAAATTGATCTCCTGGCTTAAGTTCTTCATCTCGGAAAGTGGGCAAACACAAGGAGCACCGAGGGGCCCAGCCAGCCAGCCAGTCAGCCAACATAGCAAACCTTGACGACAAACAATTACCAAGAAAATTATTCCCCCAAGGGATATAGGAGCAGGAGCAGCAGCAGCAGCAACATGGCTGCTCTACGACGACGACACACACATATATATGTAGTAGGCAAAACAGTAAGTACAATATTGTTGGCAGCAGAAACAGCAAGGACATTGTACTTGGCTTGCTAAGGGACCAAAACAGTAAGGACTCTTAGGCAACATGAGAGCTAAAAGCCGAGTTAAAGCATAGAAAGTTTAAGAGAAGAAATGGTAGGATCGTTAAGGTAAGGAAATATCATCAGGATAAGTCTAGTTTATCTATAAAACCAGCAACAAATAAAGAGCAACACAGATGACATTAGCAACATAACCAGCAACATTTCTTGCGCTTTACTTTAGCAACAATTAGAAAGTTGGAGTTAAGAGAAAGTTGCCACATTTAAGCCAGCAACATCAATGAAAGCGAAAGTTGCAGCAGCAGCAGATAAATGAAAGCAAGAGCTGCATGGCAACAGGAGCAGCTGCAATAATTACATGACCAGCCACATTAGGAACAGCAACAACCAGAGGTCCTGCGGCAACTATGACAAGCCAGGATCCGGGCTCTGTAATGTTCTCTCTCTCTTTCTGTATCTCCTAGCCCCTCGGCAGCAATGTGAAGGAAAATTGCAACAAGAAGCAATTTGTCTTGTTGTTTATAATTTCGATTAAACTTTCGAAGCGAGAAATGCACATGGCTGTGTGTGTGTTTGTGGGGAAAGCCCCCCAAAGTGTACGAGTGTGCGTGCAAACAAAAGGGCGAAGCGAGTTTTCCGAGGGGGAAAAGCGTGTGAAAGTGTGACAGAACTGTCGACAGGGCGCAGAGGGGGTAGCGGCAGCAGCAGCAGCAGCAAACCGCAGCAACAACAATGATGACGGCGACCCAGTGGGAAATTGGAGCAAAGCCGCAGCTAAGCTGACAGCACCGACTGCGACTGCGGCAATTTTCCAGGAGGGAAAATCATACCCTACGCGGGATAATATTTTCCAGTCCTGATAACTTTAAAAGGCGGCCCAGGATTCACGTTGTTTGCCCTCGTATCGTATCAGCCAAGTTTGAGGCAAACACACAGGCAAGTCGAAGGACTAAAGGCAATGCCAGGACTACTCACTCGACTGCGTTGTTGCGTGGAAATTGTTTTCAATTTTCGTTATTTGACAAATGGTGACACTTCCGCTGAGGCAGCTAGCAGTCAGGACACCAGCATCAGCTTCAGCCGCAGCAGCATCATCATCATCAGTCGGGGCAGGACTTTAACAATATGTACACATGTCTCACTCCAGAGCCAGGACTTTCTCCGTGTGTCATGAGGTTTTGTCAACAATAAGTTTTTATGCCGGAAGAGTCGTAGTTGTTTATGGCAGTCCCCCCCCATCAGCTGCAGGATTCTACTTGGGCTCAGCCGCAGCAGCATCATCATCAGCATCAGTCTTTGGGGGGGTTTTTTGGAGTACACAGGGAAAAAGTATAAAGGTTAAGGACTGATAGGTATAATTTTAAACAACTGAGAATAGATTTCAAAAGCTATATTTGAGTAGAACTATTTAGAAAAGGAATGCTAAATATTTTATATTAATTTCCTAACCCGAAACATAAGTTTCTCTCTCTGCAGGACTTCCCATAAATATATGTATACGTTTACGTGCGAGTCCTGCTATCCCTATCATGTGAATATAACTTTAAGCTGTGACATGAACGCAGCTCGGACGTGCTTGACTTTGACTGACTGACTCTGACTGACTGGCGGACGGACGAGTCGTGAGGTGGAAATGGAATGGCAGCGGCAGCGGCAGCCACTAAGGGTTAGTCCCTCTCTTTCTGTCCATTTAGTTTAGCTGCAAAATAAAGCGACAGCTACAAAAACTTGGTCAGTTGGACAAACTGCAGTTCCTGTCTTCCTGTAGCCTGTATAGACTAGGTCCTTCCCCCTCCCATCCCTGATTCCCCGACTGACAAATGACGCAGGGCCAAAACGGGGCAGACGAAACACAGCCATCAATCAGCGTGGCCAAGTTATGACGTCCGCACGTCCACGGCCACGTTTTATTCGCATTTTTATTAAGGATTCTGGGACGATATCAGGACATCGGGATATCTGGATTTGTCTTTGGCTTGCGTCACTTGTCAGCGCCAGTTGGAGCCTGTTTCGATCAAATCTGAAAGGGAGGCATCAGCTCCTGCTCCTGTTTCGTTTATCCTTTTCCCCCATTTAGCTGCCATATATATATATTTATTGTCAGCCATGTCACACTTCATAAATATTTCATAAATTGCTTCGCATTTATTTTGACAGTCGCGCCAAAGTTTCGACTGCCATTTGTTAACCCTTTCAGCTGCCGCTGTTCGCTTTTTTCTTGGCCCGGTTATTGTTATTTCAGTTATCATGCGAGGCAGTCATTGCCAGCTGTCACACATATTGTCCTTGGAGGAGGGACACCGACCTCCGACTCCACCCGCAGTCGCCATGCGAAAATGAAAGATTTGCACCACCTAAAATGGTATTCATGTTCCCCAGGACCCTTATTGCCTCGCACTTTTGACTACTCTCAACTTTGCCTCCATTTGCCCAGGACCTCTGCAGGACTCGTCGTCGTCTTGAACGTTTTTTAGCTTTTAGCATACCTGTCAGCTGAATAAAATGAAAACTAGTTGCCAGTGCAAACTTTCGCTTCGTCCTTCATCCTCTCCCAATATTGTTGACACATATTTTTCGGGGGAAAAAAAAAGAAAAAAGAGAACGCAACTTGGCTATATGCATATGCCTGCCACCTGCCACGCCCCCTGCGGCAAAAGGGACAGACAACGCCCCACTGCACTTGAGCTGGCTGGCACATTACTTTGGCCGTCACTCCCCGATCCTTCTTTTCTTTTTTTTTTGCAGGACTCGCTTTTTGGTGGCCTCTTTTCTGGCTTTAAGTTCTGCAGGACAATTTGCCAGCTAACGTCCCTCACCAGAGAGAGCCCAGGATCTCGCGGGAACACGACAGGGAAAATGTTGAAAGGAGAAATATAATAAAATTATTTCCCGAGTTCTACATTTGATTTTGAAGCTGTAATTAGCCTAATACATGTTCTGTTTTTTAATTAATTTGCTTTACAAAATATGTTATTTATTTAATATCTATCAGACATTATATAAAGATTTTAAACCTACATTTTATTAATATTTTTCTTCTGGAAAATTTAATCTTTTTAAATAATATTTTAGGGAAACAACAAATTTGTAAGAATTCAAACAAGTTTAGGTCTCAAAGCCTTCAAAGTTTAAGTGTCAGAATCCTTAATTAATATCTCCTTACCTTCCCAAATTATTTCTTTTTAATTTACTTAAATTTAAACACCGTCTTCCCTCACAGTGTAGGACTTTCCCAAGTCCTGGGGAACTGCTTAACGCCCAAATTGGCAGCACCTGGCCAAAAGTGTTGGCTGACTGTCCTGGCAGATAAGTAGTCGTCCGGGGCTTTTTCTTCTTCGCTCCTTCAACCAGCTTTTCCCGCTCCCCCCTTTTTTTTTGGGATTTTTTTCGGGAAAGAAGTAGGGGAGCGGACAGGGCTGTGTGTTTTGACTTTCAACGAGGAGCGAAATTATTTTCGCTGTTGCAAGTTTGTTGCAACTTTTGCCTGACGCAAAGTGAAAATTTGTCATGCTCGTTGAGCTGCTTGAGCCGCTGCTGCTGCTGCCCCTCTCCAGATATAATAAATTCTTCTTCAGTTAAGCAAAAATGCTCCACAAAGACAAACAAAAACACACACAAACACGGCGGCAAACATAAATACAGACTTGGCAGACAGACTCGTCGTCGTCCTCGTTGTCTGTGGAACTTTTAACTCACTTGCCAAATATTTTAGCAATTTTTGAATAAAACATTGTCAAGATTCCAGGCAGAGTCCACCCCCTTTCCATCATCATCAACATCATCCACCTGTGTGCCGAGCAGCACTTTAAAAGCGAATTTCATGGGGGTCTCAACTTAATTAGTTGGGATTCCTGATGGGGGAGCCAGAGTTTTTCCCCGACATATGTATATTTTCTTACCTTTCAATGGAGTCCTGGAAAAGGCCAAGTCACGTACTGTACAGGACAACGACGATCTGCTGACTAATGCAATGTCTCTGCAAAATATATAGAGGGAGAGCGGGAAGAACGAATTAGTTTGATATTACTTATTATAATGTCATGTTTTCGGTCTGGTTTCCAGCCACAAAATTATAGCGCTTATGGAACTGGCCGGTCGGTGCATATTTTATTCATAAGCCCCCGGAGGGGACCCAGGACGTTAATGGAAATTACGCATTAAATAAATAGCCCTGAGCATATTACATGAATCAGGAATGAGTAAGGATTTTCAATGGTTATAGCCAGAAATTTAAGTAATACACTTCATGGGGATAAAGAATACAAGTTTTTATAAGGGAAATAAAATTTTAAAAGGTATTTTTAAAAGAAGAAAAACCTGACTAAGGCTGTCCATAGTTTCAATCTTAATTTTCAAGTAAAATTTCCTTTTAAATTCAATATTTTCTTTACCTGCAACGTTTACTTAATTATTTAATTTTATATCGTAACCCGAAATTAGTTTCTTCCTTTTTATAGTCCCTGGCTGTACCTTTGCCATTAAGTTTTATAATATAGTAGACCCCTGCAATCCCCTGTTTGATTATATAATTTTTATAGGCTTCAAAGATCAAAGGCTTGGCCCTGGCAAATCCTAATTGCGTTAATTTTCCAGTAATTGTGGTCCAACTAAGTTCGCTTCTAGCCAAAACATGCGATAACGTAAACAGCAGAAAAAGGCTCGGGAACAAAGGGAAAACTATTAACACGAAGGGGGACACTGGGTGTGGGTCCTCCACACAGAAGGGGGTTGTGTGTGCGGAGTGTGTGTAATGTGTGTGTGCGTGGGTAGTGTCAGGGGTCTGGGGTCTGGGGTCAGGGATCGTGGGTGTGGATGGCGCGTTATTCAAATAGTTTCGTTCGCCCGGCTCGCAGCGGAGACGATAACGATGATGACGACAGCCCAAGGCAATTCCCCTTCGGGGGCCACGCCCACATGTGTGGCATTAAGGGGCGAGTGGGTGGGGAATATGAGAGGGGACACTCCATTGTGCCGCCTGTATGAAAATGGAAATGAAATAATTGCATTGGCTACGCCTATAAGAAGAGGCACACAAAAAAAAAAGCCAAAGAGCTTGCCACAAACACTGTGGGGAAAATATGGTTAAATAATGAGTTTTTTAATCTTTAAATTAACTAAATAATTAGAGAAGAAAGTTAAATGAGAAAGAAACCTTTTAAAAGGAATTTTTAAGTATGAAAAAAGTGGAATAAGATTTTTAACTCATCAAATACCTTAGCTAATCTGTTTAAATTATTTGTATTAATATTTTCTGGCTTGCTAATGGTCTAAAAAATACTTAAACTACGGGAAAACTTTTTTATTAAATTTGAAAATATCTTCTATCTTTTTCAGATAAGATTTTCTCATAATTTAAAGCTTGCAAGGCAATTTGCTTAATTTATCTGCTTAATTTCTAAGCTTAATTATCATTTTTTATGCTTTCTTATAGTGCAGTGACCACTATTTCTGTTCTGGGGGATGACTGGCTTCATAATCTTGTGGGGGTGGTGGTTGTTTACTGCAATCATAATCGCCGCCAACGCTTACTGACCATTTGCTAGTCCCGTCTCCGACATTTGTTGTTTTTTTACCCATTTTGCCGTTAATTATGCCCGCATTTGTGGCCACCTCCGCCGCCCCCTATCTAGTTCTGCAGTTGTGTGTACACTTTTTGTGTCATTTGAATATTTAATAAGATTTATGCCATTCATGCCGCTGATGCCTTTCGATGATTAAGCATTGAATAATTGCTGACGGAGGCGATTCTCTGGAGGCAGAAGTAAGCAGCGGTGGTGGTGGCAGTGCTTTTGTGGCAAACCGAACAATTGTCGGGGATCTGTGGGGACGGGAAGTGGGAGGCATAGTGGGAGTGTGGGCGGATATCGGGGCATCTAAATTTGATTGTCGGTGGAATGTCAAACAAGTTCAAACGGCGGCTGCCACTGGCAACCGACCGAAGCCAAATGAAACCCCAGAAAAGGCACCAGTCGTTGAGGCAAAACCTGAACCTGAACAGGAAAAAATCAGGAAAATGCCAATGGCTGTGGGTAAAACATATGGAAAATTGGTTCCATTGACATTGATTGTTCAATTGGACCAGGCTGAGGGTGGGAAAAAAAAGTGGGTAATGCGATATAGCAACAATAAAAACGATCGAATTTGTTTAGATCATTAAAGTAGTTAGGGTCTTATTACAAGGGAATTGAACCTTTGAAGGGAATTTTGGTTTGTTTCGAGATGTTTTGTTCACTATTAAACCCTTAAGTATTTTCTAAATCTTAACTTAAGGATTTAAATATTTTATTTCAATGTTAAATGAAGTATTTAATATCGTACTTAATTTTACACACTCCTAGCTAGCTTTTATGTTCTGTTAAACTCTTCCAAAACTACTTTAATCAACAACTAAAGAAATCTCCTCCTTCTGATTTGATTAAAATCAATTTGACTAAATCGTTGCTTCCTCTAACAACTCCCCTTCCTTGACATCCTTCCTAATATTCTCCTCCTACTCTTATTTTTTTTTTATTTACATCCACATCATGCCATGTGAACAATTTGCATGTGGATAATCTGGGAGAGTCGCTTTCGGAAATTGCTGCAACGTTTCCATTTCATGTGTGCGAGGCAATAAAAATTTAATATAATTACGCACAATTTCCAGTTGAAGTTTATGGCAGGGACATGCTTCAGAAACGAGTCACAGGACTCCCTCTCTCTGTCGCTGTCCTTGCTAGACTCGACGTGACTTTTGACAGTGCCGTCGTTCTGGGGTCCTGCCAGCTCGCTTTTCCAGGCACTTTATGAGCCACCGCCTCGCCAAGACAAACATAAACACTTGTGCTTCTTCTGCTTCTTCCCCCAAAAAGATGAGGGGGCGTGGCAGGACTGGGGCAGGACTGCAGCTGATTTCATAAAGTGTAACAAGCCAAAGCTTTGAGCTCGGCTGCTGCGACAAATAAGCGACAGCGGAGCCGCAAGCTCCTTTCGCAGGAGAAAAGTTTGTGCCAGAGTTTCAAGGGATACGTTTGCGTATATAGTATGTGTGGGTGTGTGTGTGTCACACACATTACAGCCTCTCCTCCCACTCACAGGACACGCAGGAGACACCGCTGCCAGTGCCTGCGAGTTAAATATTTGTTCCGCTTGTTTACATTGAAGACCCCAAAAGCAAAGTTCCCTTCAGCTTCTCCTTCTCCTGTCCTGCCCCGCCTCTGCCCTGAGCCTCCTCATGTACCAGGTCCTTTCCCCAGGTCCTTGCCCCTCGGCAAGTTGTTATTTCTTAATATTGAGAGTCGCGGATGATATGGGAGGCGCGTAGAACAAGCTCCGGGCTCTGAGAGTGGGACGTGTGACAGGTTACACGAGTTCCCCCTTCCCAGGCCGGATCATCAATTGTTTGATTTTATTTCGGCACTGAAAAAAGGCGTTACTTTCTTGGAAATTGTGTTTAAATTTTAAGCGAAGAATATTATATTTTCTAAGAATTTTTAAGTAATTTTATGGAGCTTTACAAATGTAAAAATTAATATTTCATTACAAATCTTTATAAATATATTTATATTTATTAATATTTCCTTGTGCACTCTATGATTTCTCAAGGCAATTCAAAAAACCAAGAAAAAACTGACCAACAAAGTTGTCACAATCAGAACGCCTGATGGCTTTTGAGGAACCTCCCACAGCTCCTCCTTCTGGGGAAACTCCCCCTTGGAAAACAGCAACAAAAAAACACAAACAATCGTGGCTAATGTAATTGGGTAATAAAGCTAGCTGGCCTGGCCAAGAGTATGTGTGTGTGAAGCAGCACCTGTCCCCATTACCAACTATATAAACATTAGTGACAAAAATTAATTAGGCCGACGCAGAGCAACAGGACGAAATGCCTACCTAGGAAGTAACACCGTTCGACGTTGGTTCTGGCCATGCTAAATGGTCATAATCAACTTCCGTTATGTCCGCACCCATGGCCACGCCACGCCCACCGTTCTGCCGTCCTGGTAAACAACCTCCGCCAGCCCCTCCTCTTCAGCTCCCCCGTTACGCCGAAATGTGCTCATTTACAACAAATAAACAGGGATATAAAAACCATGAAACTGATTTTTCACGCCATTTTCATTTACATTTTTGCGGTTATTTTTTGGGCCATTCGCGCCCTGCCCTTGCGTCCTGCTCCCTTGCTCCTTGTTTGTTGTCCTTGACGCCGGCAGCGCAGCAGCAGCGAACGCATGTGTAATTAAAATATAATAATTTCCCCGAATACCGCAACAAGCAAATAAACAAACAAAGAACGCAGTCCCAGCAAAAGCAAAAGCAGTAGCAGAAGGCAGCGAAAGCGAAAACAAAAGAAAAACCAGAGGGCCAACAACAGACAACAAAAGCGGTGGAAAAACTGGGGAAAACTAGATGATATAGTCGCCTAGGGGGAGTACACTATTTCAAGGATATATTTTGGATGAATTTAATGGATAATTTCCATATATGTTTTCTGTAAAAGTATACTTTGAATAATAAAAGGAATTACAAGAAAATAAATCAAATTTATATTAAAAATTATTGTTTAAATTTTAGAATTAAGAAATTCATGTCCAGAAATTCTTAATAAATTATTTAAAGCTTGCTTAATGGTTAGATTTCTGATTTTTACAATTATAAACAAAATTATAGCATACTTTTCAGGGAAATTCACTTTAATTCAAATTCCTTTCCTTTTTACAACATTTTTCAAGCCACAAACCACATAAAAAATCCTGAAATACCCTTCGAAAGAGTATTCCAAATGTAGACACAGTATTTATGACGAAAGTTTCGAGTGAGCTGATGGGGTGTGAGGGAGAAAGTGGGGCCAGATTGTCTCTCTCACCCTCCCCCCATAGGGTGAAGTGGGTGGCGAGGTGGCATGAGGGGGAAGGACGACATCGCCATCTGCCAATGATTATGATGATGGCAATCCTGCACGCACAACAAAAAAAAAGCAAAGAAGAAGAGAGAAAACCTGCACAGGTGAGGAGGAGACTCCTCCACTCCCCCTCATGTCCTTCACCTTTTTGCCAGTGAATCATTCCCCCAACTCCCCACCACTCGCGTTCACTTTGTTTTGTGCACATTTGTTACGCTCAATAAATGAAAATGTTCATATAAATATTTCATATTTCTTTTGGTGGCTCTCGGCTGCGCCACTCTTCGGCATGTGCCACGCCCACGCAAAACAGTTTCCGCCCATTAAATTGACATACGCATTCGTATTCATTTCCTTTCCCAGCTTTCCATTTTCCCCCTCGGCATTTCTTCACTTTTTATTGCTTCGCCTGTGTGTCTGTGTGTGTTTGCACAAGTTTTGTAATATTTTCGGTTTATGTTTACAGTTGGCAAACGCATTAAAATCACAGATTTACATTTTTTCTCCTTCGCCGACTGAATAATTTAGTGTCGTTGTTGCTGTCGAATGTCGCTTTCGCATTATTGAATTTGTATGAGGAGAAGGAGATGGAGAAGGAGCGGAAGCGATGACAGGGTCCTGCCAGCTTATTGTTTCAAATGTTTTCTCGGGGACACTTGAGAATGCAAACTGTTGATGGCACAGGGTTCGGGTTCGGAGGTTTAAGGAAAGGGGGTGGCTTGGCTTAGGCCCGGGCTGAGCATGGAAATTATTTTTTAATAAACACGACAGCAAACACACAGACACAAAAGGGAGCAACACCGACGCTCAACGCATATCCCTGTCGCGCTGCTTGGCGTGTCCTGTACCTTTGGCCAAAGTGGCAACAGCGTCGAGGGCAAAATAAATAAACCCACTTTAATATGCGCTCGTTATATTATTTTCTTTTCATTTTCTTGATTTTCATTTTTTCCCTGCCGCCTCCGTTGCCGCCTGGCTTACATTCACCCTGTTTTTCTTTCATTTTTGTTTTCCTCTTTTCAGCCGTGTACTTTTTTTCATGTTTTGTTTGCTGCCCGAAGAAGGGGAGGCGGCGAAGGAGGTCCTGGCGCTGGTCCTGGTCCCGTTGAAACGGCTTCACTTGTTTGAAGTGCCACGCTCTATTTAAAGGCAAATTGTCTGTAGTCCTTTTTACAAATATTGCGAATTTTTTGCCGCACTCCTTCCTTCCCTCCCCTCTCTTGTATCCTTTATCATTCTTTTGCATATTTTTCCGCTGCTTTCTGCTGCAGCCGTCCGAAAGTTGTTGTAGTCCAGGGACTTTGGCTGATCCTCTCCAGCAAATCCCCCTGCTACAGCCGTATCCTCCCCACTTCATCCTTTGGCCTGTCCGCTGGCGCAAAAAGACAAGCTCCCGCTGAAAAGTAGTAGCGCTCTAGTCTAGACACCGAGGAATGGAATTGTCAGTGCTATTTGGCCGGGATAAACAGTCAACTGGCCGAATGCCTGTCTAAAAATGCACTAACCCGCGGCTCGAGTGGGGGCGTGGACATCGGGTTAAATTAGCATTGCGAAGCCCTGTTTAGTGCACTGACCTGTACAATCGACATTTGTGTACTTTATAGCATTTAGAAGAGGGGAGAAGAAGGGAGGAGAGAGCTGGGATATTAAACCACACAGCGAGGGGTCGTGTCTAGGGGTCAAGCTGCCTATAATTATATTTTATTTTAATAGAGAAGTTTTATTGGGGTTTTGGGGTATTATGTGGTTTATTTATATTTAATTTAAACACTCAGCCAATTTTAAAAATTTTTTTATTCTAAAAAACAACTGGTAATTAATAAAATAAAACATAAGACCCATGTTAATGTTTCCAAAATAAATTTCTCAAGACCTTTAAATCATTTCTCTTGTAAATCATTTAAATTCAAGTTAAGGCTTAACTTAACCTTCATAAAATATGGCAAAACTCCTTTTAAGGAATTATTTATGATACAAAAATCAAGATCTTTATATTTCCAAACAAATAAAATACTTCAACATATTTGGACATCATTGCCTTTTCCATAAAGGACCTCCCTAGCCTCCCCTCCTTTCTTTTGACATTTTCCAGCCATAGTTTCAATCATAGCCCAGCTTATCCCCCCTCTCACCACCCATTCACTGCTAGTTTAAGGTAGAAGGAAATCCCCGCATTAGTTCAGTGGCCTTTACCGGCTCCTTTGGGAATATAAACATTTATCCTGGCTGGTAGGGAGCCTGCCTGCTCTATAAACATGTGCGCATATATCCAGCTGAGGCGCCTAGTTTCAATTACACACGCACTTGGCGAATGCCAAAGTGGAAAGTGGGTGGAAATTGGTGGGGAAATGGTGTTGTAGGGAAAGTTCCACATTCCCTCCTTTGCAATTGTTGCGCCTTTTATTTGTTTGCTTTCTGCTGCTGCTGCTGCTCGGTGTTCCGTGCTCCGTGCTACGTCCTTCGTCCTCCAGTCCTGATGTTTGTTGTTGTTAGGACCGTCGTCATCGTTTCGTGTCATTGCCTTTGTTTGCTTTTTGCAGCCTGCCTACATTGCCCCACCCCCTGTGCCTGTTCCTTGCAGGATACGCAGGATATGGCCCCTCTCGCTTGTGTTTATTTTCTTTTTATATTTTGTGCGTGGCGCGCGCGTTACAGTTACGCACAAAGGCGCGGGGAGTAAAAGCAACAGAGAGCAGCGCGAAAAGGACACGCATGTCCTGCTCTAACCCGCTCCCCCGACCCAACTGGCGCTGGCACTCGTTAAAGGTAAAAATTTATTGTATCTTATTATTATTTTTTTATTGACAATACGTGACGCGTACAGCAGAAACAAAAAATAAATAAATAAAAAACGAAACGAAACAAAAAACGCAGCATAAAAAGGGACAAAGGACAGAGGAAGAGTGCGAGTGCGAGATCCTTGGCGGCATAAAAAGATTTCGTCCAATCGATTCCTCTTGCCGTCGCCCGGCGCTCCTTTTGTTATTTTATAATTTTCGATTGTTTTGTTTTGCTGTACACTTTCTCACACCCATCCTTACGTACCGGAATATATATATAAGATATATCCGATTCCTTGCTCCCGATTTTCCGCTGACATTGCGCTTTTGTTGGCCCGCATGACAGGAACTAAAAGCGAGACAGGATTGCGAGGACGAACGGCAGCGAAATCCAGGACACGCGTGCCTGCCTTTTGGTCGCCTTTGTTTTTCCGCTTTGCCTAGTTTCTCCCTTTCTTTTTTCCCGTTTCCCTTTTTATTTTTTTAGTGCCAGCTAGAATGCCATTAAAAGCGGCTTAGCGAAACCTCCTTCTTTATCCTTCGGGGCGAAGAGTTTGGCGTTAATCATTGTTTTGTGACCCGCAAATCGAAGATTACGGCCGAACAATTAAGTTAATCAAATCCGGACAATGAGAGGAGAAATCAAGACATTATACCCGGTGAAAGCACAACTTTCACCAAGGCGACCACCGCCTTTCACCCCTTTTTTGAAGAAGTCCTTAAAGAGCAGAAACAATTTGCTGTGCTACCTTTGTTTTATTCAAACACACACAGACACAGACAGACACACACTCACTCACTCGCACCGAGAAGAGGTCCTTTCGACGAGCGTTTTATCTACGGCTACGGCTAGGAAAAGTTTTTCCTCATTTTCCTTGACGCTCGCTCCCCCAGCTCAACGCAGCGCCCGGGGCCAAGTTTTTCGTTTGCTTCAATTAATTTTCATTTGTTTACTAATCTAACAAATTAAACTAACGGTTAGGGGAGGGAGGCAGAGAGAGAGAGAGCTAAGGTTTTCCGCTTTCCCGGTCTCGCATGTCTGTGAGCAGCGGAAATTGAAAGGATTTTTGGGGCCCCCTCGGCACAGGAGTGGGCATGACATCCACAGATCCTGTGGGCTTGCGGCGTAAAAGTAGCAGGGGGGGAAATGGAAAAGCGTTGCCCTGACACTGCCAATTGAAAGTTTAATCATCGTGATCTCAATTGGCCGGGTCACCCACCGTTGGCAATGTCTTTTTCTCGACGGGTTTTCAGTATTTGCCCGAAACTGATTAGCAAATTTATGGTTAGTCCGCGAAATTATTTCCAGGCACTTGCGGTTTCTGCTGGTTAATGAGAGGAAAGTTTTCTGGAGAATATATAAGAATGGTTCTTTGGAAATCTTATAATCTTAGGGAAAAATTAAACCAATTTATTAAATATTTTCCTTAAAAAGATAACAAAAACATAAGACATATAAAAGAAAAGCTTGCTGGCTATTCTTTCTCTTGAAATTAATTTAATTATAAAGCATTTCTTTATATTTTTAAACTCCTTAAATGTATCTTAAAAATATTTGATCCTATTCCCTAAAAATCTTTCTTTTTTGTTAGATTTTCATCTGACGAATGTCCATCCGGGTTTCCCATCGATTTCCATCTCCCATTTTCCCCTCCCGCTCTCATCTTCAATGGCTAACAAGTTGAATCATCAGATTTCTTATCAATTTCTGTTGCCGTTTTCCCATCCTTGACCCTTGCTCGGTGTCGTGTCCCTTCCCCATTATACCCATTTTCCCGCATTCTTCTATTTCCCTTTACCATAATTTTCCATAGCTATTTTTACTTTTCCTTTCGCCGCCCAAGCGAAACTGATTTTGGTGTGTATTTTATGCTAATTAATTTTTCACCGAAAAAAATGTTGAGAAAAAATTGGTAGAGAAATATTTGAGTGTGTGTATGAATGGGGGAAAATTGGTTGGGATTTTGGAGTATAAAATAAGACGTAGGTGTTGGAAAAATCAGGCTTATTAGCTGGCTTAAAGGTGATTGACAGGCCAAAGAGAGAATTTTAAAAACCATCAAGTGAAAGCTTTAAAATATAATTGGGAGCATACTTTGATATATAAAATCTTTAAAATATATTTATTCTATTTTATAACTTTTTCTTTTTTAACTTTAATACCTTCTTCAATTAAAAATTCAATTTAGAAATGTCTTGAACAAACGTCTAGCTTTTCTCTGCTTCAATTAAACTTTGTTTCCCTTGAGATTTACCTGAGGAGTTTTCTGTGTGAAATATAATATTATTGTACCAATTTCTAAACTCTGTTTGCCGTAATGGAGTTTTCCTTTACTTTTCCAAACTAACTACATTTCCCATTTGAATAATCTTAAACAATCTGTCACCTTGCCCGCTCCTGAACCCAACTCCAAAATGAAATCTTTGATAAATGCCCAAATAATTGCCCGTTCAGGCCAAGGACGATTAGGATCTTCAGGAAGGCGAAAAGAAATGGCCAAAAACTTTTGTACATTTCGCGGCAGACTGGTGACTGGTGACTGGCCCCTGGTCGCGTCAAATGTCGCGCCGAAAATTATACCTTTCTCGGACGGGAAAGGGACCTAAAAAAACAAAAGGACAACAACAAAAAATGGCCAAATAGCTAGTGTAGAGTGCAGCCGGGGATTTGCCTCATCCTTATCCCTACCCGTTGTGGCCTGGCCAAACAACTTGGGCATTTTTCCGGCTTTTCTTCGGCGTTGACGTTGATGTTGGTTTCCCGCCGTTGCCTCTTCTTCTAGTTTGGTATTATTGTTGTTGTGCATACGGCCACGCCCACCAGATGAATGCCTTTTCACTGCCTAAGCTGAGTTTTCCCTGCCATTTTCCATGACAAGCTGTGCACGGTGAGAAAAGGGAACAACTGTATGAACAGAAAATGATGAGTAATAAATTCAAGGATCTGAGTAGATCCTATAATTCCACATCAATTTATAAATTTTTTTAAAATTATTTTTAATCCAAAAGTTCAGCACCCT
This sequence comes from Drosophila mayri, assembly GCA_008042485.1. Lineage (NCBI taxonomy): Eukaryota > Metazoa > Arthropoda > Insecta > Diptera > Drosophilidae > Drosophila > Drosophila mayri. The sequence continues at coordinate 200,710 of VNJN01007515.1, forward strand.
TTTTTCTATTTTATATCCCTTTCCTTTTCTCATCGTGCATATTTTTCCCGCCACCTTTTATGTATTCAGTCTCAGTGCGCTCACTTGACTTTAATTCTTTTTTCACACGCCCACTTCGTCGCTGGAGAAATGGCAAAGGGGGGGTTGGGATGTGGTTGAGGGAATGGCAAGTGCAATTTCCTAACGGCTCTCGAGCCGCACACAACAACGAGAACAAAACTATATGTCCCCCCAGCTCATATATGTATAGTAAGTCTAGGGTTAGGGGGAAAATCCAGTGAAACGTGGCTGGGCTTTGCATTCAGATGAGCATGTCAGCCGAAAGGTGCGTCGTGCAGTCGCCCCCGAAAGCAGAAACCCCTTGCACAGTCCACATTGAGCTGTAATTGCTCAACATGCCACACATTTCTACAATTTTATGTAGATTTAATAGCTTCCTGACGCTCCCAGGCAAATGGCACTGGATCCTGCCGCCTCCTCCTGTCTCGCATTTCATTTGCTTGCGTGACATTTCATTCGGAGAGTCGCTGCTCAGAGATTCCCCCAGATACGAGTATGTGCCGCAAATTGCTTGGGATCGGTCATTTTCCACCGCCTCTCCCAGAGCCTTTCTCTTTAATTGATTTAAAGCAAAAGTTGCCAACTGCCGGGGAGCACGTGTCCGGGAATGTTGCGGCCAATCGCGTGGAAAACTTGCTCCCAGGAAAAGCCTTTCGCGAGCCAAAAACCAAAAGCCAACAACTTCCGACACTCGACTTGACATGTTAATTGGCAGCCAGGCAGGCAGGAACGCAGGAAGGCATTCAGGCAGAGAGCAATCATCGCGAGAAGTTGTCCCTGGGAACAGGATACCAAATTCTATAGGTTCCTAGCTGCTCAAAGGTGGACTTTGGGTCTAGTTTGGGAGAGAAATTCACCTTGGGATTTATAGGGAAAAGGAAGATAAGCTTAGCTGACTCTCTGGGCAAGCAAAAGCTTTTATTCTAAGAAATGAATAAATAAAATATGAAAAGTTAATGCTCTTTCGGTATATTTTTTTTTGCAAATTGTTGTTCAAAGATTTTTCCAAGAAACAATTTCTGTTACATGTTGTTTTGTTTTTGATATATTTCCCAGAAGTATAATATTATCTTTAGGTTTTGAATTTAAATATATATTTAATTCAATGAGTTTGTATACAATTTAAAAGATTATGAACATGTGGAGCTACTTTTTCCTAATATTTTGTTAAATGAAAGCAATTAACTTACAAGTTCTTTGTGTAACAGCATTGGTGGCCAATATTTTCAGTTCAACGATAAATAAGTTCTTCAATTCCTTTGAATAAACTAATAAATACTTGTAATCTCAACTAGCAAAACTATTTTTCTGAATACTTTGTCTTCTTAGTCCTGCTTTAACTTGTGTTTGACAATCAATCAATATTTTAGTTCCAACTACTAGAAATAATCCTTCAATACTTAAGGACTCAACTACCTTAAAATCCCATCTCGTTTTTCTGGATATTCCCCCTCAGGCTTACAGGGTTTCGGGACTTCCCCCACCATCCTCCCCGCCCGTTTAACACGGAGTTTACTCTGCTTTCTCCCTTTGCACAAAATATGCTTAAACATCTCATTTGGCATTTCCTTTGAACATCCCTTTAGCTGCTGGCTCTGGTCCTGGCTCATACATCAAATATGAATTCGTTTGGCATTCCGGGCCATTTCGTGCTGCATCTGTAGCTATAGCTGTGGCTCCTGCATCTGCATCTTGCAGCTACTGCTGCTGCTGCTGCTGCTGCTATTAAGTATCTGGCAGATACTTTGGTGCACATTTTGCAGCTCGCTTGTAATTGTATGCAGTTCAGTGCAGGGCGGAGGAGCTCCGCATATGAAATTGCCTCCTGATGGAGTGCTTCAGCAGCCGGAGGAGGACGCTGACTAGAAAGTAGAGAGTGGAGAGTGGAGAGTGAAGAGCAGAGAAAGTGGAGCGCCCTGGAAAGTAGTTTGCCAAGAATTGTCGCGGATTGCTGATGAGGCTGAATGCGGGATTCGGGATGGGTAAAGCAATGGGAGATCTTGGAGTGGAGAGGCGGACATTTGGTTGCCCGGCAATTGACGGTTGCGGCTGCACATTTTATATATATATGCATGCATATATATCCCGGATTCCCCTGCCTCTGCCACTTCACTATGCCGGCTCCCTGTCAGCTTTCCCTTTTCCTAGCTGAAAGCCAAAGCAATCCAACAGTCCGCAAACTGTAGCCGCATCAGCAGGCAATGCACAGAGGGAAATTTTAAAGAGATTAAAAGGGAAAATGATCTTGGGGATTAATAGGAATATAACTGAGGATATAATACTTTGATTTGAATAAAGAGTATTAAGTTTTAGAGAAGATATTTGAACTTGTAGAAGCTAGAACTTTCCTTTAGGTTCTTTTAGGGTCTAGGAAAAGTCTCAACTTAAGTTTTGAACGCTTAGTTTTCCCTCCATTTTTCCCCAAGTGCATCCCCCTAGCCAGAGAGCGTATTTGTATCTGTATCTGGGCTTTGGCTCGGTGCGTTTGTTTATGGTTTTATTTGTGCAGGGCTCAGCTTACCACCCACCCTCTCCCTCTCTCTGCATCCTCAGATTGTTTGTCTTTTGTGGTTGTGAATGCATTTTTCAAACAAATTGCAAATCATTGCCTAACAATAGTTGCCTCCGCCGCCTCCCCTCTCTGCGTCGCACCGCACTTCACTCTATCCTTCCGGATCTCTGCTCTATATAAATCCACACATATATCCCTCGGAGTCCGTGCTGGTGTCTGTGTGTATTTCGGGATGCGAATCTCCGACCACAATGACAGTGATTTAGTTTTTGGCTGTGAGTCCATTACATAGGGTTTTGTGGGTTAAAGGAGGGGCCCAAGGTTAATGTTAAATCTTGCAACTTGGCCCAACTTTTGGTCCTCGCCATTTGTCTGTGGGTAAAGGAGTCGGTGCGGAAGTAGGACTTCCACAAACTTAAATTACATTTAAAAATCCCGAAGATCTTGACTTTTTTCGGATCTATTTACGTTTGCGATTTGTCAAATGGAATTCGCTTCTTTTTTTTAGCTTTTCCTTTTCGCAAAGTTAATTTGCAGACATTTAGCCGGGACAGGACACAGCAAAAAAAAAAAGAATGAAGAATAACTTTGAAAGCAAGAGTGGAAAAGGACACCCTGGGAGCCGCTGTGGAATTCATTTTATTGAATTAAATTCCAAGAAAATGTCCCAGGGATTTGTTTGACTTTGTTTGCTGCCGCCATTTATTTATTTGTTTGTTTGTTTGTCTGTCTGCTTGGCTTTCGTCCTGCGAAAAGTTTCCGCTGAGGAATCTCGCTGACTTTACTCAGCCTACTTAGCAGGGCAATATGTATAAATGTGCATAAGTATACATCATAGAAACATGATTTCTCTACGCTTTTATTGTGTGTGCAGGCTGCTGCCTAGTCCCTGCCTCGTCCTTCGTTCTCGTCCTGCTAGGAACCATTGACCCACAAAAATTCACACACACACAGGGAGCAAGGAAAGCATCAAGGATTTCGTTCTAAAAACCATCAAGAACCAAAACTTGAGAGCTCAGCTCTCCGTCTTGATGTTTTTCAAGTCACCATTTGTAGTCACGATTTTCAAAGCAGAAAATATTGTTTGCTGTTAAATTTCTATAGATTATTTTGTTTTGTTGAATTCACATTCCTAATTACCCTAGGGATTTATTTTGTTATCGAGAAAATATGGTTTCACTCTTGTTGTGGCTTTGATTGGAATTGGAATTGTGTCAGAAAATATAACAAGAAATTCACAAACTCCAAGACGTTTTTTGTTTTAATGCAAGCCTTTAGTATCCCATTTAAACGAAATAAAATTAACATAATATAATAATCATATTTCAATAATAATTTTTATTCATCTAAAACAATTTATAAATAAATATTTCCGCACTGACTTTGGCTTTGTCATTTTTTGGCTGTTACATTTTTTATATAGGCAAAAATTTAAACATTTTCTTTTTAACAAAAGACTAAATAACACAATATTTATATATATTTATATGATTATTTATTTAAAAAAATTAAAAGACCACTGGATTGTTTATACTTTTTTATATTTTAGAATGTTTTAAAGTTTAATATAATCAAATTTAAATATTATGCCTTTTTAATTTCTTATTTTCTTTTATGTATTAATGTTTTAAATTAACACTTTATGTTTTTATTTTAATATCTTTATTGTTTTTCTTAAAGCAGTTAATTTTCCTTTAAAACTGTTTCCTTATAGATTTGAAAACCAAATTATATTTAACCCAGTCTTTGGTGAATACCAAAATCGCAACTTACTTGTTTTCACTCCCTTTCAACAGTTTTTAAAAGTTTTTATAGTTTATTAATAGTTTTTTTTTTTTTTTTAATATATACAGGCCTGCACTTTTCACTTATATATTTCTTGGTTTTTTTTAATTTTATAGTTAATTCAGCACTTGTTTAAGTTGTGCCAATTAAATGGCAATCACGGCTTTGTTGCTATTTTGTAATTCACTAGTTTTTTAATTCCATTTGTTTTATTTTCTATATTATGTTTAAAGTTAAAAAGCGCGAGTTGTGCGGCGATTTTTTCTATATATTTTTTCTTGCGACTGCAACACGTTGTTGACACGAAGACAGGATAACGACTGGGCTTCGCTTGCCTGGATGTCTTTGCCTACAACCGAACCGAGCGAAATTTCAAATTTGACTGAATTTTCGAATTCAAAGGGAAACCCAGCGAAGTCTCAACAGCGGGCAGAAATGTCGGAAAATAGAACAGAAGAGCAGGAGAGTGGCTCTCTGGAAAATGCAGTGGTATTTATGGAAACGAAACGCTAACGAGGTCTGCCCGCTCTTACACCCTAACTCACTCTCTTGTGCCCACCCCCGCAGGGTCACAAATTGAGCTATCAACTGTTTCAAGCGGCTCAACTGTTCCACTTTCTCTTTTACAAGGTTTTTAAATTGATTTCTTAAATGTATAAGTTATAATATATTTTTTATTATAATTATTTTAATATTGATTATTATTTTTTAATGTTATTTTAATAATAAATAATTAATTTTCTTTTATTTATTCAATCAGCAGGAAATGTTACCCGGCTGCCTCTGCCGGCGCTTGTTCTACTTTCACCCAGCGGCTGCGCAGGCTGCCAGCGTTTTCTCTTCAATCGTTCTCTTGCTTTCAATCGGCTGTTCAATTTCGCTTTCAATCGCTCTCTTTCCTGCACTTGTTGTTGTTCAACTGCCATTCCGTTCCGTTTCGCAGGATCTCCCTGGCTTTTCACAGGACCTCTTGTGTGCTATTGTTGTTGCTGTTGCTCCTGGTGTTTGTTTCGTGTTCGTGCGTTTTGTTGTGGTGTGCGCAACAGGTTCACACTGTTTTTGGTCCTTGCGAGTCCTTTTCCCTTTCCATTTGCCACCCCACCCCACCCCTTCTGAGCTTTGTATTTCCTTTTCCTTTGAGCTGCTTTGCCTGTTGTTTTGGTTGCTATTTTGCTTGATTTTCCCTGTATATTTTTTATAGACGCTGCCCAGAAGTCGCAGGACGAGAGGAGAGAGTCCTTTGGCTGCTTGTTTTTTACGGTATAAGCAAATGTTAAATGAAAGATGGTCGTGGTTGGGGTTTGGGTCATTGAGAAGCCTTGAGGTTCTTTGGTTTTTAGTTCTTTAAAGATTTTAAAATTGTTTTTATGTTTTTAAGATTTACGACAAAAATATATAAATTTCCGTAAAGAACAAAATTAAGAGAAAATATTAATTAATTAATTAACAATAATTGACCTATTAATTTCATCTTAATTTCTGATATTTCAGGACATAAGACGTATATCAAAATATAATTTACAAAAACTTTATCTTCTAAGAAATACAAAACCTTCCAAAAATCCTTTTTAATTTCTCTCATATTTCAGGAAATATTTAAACAAAGTTTTTAAAAGGTAAAACATTTAAATTTTCCTATTTTCCATTTCCACTTCCACCTAAATAAACTAAATAAAAGCGTTGTTTTCTGGCTGCTTTGACTTTCACACCGCTTTTCTTTTGGCATATCCTGCGTGCTTCTAGCAAGGACTCGGTGTGTATGTGTGTATAAATAAATTTGCATATAATTGTTTGCATGTTGAGTGCCTTTTAATTGATTTTATTGGTTTTACAAGCACTGCACACGGCAGAAAACAGTAAAACAGCAAAGCAGCCGCCGCAACGGAAAACAAATACGATAAAAACGAAAGGAAAAACGGAAAACCGAAGCGGAAATCTCTGTATATCGCTTAAGCTCTCTTTCGTTGCAGTTATAATGGTAGATGTAAGTGTAAGTGTATGTGTGTGTAATTGCAACTATACACCCAGATAAATAAAGCGAAGAAGGATTTTTAAACGATTTTATTTACAAGGTTTGAAATGATATTTTGCCTGCCTTGATTATATATTTTCATCGAGTCTTTAAAAAATTGTTTTATTGATCAAAGAAATCTCAATTTTAATGAATTTAAATTCTAGTATTTATATATTTTCGCCACCTGTATCCTTGTATCTCTGGCATTTATTTACTTGTAAGCGCTTTTGGCCCCAGGAGCAGCAGCGGCAACCGAACCGAGTTCATATATGAATTAACAATGCCTCCGTATCTCAATCTGACTTTGTTTGTCTATCTGTGCGAGGGTCCTGTATAAATTATGCAATTTATAAGCTGCATATTTTATGGGTCGCAGGTCGTAAATTGTTATAAACCCACCGAAACCCCGCCGCTGCAGGACCTCCATGTTGTCTTTGGTAATGAATGCAAAATCGATTGGCAATTTATGCCGCATTATTACATTTGGCTTAAATCAAGTATTTTTTTTCATATTAAATAAAATAATATATAATATATTTTATATAATTATATTTTTGGTAGAATGTACTTAAAAATAAAGCCCATTTGGAACACCAAACCATTCTGAAGAGTAATTAAAAGCGTCTGAATTATCCCAAAAAAAAAAAACAGAGAAAAACTCCGAATTGGTTGCCTGGGTTATATAATTTCCCGCGTCTCTCGTCCTTCGTCCTTTATCCTGCTGCCCGTCATCTGTCTGTAGCTAATCAAAAACTGCGATTCATTGCCGCAGCACAAGAAGCAGAGCAAGATGAAGTGGGCGAAGCAGCAGCAGCAGAAGAGAATCAAAAGGAAAATGGAGAAAGAGAAATAAAGCAAATAGCAAACGACTTCTGCCAGTGACAGACACTAGAGGGCGCCACTTGGGACGCCAGTGGGCGGTGGGCGTGGCAGTGTCCAAGAAGTAGTAACTTCAGGGATCACAGAAAACTACACGGAAAAGAAACTTGAAAATACTTTTATATTTAAGGTTTTGTGTAAGAGAATTGCATTTATATTTTTCTTAATTTAATTTTAATTTTTAACTAGTAACTTTTGATACAAAAAATTACATGGAAATTACATTTAAAATCTGTTAAGCCTACTTATAAAATTAAAGGTTCTACTAGTAAACAAAAACCTTTAAGAACTGTACAGATTTGTAAGCTAAATGATTTAAATTAAATACTAAATTATATACCACTTCTAAGATTTTTGTGGACTGGTATTATAATCAGCCAAATAATTAATTTAAATTTTAAGTAAACGTTATAATATAATAAATTACAACTTCAATCTATCTGTTAGCTACACCTTCTTTTCTACTTTTCCCTCAACAAAAACATAAAACTTTCCTCATTTTTTTTCGCCAACTGCATCAAGAGCTGAAGGCAACCGAAGCCCCAGGCAATGGGTGTCAATGACTGTCCTGGCAGCTGGAAGGTGATAATAATCAGTTGGCAGTTTTAACAGGACACACGCACGCCACAAGCCACAAACACGCTTGCTGCTGCTGGCTCATAGAAAAACTGTTGACGCCGCCGCCATGGTAATCCATCTTCACAATGGTTGCTCCGGACACCAGTTATCTGGCGGCTGCTGCTCCACCTCCTAGCACCAGCTAGTGCTCCTGCTCCACTCATCACTTTAACATCCTCCTCCTTCCTCTAGCCATCTGATGGGGCAGTAAATCCAGCAGTAAAGAAACTAGATACAAATATCTTTAGCCCCCGCTCTGCGAGTGTGTGTATGTGTGCCTTTGGCCTTTGCTGTAATTATAGTGGCAGCTTATTCCCATCACCCATCACCCAAAAGTCTTCTCCCCTTCCCCCAGTGCCCACTCCTGCCATTGACAAGTCCAAGTTGGTAGCAGATAGAGAGCGAGCGAGCATATCAAGTGAACTGCCCAAAACACACAGGCACATAAAACGCATACACTTAGACACTAAAGAGTCCTTGCAAGGATACAAAAAATTGAGGGCAATAAATATGCAGAAAAATATGTATTTTTTAGGAGTTTTTAAAAGAAAATGAAGAGTATTTTTAAATACATTATTTACAAATTTTCAAAGAAACAAGGATCTCGTCGTAAGTTTTCTCTCAGTGCCACAACTGTGACGAATGACGGGGGGACAGCAGCCGTAAAGCAAGTCACATGTGTCCTCTATGTTCGTAAAGTTGATTCATTCATTGCTAAAATTTATACGACCCCGGACACAGCACGGATTTTCAGCGGTTCAACAGCAGCAGCAGCAGGAGCAGGACTTTGATGCTGATGCGGATTCAGATACGGCTACAAGTCCGCATGCGAATGAGGAAAACGAATACGAATGTGGATGAGGATGATGATGACTTGGATGCGGAGGCGGATTCGGATGAATCGGATGATGATATGCCGCTGACAATGGCAATGACACTGGCAGCTAATGCCGCCCGCTCGCTGAGTTACACCGCGTGTGTCCTTGCCCAGCCTTGTTTGCGCCACCGAGGCGGATGATTTATCTCACAGCTGGCTGGAACAGAAGTGTCCTGGTTCTGGCTCTGCTTCTGGTTCCAGCTACCAATTAGATGGCCTCCATGGAGGACTGAGAGACGATGCCAAAACAAAACATCCGCCAGCAATTTAACTCGCCGCACAGCGGGAAACCCAATCGAAGGAATCCTTGCAAGTTGCCGGGCGGAAAAGTATATATATTTTGTATATATCGATAAATGGGGTGTTGATTGCGGCAATAAACAAGGAACAAATGCGATTTTAATAGTGTTTGGTTAGGGATTTGTTCCAAAAAAATGATTTTTTGGGGTCTATTTGCAAAGGGAAGAAAGTTTGATGTTTTATATAAACCGGAAGTTCTGAGGACAATATAGAAAACCCCTCATGGTTACAGGATTTTCTAATTATTATTTATTTCTCGGAACAGTGTTTTAGTTTTCTTATTTGTCCTTGGACATCATCTTCTTGCGGCGGCGGGCAAACTTCGCCAATTCTTGATCCGTGGGCCTTGGTTCGCTGTACTTTTCTACCCAAGCTTCGGCCATTTTGTAGTATCTCTTTGGATCATTGAGAAACTCGCCGCCCACTTCCACATTCCAGGCATTCTCCACCTGCGGAGTATTGATGGTGGCCAGCAGGATCTGCAGGACCTGGTCAATACGCGCCGTGGGTATCCAGTGTTCCGCCTCCAGAATGGGCATGCACACCTGGCCACGTTCATTCACATTCGGATGATAGATCTTAGTGTTGATGTGAATGCGCGGCGGCTTGAAGGGATAGTCCTGCGGGAAGTCAAGCTCCACCTTGAAGGAGCCCTTGTTGTATGGCGGACCCTCTGGCAAAAGCAGGGCGTTCCACTTGAAGAGGTTATTCGTCTCGGGCATGAGGTTGCGAAACTGCATGTTCTTGTTATCCTCCAACATCAAGGCCAACTCCTGATTGAGCCGCTTGGGGCCCTCCATAAGGAGTTCCTCCTTCTTGGCCATCTTTGTGTGGTTTTAAGTTACCAGAATTTATTATTTTATATTTGTAATGTGTGTTTCTGTGTATGTTTTTTGATGCTTAGTTGAATTTGTTTTCATTTTTGAGAGCTGAACTTGAAAAATTTATCGAGGCATACAAAATAATTATAAAACACATTTAAAACCAAATTAATAATAAACTTTTCATTGACTTGTAAATCTTAAAAATTGATGGAACATTCAGCAATGATTTTTTCCCATCAAAAGTACTTGATTCCCTTTACAAAAAAACCCCTCTACTTTCATCGAGTGACTGTGAATGGGCATGGCGGTGCCACTAGGAGTAGCCACACGGATTGGGAATAAGGACTAGAACTCTCTCCCAACACCGAGACCCGAGAAGGGCTCTTCTGTTTGGAGTTCCAATGCATGGATAAAATCCTTTCACATTGACATTAATCCCCGAAATAGCCGGCGAGAGTCCGCCTGACGTCGACAGGCTCTGACAGCAGCACATTAGGATCAAGGCTGGTTGGAAGAAAGCTGGTAAGGGCGATGGTGGTGGAGAAGGACCTAGGACTATAGATGGACCAGAACCAGAACCAGGAGCTGGAGATGCAGTTAGAGCTATGGACTGGTGCCTGGAGCAGCCATGGCGGCGATACAATTCACGGGCTCTACGAATGAAAAGCCGTTTTATGTGCTTAGCCGCGTTGAAGTTGCCAACTCTGTGCTGTTAGGCTGCCATCATGGACTCGGTATTACAGAGACAAAAAAATCAAGGAAAGGAGCTAAAGAAAATATGTCAAAAATATTGAAAAAAACAATCAGAAAATATATAAAGTTTTTCAAGAACAGTTTTGTGTAATTTCAAGTCCACAACAAACGTTAAAACTATCACAAATCTGGCTTCTTTTTAATCTTATAATTATATATGATTAAACCTCTTAGTTTATAGTATATATATTCTAGTATTACTTATTTCTCACAGTGTCTTCATAGTGCTTTTTATTCCGGCATATTTATAGCACAGATTTGATAGCCGGGAGCGGCAGCGTGTGAGTCAGTGAGTGACTGGCATGGCTGGTCGAATAGAATGATCCTGGCTGGCGGATGATGAGATTGCCATTGACATTTTAGTTTTCAATTAGTTGGCGAACACAGGATGTGGCCCCAGGATATGCCACTCCACCCACCCCCCACAGATTTATTTATTCCCCACGGGAACACAGTCGTCCTCGTCGTCTGCCCTTATAAATATGTAAAAATCAGCCAAAAAGCAGAAAGAAATAAGGAAAATAATGCTGCTGCGCGCTTGCCTTGTTTGCCATTTCACCTGGCAGATAACAAAAACATAAAAATTAAATATCAAAATGTATGCGACAGCGCACAGTCAGTGCGTGTGTGTAATTATTTATAAGCAGCGAGCAGAGAGAGAGAGAGAGCGCGAGATGTCATCGTCATGTAAATGAAACCAGAGGACACTCCAAGGACCTGCTCTATGGCAACGTCTGAATGCCAGCTAAGCATAATTATTTCATCTCCTTGTTGTGTCTGCTGTGGCTGTCTGTGTGTGCGTTTGTAAGTGTGATTGATAGCTGAAGTTTCCTTGAGGCTAAAGGCAATGTCAAGGCTCCTGCCACCGATTGCTTTGAAGAATTTCCCAGCCAGATTTATTTGCATTAAATTTAAGCGGCATTCTTAGGTTTAATTAACATTTTATTTCAGGTGAGATAATGGTAAATATATTCTTAACAGAAGGTTAAGGTTTTATAAAGAGAATGGAGTACTTTAAGTTATTAAAAAACTTTACCATAATTAAATTGGTATTAATCTTGCTAATAACTTAGTTCTCGGTAATTTATTTATCTCCTAATCAACTCCTTTATAACTAGTTCCCCCATAAAACACCCTCAACAGCCACTAAAGCCTAATTATATATGTGATAATGTGTATTTATGTTAAGTGCTTATTTATGAGTAGTTTCCTCGTATTTTATTTATATCCCCATTGAGCTTATTATAACTTTTGCTAACAAAAATGTCCCATAAATGGAATTAAAGCCCAGGGACACTCTCCCTCTCTCACTCTGTATGAATCACAGTGAGTCCTTTGCCTAATCAATAGTTTCCTTGGGTTTGGGGTTCCCTTCTTAGTTAGCATTTGATTCGGGAAATGCCAAACTCCGGGCCTGGTCTGGGCTGGGCCGACATGATAGATGCTTCCTCATCACAAAGAGCAGCAGCAGCAGCAGCAGCAGCAGAAAAAAATCCGCTGGCTGTTAAGGCGTCTGACAGCTCAGCGGGTTGCCTCCCCCTAAGGCGGGGTAAGCGTTCCAGGAGCGGGAGGGTGCGGGAAGGACCACCCTTCAGTGGCGTTGTCGTCGCCATACTTTTAGCATAAACAGCCGGAAGCGGAAATGTTGATGACGCTCGCTAGTCGGCGTAGGGTGCTCCCTGGCATATCCTTGTGTGGGACTAACTGTCGTCCTGCCTAGCATCCCCACCGCCCACTGACATCCACCGCATTTGTGTCATTTGTTTAGCTGTCATTGCCGGCGTATTGCCGCTGACAGCTCTCCTCCGTTTGGTTTGGAGCGATGGCGCCAGGATTGAAACTGGGATCGGCGCATACATAATCCTGCCAAGAGGGGGAGCCGGAGCGATGGAGATCCTGCTATTTCTATGAGAAATCACCCAAAAATTAGTCGTCGCCGCATTAAATCTAATCTGATCCGATTTTCTATTACCAATTGTGTGCCCTACGTATCCTTTTATATATATCTATATATCCTGTGTGTCTCTGTCTGTGTTTTATCTCAATTTGCCTGAGGATGAATGTGTGTGTCGCTGTCTCTAATCTTTTTATCGTACTTTAACACTTTGGCTTCGGTTTTCGTTGACTTTCACGCCTTTTGTTCTCCGCTCTCGCTGGCTTTTTGGTCCTTTATTAGACTCCCCTTGAAAATAAAGGCAGGAGGGGCAAGCAGGCAGGCAGGAGCAACACAACGTGGCGCGAAAAATGTCGCGTGCTGATTTGTCCTTTTTTTTCACCCCTACTTCTTGGCTGCTAGCTGCTTGTCATCGACCCTTTTGGGGTCCTTTTTGTCAAGATCCGGGTATTGCTTTCGCCTCCCTGCGGGGATTCCTCCCTTAGCAATAGAGAGAAAGAGATAGAGAGCCTGATATATGACGCGATTAACACGGAAAGGACCTTAATTGATTCCAGCCTCGTAATCGTAATCGTAAGCGAAAGCCTGACCGCCGGCTTTATCGACAAGTGTCAGTTGGCCAATCGAGTTGGCCAAAAGCGATTGTCGCCGCCCGTGCTTGGCTTAAAGCCCAAATTAATTAGGCAAGAGTCAAGTCCTCAGATAGCATTCCCTGTATTTCCCGGGCACGCAATGTGTTCATGCAACAGATTATTTATGCTTTCAGTGGATGCACGTCACCGCCATCGTCGTTGCCATAGCATAATATTAAATTACTCGAAGTAAATAAAAGCCAGGACTCGCAGGAGGCAGTTAACCGCACACCCACTGGCAGCCTCTGAGATCCTTAAACCGTGAGCCCATGAGATGCCACCAGTAGACGCAGCCACAATTTCAGGATTGGTTGCACGGGAAAAGGTATCCTTGTAGATCTTAAATATCTCTATTATTAGTTAAGCTATGAAAAATATAATAAACTTAATAGAAATCAATTAAAATTTGCTATTGAAAAATTCTAAATATTATTAATCGAGGTATTTAAAAGAACAGAAAAAGTCTAGATATAATTTCTGTTTTAAGAAAGGCTTTAAAAATAAATAAAATATAAAATAAATAATTATTAATATTATGTTTATATATTAAATCCCCTCATTAAAGCTCTGTCATTCCCTGTAAGCAACCCGTTCGGCAGGACCTTCAACACTCTTGCCTTGCCTGGCTTCCAGTGCGGCTTAATTTGGTGCTGGCTTTGTCATAAATAATGCAAGGCAAACGTTGCAACAGTAACCGCTCCCTGCCAATGCCACTGCCAGTGCTCCTCCCATACCCTTTAAAGACTTCACTCCCTGCCATAAGCCTCCCTTTGCAGGCACTACAACCCTTCTTCTCCCGTTACCGATCCTGTGTCGTTGTCGTTCTCGTTCGCCCGCGGGCATTACTCAATATGCAGTTAGCTGCGCTCAAACGTGCTGCAATTACGGCTCCAACCTGAGCCACCGCCCACCCCCTTGCCATACTTGCCCCACCCACCTCCTGCAAACGGCTTTTTGCAGTGAGCAACGTCATTTGTACTTAATGACTTTTCAACGTCGTGTGCGTGCAACGTCATTTTCTTGAGGCTTTTTCGGCTGCTGCCGCCTGGCTCGTTCGTTGTTCGCTCATTTGCTTATTGCTTAACAGCACAAGGGATAGGGGGAGGTGAAGTAAAACGGCTAAAAGGGACGGAGGCAATGCCATAAATAAAACACGCACGAAGCCCACGGGGCGGATACGTGATGCGTGCCTGCACCTGTTGCACCAGGACTGCCGCCGTCGCCCTGCCGTTTGTGCCGCGTTTAATTGCAAAACAAGTTGCGGGCTCGCACAACGTATTTTCCAGCATATTTTCTACCCAAAAATACATATAGATTGGAGCACCCTAGAAGAGCCCGGCTTAAGTGGAAGTCATTTTTCACAAAGGGCCACTAGACAGTGCTGATGGATTTAATGGTATTTTAAGGAAATAGCTGAGAAATAAATATTTTAATGGGAGTATAAATAATTTAATAATATTTCTAGCTTCATTTTTAACTAAGCAATTAATTATATACCCCTGAAAAATAAATTGTTTTATATATGTTAAAGAAAATACTATTAAATAAATTATTTATTTATAATAATCATTGAATAAACTTATATTAGAAAATATTTCTAAACACTTAAACCTTAAATAATACATTATTTTCTTTCGGAAAAACTTGTAAATATTTTCCTAGAAACTTTTCCTTTGCCATCTCTAACGAAAACATCAAAGCAATCTTCGGCCTAAAAGCCTAAAAAGGAAAATGGGTAAAGGCATAAAATAAATCGCTGCTTATGCAGTGCAGTCTGCTTATCGGAAAATGTTTAATAAAACACATCTGCCCTACAAAAAAAATGAAGAAAAAATACAAAATAGAAGGAGAGTGGCAAAATTATTATATATGGGCCACGCAGGGATTTTCCGGGTGGACCAAAAATGATTTAAAATATTTCTTTTGACAGCTCGCCCAAAGTTTGGTCCCGGCTTTAATCGCCTTGTCGATGGGTATGGTCGGGGGGATGGCCCATTAATAACAACAAAAAATAAGAGATCAGGGAAAAATAAAGCAAATGATAGAAATGTTGTTATACGAAGGACAGAGACCCTTTTTAGTTAATAATATTTAAGAGATGAAGGAGAAAGCTACATAAATATTATAAAGTTTTGAATAAAAGTCATTGAAAAAAATATAATTCAAAGAGAACTATGATCATTTGTTAACGAAAAAATAAAATAAACTAATATCACAATTTCAAAGCTCATATACATTTTTTTATAATTGGATAAGTTGCATTTCAGGATACTAAAAAATTAATTACAATGTTTTTAAACTTTCCCTTTTGTGCTAATTTTTTCCCAACATGATATCCTCTTTAATGTCTTCCAAGTGTCTCCTTTATTATTGTCTCTTCTCTTATTCCCGATCAAAAACGTAATACCCTGCCAGGACATATATATAAAAAATGAAATTCAATAAGCGTGATTTGGATAGCCAAACCAACTGAACTGAGGCAAACGGAACCGCATCGAATCGGGGAAAGGCATCGCCATCGACATCGACATCATCCGAGCAACTGGTCAAAGCATTCAACCAACCCTCGGTGGGGGGGTCTATGTGTGTGTGGGTTGTGAGGGTGTGGAAATGGGAAAAAGAGGGAAATATTTAAGGCGTTGGCCTGGGGATGCCAATAAATCAAAGGGCCCGAAAAAAGGTTGCCCCCAAACAATGCGCGGCATCTGTAGAATTCTCCCCTGGACCACGGACCACACACACTCTCTCCACACTCCCATCAAATGGGTGTAGTGTGTGGTGTGTGTTCTCTGTTTGTTGTTTGTTATTTGTTGTTCGGCGGCTGCGTTGTTGAATCTAGGCACACTTTCAGCGAAGGCGACGGACTGAGAGGGGATTTTGAACAACTTTTGAGCAATTAAGTTCTCAACTTCAGTTCAATTTATGGGGAATTCGCCCCTTTAATTCGATATGTGAAAGGGGTTATTTCGACAGAAATTTCATATCGAATTTATAAGAAATTTGAGTCTTGTTGGGGAAGCAGAAACTTAAGAGATATTGGGAAACCTTTTAAAGCCTTAAAGAAAGTTCATATCTTAACATTTTTAAAGCATTTCATCAACTACAAACTTTAATATAAAAAAGGGAATTTTCGTTACCAAACAAAATAAAAAAAAATCCCGTGTTAATTATTTCAGCTAGCTTTTGCAAATTTTAAAATACATCAAAAGGGATTGGATTCCTTCGTCAGCCGCCTGCCTGCCTGTTGAAAACATGTTCATAATTGGTTTTACACACGTTTACTTATGTTGCATTTTTGCAACATTTTCCCTGCGCCATGGAAAATGCGAGAAAAACAAAGTTTTGCGCCAACCAACAACCGAGTTTAATAAAATTAATGGCCCCACTTTTCGCCCGGGAAAAGTGTCGGAATGACCGCTGCAGCCTGGGTGAGGAAAATCATCATCGTTCTGCGATGGTTGGAAATGGAAAATGGGTGTGGAAATGGAGATGGAGCCCGGCCTGAGCTGTGCGCGTGCTGAGAGCGCAAAGCTGCTAAGCGGCTTAAAGTTGTAGAAAGTTTTTCTAAACTCATTCGCGTCACCAAAGGCGCCGCCAAAGTTATGAGTGCCTGTGGCTGTAGCTCCTTTGAAGCAGTGAGAAAAATCGCTTATTAAATATTTATACAAGTTAATTAATAATATAAATATTTACAGATGAAATAAGGATGCTTTAAAGATAGGAAGAGAATGTTTATAAGATGAAGGAAATCTTTAATAAACGGAATTATTTTTCTACCTAAAAATATTCTATATAATTTCAATATTATCTTGTCTTGATTTCATTTTTATTTTCTTATTTTTTAATAAATGTAGTCCCTTATTTCCTGCAGTGTCCTTTCCCCCAGGCACACAAAGGTTGCTGTTTCTATGAATCAGAGTGCTGAGGGGATGCAGCCCGCTGATCCGAGCTCCACAAAGAGCCATAGAATCGCAGAACCCTAGACTACGACTCCAACAAGTGCAGGACCCGCCGTGTCCTTTATCCTGGAAGCACTCGATGTCTGCGTTGCCACGGCACAAATGAAGTGAAGCGCTGCGCGTAAAAGGATTAAGTGCGCTTAATATCATTGATGAGCCTCGGCCAAGGCTCACATCCTTCCCCTTCCCACATAACATAGAGCTACCAGATTTTTATGAGATTTCAGCCAGAGAGCCACAGTCAAAGGAGGAAGAGCTCAGCCCAGATTTGGACTCTTCTACGCGGGAAGCAGCTGCAGCATTCCCATCACAAGCCACCCACTCTACCGGGAAGCCGGGGAAAACCCACCCCAAGGTCAGGCGGGCAGCTGGGCTAATTAGGAATGCAGCCGAGGAAAAAACCAAATTCACTTTCGGCAACTTTATGCAAATACCACGGCAAGTTGTGATTCCCGGAACATACGGAGGAGAGTTGAAATGAATATTTACGAGTCGAGTCCACCCAGAACCAAGTGCCAAGTGCGTGGCATATAGCACGTGCAAAATCTCTGAAAATTTCCCACAAGCACACACACACACACATTGAGAAATCGCTCTTCAAATTCACGCTCGAAATATTACGGCAATTTTCATTTAATTATGAACTGTTAAAGCCCTCGAACGGTGTCCTTCCCCAACCGCCCAGCTTTCCACCGCCCAAGTAATTAAAAGTGAAAGGAGAGGAAAACAAGGTGCGGAGCTATGGGTTTTCCAGACCATCGCTGAACAATTGCAGCTCGGGGGTAATCAAAAATGTATCTTTCAGTTAAGGGACTTACCCCGAAAGCCTCTGGCTGTAGCAGGCAACTTCGCAGGACCAAAGAGACAATCGCCAGGGACTCGTTAGAGAGGCAGCTGCAATGAGGAGAGAAGTGGAGGAAAAGCATTTACTTAAATTAGATTGCCGGTTTGAGTTTTCTAATGGTTTGCTAGTAAAATTGGTCTTATGGTTAATTAATAAATATTTTTTTATGCTAAATTGAATATTTTTTAAGACTAAAACAAAGAAAAAACTTAGATAAAAAGAAAGGGTATTTATTTATTATTTAATATGCAAAAAAGGAGTCCTGAAAATAATAAAATGTTTATTGAAATCTTTCTAAAAATTTATTAATCAATTAAATTAAATTTCCATTTAATAATCTAACCAAGGCTTTCGAAAAACCTTCTGATAATTGCCTCAAACTCCTGCTGCTCCTTCTAGAAAATACACAAATCATCGTCTTCGATGCAGGATGCTCCCCCAACATTTTTTTTCTGGCTTAATTCGAAGAAGCTTCTACTCCGCTTGAAAAATCCTCAGCGAACTGATTTCTCATTGCTTTAAGTTAAAATCCTCTGAGTAAGCTGCTCATATTTACAAAATGTCTAATGAAAATATTTTTCTGCTGCAACCAGACGGGGCAGCTTGGCCTGAAAAGGCAGAAGCACAAGCAAAAAAAAAAAGAAAATCAAATTAGTTGCTTGAATGGCACTGGACGGATTATGGGGGCATGGCTTGGAGCTGGAACAGGAGCAGCTGGAACTTCAGTTCCATGTGGATAGAAGTACTCTATATATATTTTTCGTGATTCATGTTTGTGCGCTAATTGCCACTGTGGGAGGTCCTGGGCTGGGCGAAGTCGAGGGCTTATCAGAAATTCTTATCGCATTACTTACTTATGCCGTTTACTCGGTTATTTGTCATAATTATCCTGCAACTAGGAAGATTCATTTGCCAAATGCTCAGAGCAGCCAGGCCAGGGCGAGTCGAGTCCTTCGCCCATTCACAGAGAGAAAGCATTGAAAATTGATGTCCTTCAGCCCTTGCACAAGCCCCTAAACTGTCACATGTGCTGCAGTAGGGAATCTCAACTTTTAACTCCTCCTTGCCAGCTTTTGAATGCTGCATGAGCCGAACAAAAAAATCAGATAGCGCATTTAAAATGAAAAAATCAGGAAAATCTGGGGGGAGGAGCAGCACAAAGCGCACGACTGAGTAGATGAGCATAGAAGAAACAACAACAAGAAAGGCGATTTTTATGAGGGTAAAGACTAGGGAATACCTGGATATTTATGTAGGAAAATATGGCTTATTTTGAAAAGCGTCAAGCTAAAAGAAAAACAAATTTTGAAGGTTTTCCACGCAAAGGACACATTCCGCCAGCCTTTTTGCTGGGATGCTAACTCTTTCCATTCTTTTTGGGGCCCAAATTTCCTTTAAAAATAAATGTTTACCAACATTTAAACATAACTTGAAACATTCGTAATATATAAAGATAATTTGTTGACCAGAAAAATAATGATAATTATATATTTTTCTCGAAAACCAGACTTTTTGAGACACTAAGCAATATATTCTTATCCACGACAAATCAAAAAACCAATAAACCACTTCCATTACTAAACTTCCAGGACAACCAATATCCTTCTTCAAATTAAAAGGATACCCCTTAGAAATAAGGATGAGAGCTGAAGAAAAAACAGAGCAGAGGGCGACACACATACAAAGAAAGGCACGAAAAAAAAGTCAAAAGAAATTGCAGCCAGCGAGAAAAAAAAAGAAAAAGGGGGAAAACACCCCTCTCCTGTGTAGATATTTTTCGTGGGGTTTGGGGGAGGTGCTTTTCCGGCAGGATGAAAATTGTATCAAGTAACTGAGCCGCGCCAGGCGGCAGCATAGTGAAAATGCAACTGTGCGGAAAACTGTGCGAACATTTTCATTTTCAATGCAGCTCTTGGCATACAAAACCTACAAACACACACACAGGCGGCAGACAGACAGACAGACAACATTAACAGTGGCATCGCTAGTAACAAGAACTAGCAAATAGACAACTTTAAGTACACGCATGGATACACACCCACACACCCGCACACTCGCACGGATAAAGTCTGGGGAAAAACTTGCAAAGAAATCGCAGAAAATCGCTTAGAACGCGGCACCCAAAAAAGAAAAGTCAGGGAAATAGCAGCCGAATAAGAGAAAGAAATACTCACAAAAGCATATGGATGATGACGATGATGATGATGATGATGATGTTGATGAGGAGAAACAGGGCACTGGGTCGCACTCCCAGAGGAGGGAACTCCCTGCCCCCTGCCCTGCCTGACTTTTCTTTCAATTTGCAACATTTTCTGTTGCACGTTCCAAAAATAACTTCCGCCATTGCCGTCGCCGTTGGAAAATGCAACCAGCAAGCAGCAACTTGCAACCTGATTTGGTTCCGCCTTCGCCAAATTGCAGGAAACATTTCTATTTAAAGTCTGCACTGAGTTCGAGTCCTTTCTGAACCACCACCCCCCACCTCCACCGAGCCAAGTGGCTTAGTATCCGCTAATGGCATCACCTGGCCACAAATGTGCCACTGCAGCGAAAAGAAATGCAAACAATCTGAAGTTAAGCAAGGAAAAGTACCTATTTTTAGACTTGGCAAAAGGTAAACATTTCATTTCTTTTTATAGGGTATTTTTATTACTATACAGTTTAGGTTTAGGGATTTATATATCCCCAAAATTGAGGTATGAACTAACTCAAAATAATGCCTAACCTGAGTGATTTTCCTGCCCTGCTCCTGGTATCTCTCACTTGTATCTATTTGTTTATAATTTGCGAAAAATTCAATTAGCTGGGCTGTCGAAAACAGCAGGCATTTGAAGCCTGACTGAGGGCAGACACCCCCTCTTCCCCCTATTTATATTTATATATATATATCGCAACTTGGGGGCCACATTAATAATATAAACTTTCTTTGACTGCTGGGCTGCTGCTGCCAATCAGTTGGCGGAGCCCAGCGGAAGCCCACAATAAACCCATATAAAACTTGTGTACAAAGGGCAGCTAGCCAGCCATCAGCAGGTACAGTGGAGACCCAAATGAAATGACAGAGCTTAGCAGGGGATTCCCCTATTTAACCGCCATGATCACTGTGCCCAAATGAAGTCTTTCCAACCACTGTGCCTGGCGGGGGCCAAACTTTCCCAACAAAAAAACCAGTTAACAGGAGACGAAGTTGGGCCGAGGAGTGACTGCTTCTATGTTAAATGAATTGTTGTCTTAACTACGAGACAAGACCCCCTCGAAGCACACACCCAGGTGGAGTGTGTGTGTGTGTCTATTAAAATTGTGGGCGTGGTGCGGCAGCCAAAAAAGTTTCAGGGAATTCATTTTTCGAAAAGAGATAAAAAAAAGAAATATATAAACCTGCAAATGGTTAAAAAAGAAGGTTCAGAATGCAGGAGAAAAATGTTTGAGAGTAAAACAGAAGTCTAAATACTCTTTATATTTATTTTTATTGTTGTAGATAAATATATAATATAGTAAACTAAAGCAATTCAAAAGCGGAGTTACACCTTCCTTTACTTTCATCCTGGCAAACTCAGCATCATAATTACAGGGCTCCCTTGGAAGAGTATGAAAAGTTTAAATAACTTTGGCAACTAAATTTAAGTTGCGATGTCGGATGAGGAGCAGAACCTGGTCTAGGGTGGGCTAGGGGTCGTGACAAAGTTGGGAGCAGATAAAAACTGCAGCAGACGCAAAACTAATTTGCGTGGTTATGTAAATTAGAGTCGGAGCGAGTTGCTGCGATAAACTTGTCGAGGGCGGAGGCGTAGAGTAGGAAAAACAAAAAAATCGCTGCACAAATGCGTAAACAAGGTGTGGAAAATGCTGTGTATGTGTGTGTTTGGGTTTTGCCACCAGGACGAAGCTGGCTCCAAGCTCAGGTCCAGCTGGTAAAAGGAACTCGGCTAAAGTTCAAACACAACTGAGGTTTTCGGTTGCCGTAGCTCAAGACCCGCTCGCAGCACCAGTAACAACTATATATATATATATATAGTGTATATGGTATATATGGCATGTGTGCTTTGCAGACGTAATCCCGTAACCACAAACAGATAACTGAATCGTCGGCCGAGGAGACAAAGACGCCGTCGTTTGCCTCAAACAACTAAATAATGTGCTGCAGATTTAGTGCCTGCAATTGGGATGTGCAAGAGGTATCCAAAAGATACACACTGAAAACCCCATCCTCATGCACCCAGAGAGCTGGAAAATAGTTTGAAACAATGAATATAACTGCTGAGGTGGGTTTCACAGGGAAACCTCTAGGAATTTCTATTGGAAAATTAAATAAAGTCAAGGAGAAATTAGATTCTATAACAAAACTTTGAATCTGAAGGCTAGAAAAAATATTTCTAGCTACAAAATCCAACCAAAATTCAAAAATTAAAAACTTAATTTAGTTACCATAAAAATTTTCAAAGAGAATTCTAAAAAAGCCCATCTATAAACCCTTCATATTCATGTATCTTGCATTATAATCCATATTAAGTTTAAATAATATCAGTTTTAAGCCCAATAAATTCCCAAATATTTCTCTCACTACCTTTGGGATAATTTTTAGTCGTGCTTTTGCTTACTGCCAGAGCTTAGGCATAATTTGGGCTCTGTAGCAGGAGGACATGAGTGCGGATGCATCCGGCAGATTCACATACGCAGTCAGCGTCGGCTGTCTTGGCAACCGCAGGGGTGCTGGCTCCGGCTCCTCCTCCTCTCACCCCTTCTCCCACTAAAGTCATATTAATAATTTTGTTGGGATTTGAACTTCATCCAGGGCCAGCCAGTTTCGGTTCCTGCAACTGCTCTTGCTCCTTCTTAACCCATTCCATAGAGAGACCGCAACAACTTGCAGGATGCAGTTGGTAGATCAGGAAACGAGCTGTTACCATGGCCATTAAAGCTTAGTTACACTTCAAGCCCCCGTGCACGAATCCCTTGCCACAGCCTAGTTTTGTTTACATTTCTTATGCAAACGGAAAAAAAGGAGAGAACAGCAAAATGCACACACACACAGGACCTACAGCTCACTCCTGCTTTGCACCTGTTGTCCTGTGGGCTTTGATCATCGCCACTTTTAAGCACTTTTGGGCCAGCAAATTGAAGAAGTTGAAGTAAATGTTTAGATATTTCCCACAGACCAGCAGCGTGAGTCCAAAGACTAATAACTCACAACGAATTTCCATGGGAAAATATATATTTGGTAGCTGCAGCGATATGGAAAAATTTCCTTCGGGGTTGCCCATCAATATTGCCAGTATTTCCCTCAAAAACTCATATCATTTGTATGGAATTTCCTTTGTGCAGGGAGAGAAAATGAAAAAAGAAAATGTACAAAAAAATATTTACAAAATAGAGGAAGATCAGAGATTAGCCTGATATTATTTAGACTTAAATTGAGTCTATAAATTGTCAAATTAAAAAGAAAAAGTAAAATAGATTTCAACTACTTCAGTTAGATAATTTTTGTAATGGTATTTTGTTCAATATTTTGCTTATTTTAACTACAATTAAAACTTCAATATATCCCCTTTATTTATGAAATTTTCTTTTCTCAAAATTTCCTCTGTGTACGCACTAATTAGTTGCCTCCGGTTGCGTCTCCTCCTTGGCCGACATGTGATATTTTTAGTGGCGGCTTTGTTTACAGAGCCGCAGCCCTCATTTATTTTTAGTCGCCTGCAGCTCCATTCCGGCAGTTCGATTCCAATTGATGTGCTCTGATGTTTCTGCTGCCTGTTAATGACATGCAAATCAACTTTGGTGGTCCCACGACAAATACCCGCTCCAATCTGGCCCCGGAAAACTCGGGGGAAACTCGCCGAAAACTCCAGCCTTGTTTATACTTTTTGACAGTTGATTGTTTTATTGAAATTGAAGTGTGTGTGTCCGTGGCACGGGACAGGACACCGCTGACTTCTAGTAAATATTTACTATTTACTGTGAGAAAATCAAGAAATCAGGGATATACACCCAATAAAAATATCAACCCCTTATCAAGGCTCAAAGCAAACACAGGCAGCGAAATCAATATACCGCGAAAAAACTAACTCAAAGAGTAAATAATAAAAAATTTAATTAGAATTTTTATTATTAAATAACAGGCCAAAGCGGTGGAGAGCAACAAAAACTAAATTGAAAAATACAAAATCCAGAATGAAACTGAAACAGAAACAGCAACTCCAGAGCAGAGTCTGTGAAATTGGAAATGAAATGAAATAAATCTCTGGACAAACACAAAACCCGACTGCTGCTGCTGCTAAGTTTGACCCGCACAAAAATCACACAAAAATGTGTCCGTGGAAAAAGGGAAAAGCGCTGAGGAGGGGATTGGCCTGGAATGGCCAAATAAAAACTAATGGTAAAAATGTAAAAGGTATTTAAAATGTTTTTCAAATGCGGTTACAGTGGTTTGCAATGTGTGTTGTGGCCGGCCAAAGTAAATGAAAATATTTTTAGCGAAATGAAAAATGTCTGTCTGTCTGTCAGTCGCTGAAAGATTAAATGCCAAGGATCATACATTATGTATATATTTAATATATGCTAAATAGCTCAAGTCACTGGAAGAGATTCCCTTTAACCAAAGGGCCCTGCACTCGAATGACAAAAATGTTCGCCTGGCCGCGGTGAGATAATGAGAAAAAATAAATGCCGACACACATAAAACGTCTAGTTCCGCACATAAACCTGTCTCCCGGACGAGTCTGTGGCACAGATTTTACGATTTTACGACCGATGTCAGGGGCATAAACCAAGGGGAGGCAGGCCCTGCAGCCCACGCAATAAAAAATATAAAAAACAACATTTCACTCGGTGGAAAGTGTACACAAATTACCAATTTTTAATTTGAAAATGCGGCGCAAACTTTAATTAGCCATTCGCCTGTCCAGGAAGGGACGGCACAGGACAGGACGGAAGAGGACTGAGGACCAACTTTATGGCACTTGGCGCCAGGGACCAACAGGGTTGCATATCAAGACTTTACTATTTATTGGCCAACAAGGCGTCGGTGCAATTTATGGGCCAAAAGTGTGAACGTGTGTCCACGCCACGATGCAGCTCCTCCTGCTCCCAGCAGCCACCATTGAGGCCGCCGCAAAATCCACAGAATAATTTCGGTTGCTGGCTGTGATTTGGCTTTGGCCTCCGGATTTGGACCGCTCTAATTTTCCACGCTCTACTATATTTTTTTTTTTGTATTTTAAGGAACATGTGTGTGTTAGTGTGTGCAGTGTGCAATGTGCGTGTGGAGCTTGTGGCTTTCGCCACGCGCAGCAAATAAATTTTGCCAGCTCCCAAACGATTTAATTTGCGGTTTCTGTCACAGGCGACGCACAAACACACACACACACACTCGATTTTTCCTCCTTTCTCCTCGCTTTTATTTCATGGGAAATTGATAAAACTTATTTGCGGATTGGTCGCCGATAAAAAGCGAGGACAAACAAACAAACGATTAAGCAACGAATCAGAGATAAATGGCTAACAGAATTGGGCATATATTTAAAGATACCAAAGAAAGCATTTTAAAACTCTAAAGATCTGGGTTAAAAAAAGAATAAAATATATGATAAATATCTGGATTAGCTTTTAATAAAAGGATATATATATTTTAAAGGAAATATTTTTGAAGTTTGTTTTAAGATTAAAAAGATATTTGTTACCATGTATTCACGGTTGTATATTCTTGTTAATAAAACTTGGCCCATATATGTATATAAATATAGAGAGAATCATAAAATTATTATTATAACCGATTTTTCAAAAATATTGACCTGAATTGAATATCTACGTAAAGCAACAATGGCTTAGTTTGTTCCATGACTTGCTGGCGGCAGAACTCTTGAACCTTCTTCTTCGATTCATGATAATATTATGGGTAAAAATATATATATTTCTATATTTTTCTTTTTCGAAAGAAAGCTAAGAATTCATACAAACACTGATAGAAAACTGAACTGTCAAAATTTGATTGAAGAAGCTGGAATCAATTGCCAAAATAGTAGATTTGTATTTGTTGGATCGAAAACGCTAAAGCAATTACTGTATTATTAATAATTTATTGTACATACTAATAAAATATTTGCTGTCTTAAGGAATTCAATGTTATTTTTAATAAATCACTGTAAATCTTTAAAATGTCAGGGGAATATCTATAGAATTTTTAGTAACTTAATTGTAAACTTTAAATTTACTTTACATATTTTGTGTCTAGTAAAATCTAGACTTTTTAAAAAATTAGATTCTTTATTTCCTTATTTTAAACCCTTTTTTTCTGGTTCTACCCCAATTTTTCTGCTTAGTGCATTCCGCAAGGACTCGAGGACACTGGTGTAGTGCAAGCAGCTTATGTTGTTTTTCAATGGCCAAGACCGGAACAGCTTACAAAATGCTTAAAGAGAGAATTCGAACATGTAAATTCCTGTGGCACTTGGAACTAGAGCAGTCAGATGGAGGAGGACCCTAGTGACCCACTTGGGCATTCCCCGGCACTAGGACTCTCCACATTTTGCTTTATTTTATTGTCCGACAAGATAAATACCAAAATATTGAAAATGTACTGCCACCAGAGTGGGGAGATGGAAGCGGAGAGGGCGATGTGAGAAAATGCACATGGACATGGAGCAGATATTTGGGGAGGCGACAGATTCCGGGCGCTGGGCAAGTGTCTGCAGGATTCCAAACACACACACACAGAGGAGCAGCAGCCTCCTCGTCCTGTCAACTTCGGCCGAGCAATAACTCAAATGCAATCGAGCATATTTGCAGCCGGAGCACAAATAAAACTCGGATTTTGTGCGAATGAACACAGGTGGAAGGCATCGTCCTGACTATGTATTTATTTATTTTTTTATGCGAGTTCACAAAAATATGTGTATATTTTTATGGCTCACGCAAATGAACACAGTTAGTCCTGCAAGTGACCTGAAGTATTTTTGTAACTGGCTGCACTTTGCTTAAAATATTCCACAAACATTAATTCACTGTCAATAAAAAGTTTTTTTCAATCATCCCACAAAATCTGAACCAAATAAAAAACTAGAAGGACACCAGAGAAGAATAACAGGCAGGCCGCAGTGGAATGGAAATCAATGGAATCCTCAAATTATTTTTCTCTATTTCTTTTTTTGGAAACTCCGAAAAAGGGGGAAAACTTTTGCAAATATTTGGAAAATATTAATTTGCTGCCAATGCAAAAGTTGCTGCACTTTTTTTCTTGGTCCAGTGACCAAATCTGGAGGTGGCCAAAAGGAAGCGATAGACAACAAATTTGCAGAGGACACTTGGCCAAGGGGGGGCTTGGGGGGGAGTAAACTTTCCACTGGCTAGATGAAATCTGCACCAGAAAACAAAAGCCGAAATGTAGAAAAACAGGGAAAACTGTTTGAAGGCAAACTTGCGCCAAGTCGAGCCGGAAAACTTTCTGTCGCACTTGGCGAAAAGTAAGCGAAAACTTAATAAAGATCGCAGGACCAAGGCAAAGGACTCCAGAGGCAGGACGCTCGACTGGAGACGTTGACAGCTTTTTGGTCAATGGAGAAGGCAGCGCGCGACCGCAGCCTGTCGAAATTAAACCAAACTGAATTTGCACTTACACTTTGGCCAGACGGGCGTCCTTTTCCTCTGAGAACAAAGACGAGGACGAGGACGAAGGACGAGAACTGCCTGTCGAAATTGTCACTCTGGCAATTCCCTCAATGGCTGACGCGGCCAGGACAATGGATGGCGTCAAGAAGCGCGTAAGTGACATTTATGCATCTTGGAAGTCCTGCAACTCCGCGAGAAACTTTCACCTCCAAGGCCAATGTGGATTCGGCCCAAGTTTGTTTTAATAAATACCTTCATTGTCTTCGCCACCTGCCTCAATGTTGGTGTTGGAAAATCAGGAAATCGTGCTGCCTTCTCCGAAGTTTTCAACTAATTTTCTCACTCTCTGGAAGCTGGTTCTTCAGGACAATGGAGGCAGTCACCAGGAAGCAATCAGCAGCAGCCGCAGAATGCAAAACGAGACTCGCTAAGAAATACTCGTTTTTTTTTGTGAGCCACGATTGTTGCAATTAACCAAAGTTTACTTTTGGCCATAAGCTTGGGAAACGCTGGCTTCTAAGAGATTCTGGGAATTGTGAATCAAGGAAAAGGTTTCTCTTTGGAGATTTCTCTCACATTTTGTGATGAGTTTTTATAGTTTTATTATTTTATTAGATTTAAAAAATATGTATTAAATATAAAAACCATCTATTTCTAGACCTTAAAGAGTATGAACTATATAGCATAGTTCAAATTAAAATCCAAAAGATAATCTTGCCCTGCGGGATTTCCCTTCACAGTCTGCTGAACTTTGAGGAAAGTTCTGCCTTGTCAAGGGAAGCCTCATATCTTCCGCAACCCCTAAATCCCACTGCAACTCACCTCAGCGGCTGATGGGCCCCATTTAGCGCAGATTTCTTATCAGACAACCGGATGTCAGCAGAACTACCTTGACTATAAATAAAGTCTCTAATTTGGGGAAGAACCACCACATCTGGCGGCCACACTGGACGAGGCCAGAGGGCAATAACACCTCCCCAAAAAAACCCAAACTTCTGCTGCTCTCCCCCCTGATTTTCTCGCGTCATTTTGGAGCTATGGGCAAAGTTAATTAGTTGTGATTTTTCAAAGAACATTCAAAATCGAAGCCAGGAGCCAGGAGAACACAAACAAATATTGTCAGCCCGCGGCAGTTGGTGGAAGGGGATAGGGGGAGAAACTGCAGCCAGGCGTGGCACATGTTGAGTGTATAAAATTTTGATGAATGTTTTGTTTACAAGCATTCAGTACCCAGCATCTCCCCTGCAACAAAGGGGTGGATATTACGCGCTGCATTTGACGGCAACGCGGAGCATCTGGGAGCCGCAACACACACTCTCACACTCCCATATGTGGCCCCGGGTGCCGTGGCCGCAGATTGAAAATGGAAATTGAATGTGAATTATATTGAAAATCCCAGCAACAAGACAGCCCATGCCCTGACCTCACGCCCCTGTGAACTCTACACAGAAGGAAAGGCAACAACTCAAAATTATGAGTGATTACTCGTTTAGAAATATTAAATTTTTAGTAGAACAATTAATACAAATAACTCTTATATTGAATTAGAAATCAGTAATGATGTTAGTTATTTCGAATATATTTTTTATTGGGTATTTTTCTCACAGTGTCCTGTTGCACGGGCCATTGCCTGGCGATGGATAGGCGGAACACATGCCATAAATTACGCAGCATAAACAGACTGCAACTAATTAACAAGAAAACGCATCATCTGCAGCTCAAAAATTCCCAAAAATCTTGTTTTTTGTTCTTTTTATTATTTTCTTTCCCTTTTTTTGGGGGGATTTACGACTTCCGATTTACTCACACAGCTCAGGTGTGTGTGTTCGAGGTAAATTGGCTCAAATTGGAATGGCATGTTAAGTCCCCGGGGTAGCATTTATTTTCCTAATCAAATTCTGCCTTTCTTCGGCAAAGACGAAAATAATAATTTAAATATTTTGCCCGCCGGCAAGCGGCAGTCGGCAGGAAATGCCATTTGAGAGCAACAGCAACTGGCTAACAAGCTGGCTATGGCCATGGCTATGGCTATGGGAACAAGGAAAAACTGGAGTAAAACCCTCTTTGGCAACAATGGGAAAATGGGAAAAACTTAACTCTGCCGCGAGCCACAAACACACACAAACACAAACATAAGCGATACAAAAGAAGCCGAAATCCCGGGAAGAAATTAGTTTCGCCTGCTCCTCCCCCTTGTCCTGCTCTGGCCTCTAGCCCCGAGGTCCTTGCAGTTCTGTGCTGCTTGTAGCTGCTGCTCCTGCTCCTGCTGTTGGTGTCCTTGTTGTGGGCAGCCCACAAAATTGGCAAATACAAGCGAGTGGCGAAAAACAAAAAAAAAAACCGGCAAATTCCAGAGGGGAAAGCGACAAAACACACAGAAAAATGTTGGCAATGCAAAAACTTGTATCGTCGTCGTCGCAAAAGGGCGCAAAAATGCAGGCCGCAGACAGATGCTGAAAAACATCCCACAAGAACTGGGTGAAAACCTGGGGCTATCCCTGGGGGGAGAGGGGGATGAGTAAGGGACCCACCAACTCCAAAAAGCAGTAGGCCCTCTCCACAGATAATTGGAATCGGCGTGGTCCCGACAGCTATTTAACCGACTGCTAAGACATTCTCTTTATGAAACAAAGGCCTTTGTGCAATTTTGATGGCCTCAAAAAATAAGCCAGGACTGAAAAAAATAAAT
The DNA here is from genome assembly GCA_008042485.1 of Drosophila mayri. Lineage (NCBI taxonomy): Eukaryota > Metazoa > Arthropoda > Insecta > Diptera > Drosophilidae > Drosophila > Drosophila mayri. The sequence continues at coordinate 230,953 of VNJN01007515.1, forward strand.
AGAAGGAATTTTAAGTAAAGAAAAGGGTATTTAAAATAATTATGAGTTGTAAATAAACAAAAAAAGATAAGGTAGCAAGTTCTAAAATGCTTTTAAATAAACAAACTTTAAAATAATATGCAGAAAGAATGTAATTTATGATTGCAAGGCTTCGAAATTGGTGCCTAAAAATTATTTAAATATCATAAATATTTTTATAACAACTTTAAGGACTCTAAACCCATATATTGCCTTAAAATTTGACTTAATTAAGCTTTCTTAATACAGTTTATGGATCACTGTACCCCCTCCTTCCGGGAAACCTATTTCCCTAGAAACATAAGCAAAGCTCCAGCTGCCTTGTTATTCCAGAGTCTAGCCAATGTTATCATAGCTCCTACATGCGTTAACCGAAACTAGACAGGTACCAAAAAAAAAGTCCACGTGGAGCCATCGAAGAGGCAAATAAAAATAAATTCACCAAGATGATGAAATTCCAGCCATGCCTGCGGCTGTCCTGGCCATTTCCGCTGGCCAAGTCGTTAGCGTAGAGCCAAAAGTTTGGGCCACCAAAAAACCAGGTGAACACAGGGACTTGGGACTGGGACCAGGTGTCGTCTTGGGTCGCACACGCCAAAATTTTCAATAGCACAGCGAAAGTTTCATTGACTTGACAGGTGGTGGGTCCTTGCCAGTGCCTCCTGTAATTGTTACCGTTTAAATTCCCATTAAATGCGGCTCGTGCTAGGCAAAATGGTTCGCCTTTGGCCGCCGGGAACAGAACAACAAAAAAACTGGCCAGCAGGAACCGGAGCCCGAGCATCCTGCGAAATATGTCACAGCATTTAAGCCACAACTTGGGAGACAACAACAGACAACGCAGAAAGCCCAAGGATCGTGGCTGCTTTTGAAGAGGCCGCCCGCTATTAACAAACCATAAAGTAATTTCTTGCTTTCCTGCTCGGAAATTAGACATTTTGTCAAGGGAACACTCACCCCGCCAAAGCCACCATCGTCGATGTTGCGCCTCCGGGCCCAAAGTCGGCACAACAATACCAAGAACAATAACCAGAGAAGAGCCCAGAAAAATTGTGGCACTCAAAGAAATGTATATAGATTAATATTTGGAGGTCAAAAAAATATTAGAGAGTTTAATTTTTGTCAGAAAGTGTACTTTTATATATTTCTTAATTTTTTAAAGTAAATAATAACATTAAAACTCACTAATAAAATGTTTTACTTAAAATATTACTTACAGTATGTATTTTAAGCCGAAACAAATCTTTAGAAAATAAGCTGAAGCTTTACAATTTACAGAAACCATATTTAAATATTTGTTTAATTTTTTAGCAGCTATAATAACCTTTAATTAAAATACAAAAATGTCTAAATTAAATCATTCTGAAGGCTTTCCTTATCTAATTTTTCCCCGTGTAGCTCTAACAGCTCAGAGGCTTATCAAGGTCCTGGACGGACACTCTCTCTGGCAAGTTGAAAGTGAAAATATTATAATGAAGTATGTTGTTAGCTGCTTCGAGATTTCCAAATGTATCCATCAGATACAGGGGGAGGAAGGGGGGTTTAAGCGTAGCGCAGGAACACATTTTGTAAGAAAACAAGCAGCAGCAGCAGCGGCGGCGGCGGCAACAAAAGTTTGTCTATTTAAAAAGTTTTCGTGCTGCACAAAAGTTATAAAACATGAAAATATTTCTTAATTATTTTTATAAACAAGCAGCGGAGCAGCAGCGGAGCAGCAGCATCGGCCCCCTGGGGGCGTGGCACAGCCTTGCCCTTGCCCTTGGAAGGCAACCCTACCCAGTCTGCGGCATGGGTTTCGTCCCGGATTTGTTTGTCTTGCTGATTTCCAGGCGTATTCCGCCCGAGGTCAGGATTCTGTTTGATTAGCATAAATATGAGTACAAGCGAGGATATAAAAAAGAAAAGGCTGCTCCTGTCCTGTCCCTTTAAATGTCTGCAAAATTAATTACGTGGCCCCAAATCGGGTAAAGAATCCTTAACCTTAACCCATCTCCAGGAAATTCCATCAGGCTATCTGGCAGGAATAGTGGTCAAAGTAGGTGAAGGAGAAACACAAGTTGTTGAAGAAATATAAATATTTTGTTAATTAATTGCCTCGTTGTTTGCCTCGGAATTATTGAAATATTTTTATTCGATATTTTCCTTCCATTTGAGATCCCTGCAAGCCCCTCTTCCAGCCACCTCCCCCTGGGTGCCCAGTAAATTTGATTGCCGTTATCTGCATTTTATTATGCTTTTGCCACCGCAAAAGCGACGCACAGCCATTTTGAAATGGTTTTTGATATACGAGCATGAATATGAAAATGGTTGCCATAAAATCATCCCAAATGGATGAGTGTGGCGGCTGAATATATATCTGAAAATCGTTCGTATATTTCGGCGGGGCAGTGTCCACAACTTGAAATAAACTAAGCCAATGATTTATGGTGTTCTGCTCCTGCTGGCGCTACTGCTGGGAGCAAGCAAACCAATTTTCTATTCCAAAATGAAATTGTCAATACTTTTTAAGATGGGTTGAGTGGTGAGGGAAGGGGCGAGGAAGCTGTGCAAATATTTGCCTGAAATTTTGATTACTCAATTAGCTAAAATTTTAAATCGAATGTGGTTCTTGGACAAGGCTTAAGGTGGTTGAATTAAAGGTAAGAAAAGTACATATATATTTGAGGGATGTTTAATATTAGATAAAGGAGGACCTTCCCCAAACTTAATTGCCTTAAATAAATTACAATTCATCATATTACCAATTTTCTTTTAAATATACGACACCTTTAACAAACCAATTGATTTTCCCCAAATTTAAAGCCCCATTTTAACCTCTCTTACTTTTCCTTTATACAAACTTTCCCTGGCAACTATCTCTCCCTTTTCAAATTACCCCATTCCCCCGGCATTACCCGCTTTTATTTACCATGTTAAATATTTATTTGTTGACCAAATTGAATGTGACGCATTTTAAAGTATACACCATTTTCGGCCATCCATCGCGAATGTCGGTGGTATCAACACGCAGCCAGCGTAACATTTCAATTTGCTGCAACAAATGCTCATAATTTATAAATTTTAAATCTATTTCGACCCGACCTGAGAGCGTGCTTTGGAGCAGCCGTGGTGCAGAATGGAGCAATATAGAGGTCGGAGTTGGGGAATGTATTGTTGCTGATTTATCGCGAACCGCAGTCAACGTTGCCATTGTCTGCGTTTTTGGCACTGTTAACCCGATTTTCCACTTTTCATGCGACAACGATGTGCACTGGGAGAAAGAGGGGTGTTAACTAGAGTTTATATTTTATGAAATTTAGGAGAGCACCTAGAAAATTGTTGGTCTACAATAGCTTCCTAAAATAGATAGATTTCTGAGAAGAATATAAATTTTATATTAAAGTTAATATTGCATAATTGCTTTTCCCATTAAATAAATCAAGGTTATAGCTTATTAAATAATATTTTTAAACCATAAGCAAACGACTCCATTTCCCTTCCAAGTGCATCCAAGAATAGCGCAGAATAGAGACTCGGGTGGTTTGAAAGCTCCCGAGTCTGGTGGCTTGTGCGGTGCAAGGCGATGATTATGTTTACGTTGCGCCACCGCGCTAGGATGCCACTAATGTGGAGCACGTCCCGGCCAAGTCACGTCACCTAGGCAACGCGGGGATGCCCCGGCCAAGACAATGACAGCAGAACGCATCGGGAAACGAGATCACGTCTGGGGACCGTGCGAGATTTCTTGCAATTTCATATGGGTTGCTATCGAGGAACTATCTTTCAATTAAATTCCAATGCAGAAGGACTCCTGCCCCAGGATCTCCTTCTCTTTGTGCTGCTCCTGCTCCTGCTGCTCCTCCTTCTCCTCCTCATCCCCATTTTCCAATCAAACCCGGAAAACTAATTTCCCCCTGGGGGACTAGAGCTCTCGCTTTGTTTAAACTTTGGCAATAATAACTGCTGAAATATTGCAGAGCAGAAGAGAAGCTGTCCTGGCACCTTAATTTGATTACAAAATTGCCAAGCATCGTGCCGGGCGATGAGCTGGGAAATATTTTCATTGCATTTTTGCGCTTGTCGCGTATCATTTTAAGCTCTTTTACATAAATTTTCCCCGCCATAAACAAATATTTTGCCGGTTTTTGGGGATGCTTTTCCTGCTGCTGCTGCTGCTGCTGCCGCCTGCTTTGTCGCAGTTTTCAACTTCATTTAATTTAATTTATTTTTCAGCAGTTCGGCTGGGGAAATTTATGTAACAACTTTTTGGCTGCCGTTGTTATTTGAAACTAATTTACATAAAACGAACGTCAAGTGTTTTCGCTTACCTGACGCACATATGTCCTGCTGCGAGGAGCAACAGGATCGGTCAGCTCTGCCATAAATTGCCCCTTGATGACTCTTTTGAAAAGGGCACAAAGCCGAGACTACGAATCGCAATTCGATTTCATTTTTATGGCGCATAAATTATTCAGAGTTTGTCTATAGTCTATAAAATGTTGAGCTTCGTTGAGCCAGCACTAAACAGGACATCATTCTGACCCCCGGCCACTGGCAAGGAGCAACGACTGACCTTGTATCCTATCCCTTTTTTCCCTCTGTTTTTTTTGCTTTTTGTAAATAGACAATTTGCCCATCTTTACGCACTATTGTTTTGTATTCTCGGGGCGATGCTTTCCCTCGTTTCTTTTCTTTTGGCTGGCATAAAAATCAGTTTAGTCCTGCGACAGCGCCTCGATTTATGCCACAGTCCTTTGTATCCTATTTCTTCTTCTTGTTTTCTGTTCTGGTGCTTGTGTTTTTGTGTGCTTTGTGTGTTGCCAACATTTTTACGACTAAATCGAGAGAGAGCCACAAAACGTTACGGCAAATCACTTTTCAGCTTCAACTTTTTCCCAGCTCCGAACATAGCATATATGGGCATCGTTTAAAAACAATTGGAGCTTAAAGCGACCATCGAAAACAATGTTGTTGATTGTCTTTAAGGAGTCACCCCAATGAATAGTAAAATCCTAATCTAGAGGAGTGAGAAAAAACCTTCTTCTTTGATAAATTCAATTTAATTTCCTTTGGTTTTTAATCCATTTAAGATTTTCTCTCTGCCTTGGCTCCGACTTATTGAAACTGCAGCCTCATTGTTTGCCCTCCGAGAATTGCACAAAAACAAACAGCAATGATATTGCACTTTTCGGTATTATTTGCCAAAAGCAAAAAGGATAAACAAGTCGGAGAAAGAAAAGTGATTGAGTGGCTCCAATTAGTTGCTTCTAACTGGTGGATTTTTATCATAAGCAGTGAGATTTCCGAGAGAAAAATACATAATAGCATAAAACAATAATAGAATCTCGAGTTAATTGGAGTTTTAGAGCCGTTCAACTTGTTTAAAAATAAAGAAAAAATGTTATTTAGTCATAAATGCTAGGTCTTAGGAAAATATTAAGCTTGGAATGATTTAAAATAAAATAAACACAGAGATTTATTATTCAACAAATATTTGTGTTGCTTTTAAGATGGATTCGACTTTAGGACAAGAAAATTTACAGGGAAATAAGTAACAATAAAAAATATATAATACTTATGAAACCCTTTTATAGTCCTTCAAAAGACCTAATATTTTAAAACATAACAGTTCAATTGCACATTAATTATTGAAAATATAAAAGGTTTAAAGTTTAAATATAACCAATTTCATATTAAACACAGGCTGTATTAGTAACATAATGTATGAATAAATAAAATTTCATTTTACATAAAAAACTGACAACAGTCCCCAGTTAGTTGTACGCCAGACAAAATGAAGGACCAAAACGAGAATAAATTCCCGGGGAAACTAAGAAGAAGAAAACTTGGCAGGCTGGCAGGCGGAGAGAAAGAAAACTGTTTTGTTTGTTTGCCTGCTCGTCGTGTGGCATATTTGAGCGTATTTGCACAAAATACGTGAAATTACGCGAAAACTTCAGTCTGCTCTCGTGTCCTGCCAACTGTCCTTGGGCTCGTCCTTCCCCTAAAATCCACCCAAAAAAAAAAAAACGAAAGAAAACTTTTGTTAAGTGCCTGCGAAAAAGATGACTGGGTTGCTTTGCATTTAATTTCGATGTCAAACGGCGGCTTAATCTCCGGGGACCCACCGGGCGTATGCGCAATATTTTCATGCGAACTTGTCCTTTGTTTAATCTTTGGCTGGGGCATTGAGTGTTTCCCTTTGCCATTTCACTTTATAAGCGAATTATTAATGAGCTCCTTGCCATATAAGTTAATAATCCGCTGAGCGTTAAACACAAAATACAGGAACGAACACTTTATGCCCGAGCCGGAGCGGAAATCTCATTTGTCATGCTGCTGCCTGGCCATTTATCAGTTGGCATTTAAAAAGCCATTAAAACCGAATCCGGCACAAGAGAAATTGAAAAAAAGAAGAATAAAATGTAAAAAAAAAAAGGAAAACTGTATGCAAAAAAGAAATCCTGCCATCAACGAACCTCGAAGTCGAGTCCTGCGAGTCGGTGAACTGGCGAACCTGTTCCAGTTCCAATTCGATTCATAATTTAAAACCCGGCCAGTCGACCGAGTCAGACCAATAAATTAATATAAAAATTCCTCACGCCCAGCCAATAAGTGAACATTGAAGCGTTTTATCGCCCCGGCCAGACTCGCAGGATAACTGCCAGGAGACATGGACAGGACGAGCCCACGCAGCGACGACGGCGGCAGCAGCAGCGACTTCTTGAGATCGTGAGATGTCTGAGATGCCGGCACACTCGAGCCGTTTGCTTTGGACTTGGAAATTGGAACTTGGAACTTGGGAAAGAGGAACCTGGGAACGCAGGACTCTTTCCTTGACTCCTTCGAGGCCATTGTCGGCCACTTGGCCAGACATTTGTGGTATGCGCAAATAGAACATGGCATAAAACGGTCGAGGGAGAGCCTCCCTTGCAAAACCATTAAACATTTATGGCCACGCGGAGGTGGTCGAGGCTTGAGCAGAGCCCAGAATCCTTTGGTTATTTCATTGTCTGGAAATAAATGTAACAAGTCAAATAGCTACGCATACCAATTGCCGGTGCTATGGCTTTGGCTATGGTAAATTGTTAACCGACTTCATTTGAATTTAACCATGGTCGTTCGAAGTTTGTTTTGCTTTCTGGAGTTTGATTTAGGAGAGAGATTCTTGACTTTCTAAGTAAGGAAAGGCAAGGACGCTGGGGTTTCTATACTCTTCAGTTTTATTTATTTCCTTCTCTCCATAGTTTTTTCTCTTATTTAATATTAAAATATTTGTTCAATATAATTATTTGCTTTTTAATTAAAACCAACACTTAAATTGTTGCAACCATCGATTAATTTGACAAAAGTTTAGCCGCAGAATCCTCTTCCCTCTGTTAAAAAGTCAAGGAAATTTTTGCATGTGACTCGGAAAAGTGCACAAAGTCCGGAGAGGTAACCTGCGGTAACCGGCAACTTTGTTAATGGTTTTGTCATAAATTTTAATTCGATTGCATCAGAGCAGACGCCGGGGCTGCCATTCAAACTGGGCATGAAAAATGCATTAGTCGGTGCAGTTTCAGGACTCCAGGACGTCGAGGAGCCGGAGGCAAAAGTTTTTGATGGTGCGGTTGCCCACGGAGACTGGTTCCGTACACACACACACACACACCCATACACACAAGGCAAACCGCAGACACAGTCTGTTGTTTGAAGACTCAATTAATTTATGCAGTGTGAAGTAAAGTTTTCGGGTATCTGGGAAAGCCTTAAAATTGCATTTAAAGGAAACGAAGGAGGAAAGACCGAAAGAAAGGAGCTGAGCTGCCCTCAATTACAGTGCAGGAAATGCGCTCAATTAATGAATTTTAAATGCATTCTCATTGTCACTTCCGCACGCAGCCAGGCAGGCAGGCCTGGGCCTGGCACACGCTGCGTATGCGTAACGCGTTATTTGCCAGTCAACCGCCAAGCCAAGTCAGTCAGGCGGGGGCCTGGGACGTGGCAATCCGCGGCTGATGAAGGATAAAGGACACTGCGGCACCATTATCTCCGCTGTGAGGCCTTCAGCCAGCACATCAGTCTGCCCATAAACAGTACAGTGGAACTTGAGGCGAACTTTATTTGGAACTTTAGTGAGAAAAAATGTGTAAAACATAAATTTATGGTTAATTTTCGGAGCTATTATTTCTTTTTATCCTTTTCATCTTTGGCCTTGTCTTTCTTATCGTCCTTAGCCTTCTTAGCAATCTCTTCTTTCTTTCCTTTTACTTCTTTCTGTCCTTTCACTTCTTTCTTATCCTTAACTCCACTCATAGTCTTGGCCTCTTTTTTCGGATCCTCTGATTTCTTGTCAACTTTCTTCTCCTTATTTCCACCCTCAGATTTGACCTCCTTTTTTTGATCCTCTGACTTCTTGTCACCTTTATTCTTCTCTACCATCTCCTCATCTTTCTCCTTATCTTTATACTCGGGTCTTTATAAAATAATTCATACTTTACTCATAATTATAAAAAGCTAATGAACTCGAAGGACTTACAAATCGTAAATGGAAATGGGATCTAAGATCATGTTGGGCAAAATGAATTTGGGAAACGCAAGCAGGTCGACTTCTTCGCAGCCACCAAAGCGCACATACAGCTTCTCAAGGGCTTCTTTTAGTTCCTTCTCGTACTCAGGTGTAGGATCAACGGGCTTGCCCGTGGGGCTCTTCAGGCGATACTCCCGCACCTTATCCAGAAAGGCCTGGTAAACGGGATCCTTGTGAACTATTGGTGGCTTGTCACAAAAGCAACGGCGCCAGGCCAAACTTGATTTAAGGATGCGAGGTAGCATTTCTATATTTTGCTAATGAACTGTCGTTTCGTTTGGTTTTTTAGATAGAAAGTTTTATCTATAACTACTAGATATTATATATCTTTTTATTCAAATTTTATTAAATCAAACCCACTGTGCCTGTGCCTGTAAAAGCCAGGAGGCGCCCACATTAACTACAAGGATAATGTCGCCCCGGCTTTTGTCCACCCGCTGGCTGCGGCATGAAAAAATAACAAGAAAATGCCTGGCATCGTTCATTACGATCCTGGCCTGCCTGGGCAACAGCCCTTTAGCCAGGTGCGTGGCCAGGAGGAGATGGGAGTGGGGAGAATCAGCAGGATGACGAAGAGCAGGCACAGGAGCTGCGGAGACGAGCGACAAGACAAGACATCCGAAATGTTTTATTGTTGTAACTGTCGCCCGGCGGCATAATATATAGTCTGGGACATATCCTGGAGCGCGATATCCTTCGCCGCTGACACAAATCACATGCAACCTTTGGCGCCCCTTTTGCTCCAGGACAACTCCAGGACGAACGTATGAATGAAATGGGGACGAGTGCTGAGGATTTTTCGGTGGTGGTCGTACGTGTCCTGGCTTTGGACTTGCGGCATGCTCCTCCAAATTATGTACGCTTAAAGGGGGTGTCCTGAGTGTCCTTTGTCTGCGTTTGTCGTCTTCCGTTTTAGCAAATGTTTTGTTAGCGCCGCCCCAGCCGCTCCTTTCTCGAGGAGCTTGCAAAAATCATGCGGAAACGGAAGCGACAGGAGGAAAACCACAATTCGAGGGTGTCCTGTGTCCCGCATCCTGTGTGAGGCAGTGTGTGACTGTGTCTTGAGTGGCACGTGTCCCATATATATATATATATATATATATATATCCACCTGACCACTTTGTCATCGGCTTGAATTAGGACTATTCAATTTTCATTATTAAATAATGCCTCGGCATTGATGCGGACGTGCCCGGTTTCTTGCCGAAAATTAAATGCACATTGGAATTTATGAGCCTCGGAGACCGAATGACAAATAGTGCGTGTCCTTACCAGGACTCTCCGTCCCCACTCAAGGTGAAACTGTAATTAAATTTGTCCAAAATCAGCTGCACATCCTGGCCCATAAATCTGGGCCTAATCTATGCCAGCGCCAACATGAAATCCAGAATATATATACGCCCCCAAAAAGCGAACTCCTTGCGTCGCAGCGATAAATCAAAACCAAATTCACATAATTTTTATCGTTTTGCACAATTTTGCATATAAACACACACACATTCGAGTGTGTGTATATATGTGGAGTTGGCTCGCTTCGGTTTTCCAGTTAAACGTTTCAATAAAGTCGAGCACCTGTCAATAAATCGAAATTGCCTCTCGTATTATTTTTATCGGCTACGTTTCGTTTACATTGCACAAGATGCTTCACTTTCAGCATTGCCAACGGCCACGCCTTTCTCAGATATATGTATCTGGAGACGAAATAGAGCTAAGAAAACACTGCGAGAATTATCTTATAATATTTATAATTTTAAAAAACTCAAAAGTCTCACAAAAACGGCTTTGAAAATATTTTAGCAGTTTAAATAAGCTTCCATGAGATGTTATTTATCTTCTTAAATTTGCATTTCTCGAAGTGTAACACACACTGAGCTCTAACCCACAGACATATGTCTGTATGTCCTGTGTGTTCAGGAGAAGCGGAAAGGCGACCTTAGCTATCTCTCACCGCCTCGCCATCGTCCTCGTCATCGCCATCATCTTCTTCCAGTTGAGCGGTTCCTGCGGGTCTCCTCCAGCTTCTCCTCCATACGTCCTGCAATCTCTCCTGTGGTTTCCAGTTCTCTGCCTGCCAGGTCTCGTGCCCTACCATCTGGTTTGCCATCCTTAGCTTTGTCTTAGCACACTTGTAGTCTTTTTTTTGGGAATGTTCGAGTTCCGTTTTAATTCAGTTTTCGGCAATCGAATTGTGGACAGTTTTCATGGCTTTAATTACAAGGAGCTTTGGTCTTTGAAGTTCCGCCTTTAATTTTAATCCACTTGCCCTTAAAAGCGACCGAGTTTTACCAAGTACCAAGGATTTTTATGAGCTCTCCTGCCTTATGAAAATTTAATAAGCCCGGGAATGAGGCAGGCTCCTGCTCCTCCGAAGAAATCGCATAATGAGAGTGGCAGCCAGGCAGCACCAAACAAAAAAAAAGAAAATATATATAAACAAAATCGGAACATGCCAGGGCATTCGTTCTCTCCTTTTCATCCAAGATTCCCAGCTCAGAATCCGACTCCTTGGACACCACTCCTGTCCCCCAAACCCACCCACCCACATACATATGTCATGTAAAAAGATTGTTTAACAAGCAGAGAGCACAAGGGGGGAAGGGGAGGAAAGCTTAAAAATGAAATGCGTTTCTCGTTTTCACATGGCTGCCATTGGATAGGTCACAGTGGGGTCAAAAAGTCACAATTATAATTAATGAGCCACCAGGAGTGAAGGGATTTCAATGGGACTAATGTTAAATTAAACATTGTACTTATTTCTTTTAAGTTTCTTACTCAACTTTTGTTTATTTAAACAATAAGGAAAATATTTTCTATAGTTTAATTATAGGGAAGAATTTTCTAAAAAAAATTATTGTATCATTAAATATTTTACAATTTTAGCTCTGGTTTTATGTCATAAATCTTTTTACAAAGGCAAGAACCTTCTTCAATCTGCTTGTAAAATCTGCTTGTAAAATCCTTTAAAATAATCTGCAAAAATAATAATATTCCCTAACCCGAAGAACGCTTTTTTAAGTAATTCTAAGAAAGATTTACCCCTCAATAAAAATCCCTTAAAAAATAATCCATCACTTTTCAGCCCACTGTCGCCTCCTGTATCGTCCTTGTGCGAGACGTTGCTCTCGTTGGTGCCGAGCCAACAAACAAGCGAAATATTATTTACGAGCTGTCAAATCCCAGTTAACATGCCTTATACAAGGACCAAGGACGTCTTCAATGCGTATGTATTTGTGTGTGTGCCTCCTGTACACACGTATTTGTTTGCTGCGGTCGCATAGTTCGCTAAGAGACAGCTGAAGATGCGCCGCCACAGTTACAGATACAGATACAGATTAACAGCTACAGATACAGGAAACACTGAAAGAAAATATATCATATAAAAAGAATAATATTGCAGTGACTTTACAAAGAAAATTATCATACGAAATTTTGTAATTTTGAAGATAGAAAATAATATTTAATCATATATTCTTAAATTCTTCGAATGTATACTTTTTTCCTCCAAAATCCTTATAGTAATTTCTTGATTTATTTTTCTTTTAAAAACAAAGAATCTTGTATTGGTTTTCTTCCGATTTTTGCTCTATAAATTTTTTAGGTGTTTAAAAACCGCCGCACTTTGAGATACTCTTTGCGGTTCGACGCTGCAAACAACAAATAAAAGTGTGCCAGTCCGTCTCGCCGTAGTCAAATGCCGGATCCTTGGATCCTGAGATCCTTGTTCCCTTGCAACGGACTCGAGCATAATAAAATAAAAAGCATAAATGAAAGCGAGGCCGGGGCCACGAATATAATTTAAATTTATGTACTTGTGCGCGTATTTATTTGTGCGTTTGGCTTTTATTTCCTTCGTCTCTTGATTTGTTTGCCTCGCTGGACCGTCTGCTTTCCCGCCCGCCTTCCCGCTTTCCCGCAGCAGAAAGCATTAAATTCAATTTGCTTATGTGAGTATCTGTGTGCCTGCCACTCAGCGTCAGATACAGCGAGGAGGAGTCGGCGGTGGCAAAGGCGGAGGTTGGGGGCAAGGCCATGCCAATGCCGGCGACCTGTTGTGTTGTTTAAGGAATTACTTAACATGGTAAAAGTATGTGTGCTTATGCATGTATGTGCTTAATAAATATTTCGGTGCGTCCTTTTTTGATTATTCCCTGGAACAGTCACATAAATGGGTAGCAAAAATGAGAAGGGAATTTAAAGAAAAGAGTATAATGTGGCAGAAAAATTAATATAAATTCTATATATTCTTCTACATATTTTTTTTGTCATAAATAATATCCTCAAAACAGTCAAAAAATATATATATTTCGAAAGGTTTATCATTCGCTAAATTTCGGTTTTCATTTCTCGAGGGTTTTTTCCTCTCTTGAAAAATTTTTCACGCACTGTTGCTGCCCCATTGTTGAACCGAAAAAGCGTGTAAGATTCGCCTGCCTGTGAGTATGTGCCTGACAATGACTGTATGCGTGTTTGTGTCTCAGCCATCAGGACAAGTTTTTCTCAAAAGGAGAGACAAGTGGAAATCCGTTAAAGAAATACATAAAGGAGATGCTGCTGCTGCCGTACACATATAAATATTCACATGTGCGTTTGTGTGGACAAAGAAATGTCGTCGGCAGCAAATAAAAATTAATTGAAAAATGTTTATCAAGGACTTTGGCTGGTAAGAAAAATTTAAATGCACAGAGACACAGACAAGGAGAGAGTCAGACAGCGGGCAAAGATTGTGATATTGATGGGAAGGTATGGTAGGAAAACTTCAAATTTATATAGATTTTTATCCTATGTATTTCTTTATTATTTGTTGTTCAGTTTTCTAACATTAAATAAATCATAAAGTTTATCTACTACAACTTTCCTTATAAATTCAATTCAAGCCTGAAATCTTTAAGTTATTAACAGAATTTCATTAAATAAACGTATTTATAAACATCCCTTTAATATACCCACTTAAACACTTGCCTTAATTGCCTAATAACACCCCCTAAAAACAAAAAATAAAACTATTTGTAAAAAGTACAAATAGTTAGCAGCATTTCTAAGCCATGGTTTAATCGCCGCCACAAGCAGCATGCCGCATGCCACATTCAGATCATTTCAAATGCAGCCAAAACTCGCCCTGGCCCTCACTCCCTTCCCCTCGTTCGAATTAAAATATATTTTGTGCAAAATATTCTCGCCAAACTAAAAATTATGCAACGCATTAAAAATTTAACAAGCGCTTATCCGCTTAGTGCAACGCCTGCTGCAACGCGCTTTCCCCCCGCGATGATGATGTTGGGGGAAATTGTTGTTGGTGTTTTTCCTGCTGCGCAAACGTCACTTTCAATATTTAAATTTTGACATTTTCAGCAAGTGGCGGGAGAGGGAAAGTTGTCAGGGGGATGAGATAGTGGGGGACAATATTGCATCAATGCAAATTGGGCAGAAATAATATGCAAACATTGGCACAAACAGAATGGCAACCTAATTGGCAGCAATAACAAAGTTGCGATGCATTAGCGACCGAAACAGAGAATTCTCAATTACGTGTTTTGAATTTCTGTCAGCTAAGGATGGCATAAAATATTGGATATTATGGGAATATTGAGATGGTTATGGGAGGTAAATTTTAGAATATTTAAATGCCTCTTAAGCAATGAATTTAAGCTATTTTTAAATCTTTTACGTTACTTTCCAGTTACCATTTCACTTTATAATATTTAACTATATATTTTAGATTTTTCTAAATAATTTCTTTGTTCAAACATCCACACTTTCCGCCCATGAAAATGGAAATTGAAATTTAAAATTTACGCTCACCAAAGACATGCTGTGCACATGTATCTCAATCTTAATTCCAGCTGCCATTTTATCCGGGGATTAAGCAGTTGGGCTGTGGCTGTGGCCACGCCCCCGCCATTAAAGTAGTTCCCCTAACTTGGTTAGAATTAATATTTAGCTGTGCGCAACTTTATTTGCAGTTGCTTGCCTTAACCTCCCCCCAGCCAGCCAGCCAGCATCAACAAAGTGAGCAAAGTATCTGCGGTTGCAGCCGCTCCTTGTATCTGTATCTGTAGCTGTATCCGTGGGTGTATGTGTGCGTGTTTTAAAATGCAACAGATGCGCCAAATTAATGCGACCATTAAATTGTATTAGCGTGTGCAAAATGTAAAGCGCATTTGCTGGCAGATTGCTTCAGCCAAGTGGTAGAGAGAATCCTGTCGCTACGTCTGCCTTTTGTATTGAAAACAGTGAGAGAAAATATTGAAAAATAAAGAGAATAGTTAAAAGAATGGTTAAGATTTGATATTATATATCTAGGAAATAACTTTCGAATTTTTTAAAATAGGAAAAAACTGATTTCCTTCCTTTAGCCAAGAGTGCATCCTCTCTAAGACCTTACATAATTTTAAATAATATCCTTTCTTTACCAAAATTCCCCCAAAAATTCTATATAATTTTTCTTCTATTATAAAATTTGTTTTCAGTGCATTTATCTGTGTGTTTGTGTGTTACCAGAGTGCAAATGCATCCGCTCGCAAGCCCAAAACCCGCCAGCACCACCGCAGTTGTGCTGTGCGTCGTTGTGCGTTGTATTTGCTGCAAATTTGTGTGTGAATAAACATGAGAGTCGTTGCATTAATGCGCATACAAAAGCCAACAGCGCCGGGTCCTTGCCAACGTATCCTCCTCTATCCCTTTTTCCCGGGCAACAAGGATTTAAATATCCCTGAGGGACGAGGAGCGCGCTGGATATAGAGAGCTGCTCAATGCTAAAATATCACACAGCAGCAGCGGCGTCAAGTTTATGTGGCATGCCACAAAGTACACAGATACATAGAACCGCCATAAGGGGGGAAGGTGGGGCACTGGAAAGTGGGGAGTGGTTCGGAAAGACAGGCCAGAATGAGATACAAGATACAAAACTGCATTTGCCGCCTTTTTGCGCGTGTTTGCACTTTTCGCTGCCTTCTTATTAGTGCAGCTCCAACGCCAACAATGCGGCAACAAATACGAATGATACTCCTTTTTTTTGTTTAAACGAGCCCACAAATATAATGGGGGAAAAATGTACATTGGTCTCAAATAACCCAAAAATAAACATTAAAAAATTGTATTATTTGAACAAATGCCTTTGGTGTAATTAAAAGAAAAATATGGGATTAATGATATGTCTACGGTTTTTGTGGGTTAACTAAAATTATTCGGGCATTTTTAATAAATAAAATAATTATAAGACAAAATACTATAAAATTTATACAAAAATACAATTTTTCTTCATAAAAATATCTTTTAAATTAGCAAACAATTAAAATTTCTCATTTAATATTAAATTTTTTCAATCCCAACGTATCCTTTAGCTTAAAGATATTTATATCTCACTTTGCTGGCCAAGAAATATATATAAACATTAAAATTAAATATGCTTACTTTGTAATTCCCCAAGAATAGTTTTCTTTCCGTAAAACACAAAAGCTTTGAACTGCCAGGGGGGGTGGGAATGGAACGGAAGTCCTACTCCACCAGTCACAGATACATATTTATTCATTAGCCATTTGGCGTAATTTGTTGCCTAGCTTTCGGCACTCCACGAATCGTGTTGCAATAATTGCAGCAACAATGCAACCAAGCAACTCCGTGGAGGGGTGCTTTTGGCCCACACTAATAGGCTTCTAATTGGGCATTCGAGCTCTTTTTTTTTGTTTGCAGTTTTCCCCCACTCCCTCTATCTATTTCTGTTGTTTTTTTTTTTTGTTCTTGTTTCTGTTTCTGGTTGGCCATTATTCGCCATTTCGGTATTCCAATTAAAATGCATCTGGTGGTGATGTATCCGTACTTACGCCACCGGCGGTTGCTAGTAATTTTAGCCACATATTGGCAAAGTGCCGCAGATACAAGCAGCACTAGAGTTGCCCTTAAGCCGCACGCAGAGCTCATTAGAGTGAACCAAATCTGTGCTTAGTGGGGGGTGAGTAAAGTGGGCCCGAAGGGTGGCACGGCACGGCGGGCCTGGGTATTAGATCCATTAACAGTCTGTACCTGCTTGATTATACATTTTCCAGGGGGCCCCCCAAGGAGGAATTGATGCTGCTGCAGATGTCTTGCACAGGACCAAAATATGAAGATGATTTTGATTTTGATTTTGAGAAAATATACTTAGTATGTACATATAATAATAATGTTATTATTATTAAATCCTTAAAATGAACTGTTTTGATAATAAAAAGTATTTGTGAACAAGAGGAAATTTGCTTTAAAGACGTCTCCCTCTAATTATAATTCCTAATCCTGACTAGGTTCCCATAAATAATCCTTTTCTTTTATTTTATAAACATTTTTTCCCCAAAAAATTCCTTGTTCTTTAAACCAGAAATGATAGAAAATATATAAATTATATTTCTCTCTCTGCTTGCTCATGTTGATCTGCATTATCGGCTTACAATACTTTGACGATTCTGTGCGAAAAGAAGCGAGCCGGAACGGAGTATCTAATGCATACGGTTTTAGGGGGTTTGGGCCATGTTTATGCCCCACGCCTGTTGCGGTCATAATTATATTAATGAACACACTGTATCACGTGCCCTACAACCCCCACCCTCAGATGCACATTGCCACAGAAAGGCGGATTGTATCTCACAGATACTGAACAAAGCACTGTGCATATATTTGCATAGGAATATTAATGCCATAATTATTTGCCACATGGACACAATGCACAAGATGTATGCAATATTTAGCATGTCAGTTAGCTGGGTTATTGCACTGGGAAAAATTATATAAAATAAATACAAAATTTTCCTATGAATATGTATTTTTATATAATATTTAGTAATTATTTAAACTTACTTAGTTACCAAAGAAAATGCTCTTGAAAGATTTCGTAAATGACTTAATTTGTTCTCATTTTATAATTACCTGTAAAGAAAAATATTAAAGGTGATACATTAATTAGGATATTTAATGAAAAAATTATTAATTAAATTATTTATACTTTAAGAATTCCTTTTCAAAAATATAAGAATATATCTAGGATTTACTTAGTATTTATTTATATTTCAAATGTATGTAAGATATCTTTTTTCAGCTTTTAATATTTCTGTTTGCTATTAAATCAATATCTATATCATTTCTCCCCATGAACTTCAGTTTTATAATATTTCTTTTCCCTTATATATTTTCTCTCAGTGCATTTGCCTCAGTGTTTATCTGTGTGATGGCCTGGCTGTCTGTCCCCTCTGCGGCTGCTGCTGTAATTCCAATTGCATTTCGCTCATTGAAGCAGCTCGGGCGGCTGTGAAATATTTCGGCTTCACTTGCCAACTGATGCATTGTTGCAAGTTGGCCAACAGTTGTTGTTGTTATTGTTATTGCTAGTGTTGTTGCTGCTGTCATTACTGCTGGCCAGCTATTTTGGGGTTTTGCGTTATGTGTCGACACACACGCACAAAGATAGAACGCACTAATGCATAATGTAACTCAATTAATTTGGCCCAACAATTATTTCAAGTAAATATTCGGAAGAAGAATTTCAGCCGCATTCATGCAGCAGTCAACCTGTCAATTCCCCTTTCGTCCTTTACCCTTTGAAAACAAATTTCCTTATTCCCGCAGCCACAATTTCGGTCAGTGACTACAGAACCATCCATTCTATATGTATATATATTTATTAATCTGTAATTTCTGCTAATTATAAGGTAGATGAAATATTTACACTCAGTTGATGGGTAATTGCTAAGCTGTGAGTTTTGGAGAACAAAGTAAAGCAAGTCTTGTATGAACTACATTTTGTATCTATAGAAATGTTCTCCCATTGTTATATTTTTAAATATATAAATTATTATAGTTTTAGGAGAAATTAAATTAAATTCCTTGTCATAAATTCCTCGCACAAGGACATTCAATTAATATGCCCTGGATTCTAGGGGGGGTCGGCCTTAAAGTGGTGACTTCCTAACCCATTTAGCTGCTTGCCCATTAGGCCTATGGGAATGACCCTCTAGCTCTGGATACTCCCCTTCAATCGGTGATGGCCACTTCTTCTATCGACTGAATTCCATTGTTCCCGGATATAGATTATATAGAAAACCTTTTTGCCACCCCTGCAAAAAAAAGAGAAACGAGTCAGAGTGGGAGAGGCATCATGCCGTGAAATAAACAAGACCAGAAATAAACAAGCAGCCAAGAACAGAGGCTTACTAAGAGGGGCCTTAAATCTGTCAATGAATTTTATTATAATTTACCTTTAATAAATTTATTTCTGATATTATTTTATTTATTACATTTCTGTTCACAATTGCTTGCACAAAAACTATAAGCTTGTTTAAATAACTCTTTCAGCAGCAACAATCCAAAACCTTCATTAATATCTATTGATAATTCACCTTAAAAATCAAATCTGGGCTCAGAAATGATTATTTTATTTTCCAAATATTTCTAAAAATTATATAAAACAGTAAATCCCCTTTAAATCAATCCCCCCACGCTCCTGCCCACTTGGCAATGTGGTGCATAATGAATGGAGTGCATTTGCAGCGGTGGTTGAATGTTGTGGGCGACGGCGGTACTTCGGCTGCCATCTGTGAGATACTCACTAAGTGCGGATTAAAGGTGAAATAACGCAGTTCTCCAAACCAAAAAGGAGGAGCAGCAGCACGAAGAGCAACCACCAAAGGCAAACAATATTCTCGGGAAAGCGAGGGGGTGGTGGAAAATGCGACTGCGGATTGCGAACGATCCAAAAGCATAATGCCTTGCATTAGCGTGCAATTTGCTCATTTCCAGTCAGCCTGCCGTCACTCGTCGTAGTTTATGGCTGCTGGCCGGGAACCCCCGCCGCGGAGTACTTAACGCTAATCCAAAGCAGGTTTCCCCCATCTCCTTCAGCAGCCGCCAGCGTATTCCCCGGCCTGCCATTTGTTTATCAAATAATTCCAATATGCTTGTGAAACTTAATATTAAATCTATCTTTTGCAGTGCAGAGAAGAAAATTGAAGCTTTAGTTTTGATTTGAAAAGGGATTAAAGGAGCAAAGAAATAATATGAATATTTAATTAAGATATAAACACAAAAGTATCTTTATTTAAAGATTTTTATTAACATTTGTGATTCGTTCTACATTTTCTTAAAATTGTTTCTACTTAATCCATAATTTTGATGTAATATATTTATAATTATAATAAACTTAGATGTTGTTAGGTTCTAAAGAAAACGTATTACTTATAATAATTTATAAATTTATTTCCTTAATAGTTCATTCTATTATTTAATCAGTGTACCATTGACTTTATATTTTTTCCTGTGCACCACAAACACCCCTTCTCCCTGGACTTTGTTTTATTGCATAATGGGTGAAGTGTCTGTTCTGCTGAGTTCCGTTTTTCCCCTGTTTGTTTAGGATTAGAGACCGAACCCAGGCCTGGATGGATTTAACAACTTGCATCTTTTGTGCGTGTGAGGGTCGCCTCTAGCAGCCGACCCTTGACCCTGAGCTCTAATTTGAGTTTGACATTTATGTCAATATTTGGTCAGTCATTGTTCGCCGGCACACATATGGAAAGGCGCCACAGGCACACACAGGGGTTGGCCTTTATTATATTGTTACGCTCGGTGTCCTCATTGTCTCTCTTTCCGAGTCTCTTTGCGGTTGGCCACATGCGGGTGCGGGTCCCCGCCTCGTCCACTAATATAAATTTATTGCACACACTAAAATACAATTAAATAAATTATGAGATTTACTCATTTTCCTTCAAAGACTAAGCCTAGTCGCTTCTGTCCCCGGGTAATTACCATGAGACCGAACAGGGGATAATCAGCAGGCAGGCCAGCCAGCCAGGTAAGCGGGGCTTTATCCTACAGGATCCTCCCGACCTGGATGGGGAAGTCCAAAGGATTTCTATTAAAAGCCACAACAAAGTAGCGCAAAGTAAGACAAAGTAGACACTTCCCCTTCTGCGCCAGTAAAAGCGCAACATGTTGCCTCAAGTAGCAGTAGCACAGGCCAGATACAGATACCAGGATACGGATACGGATACGTCCGCCGCCACCACCATCCCGCGGAAGGTACGTACAAATGGCCGGAGCACCGACTTCTTTGCCTACTTTGTCTGCCGGGGCGCCGGCACCTCATCTACATGGTAACGAACGAAACACACCCGCCCCGAAAAACCCCCTGTAAATTATGGAGCTGTGCACGTCTGGTCATTAAGCCAAATAAAACCGGCACAAGATTTATACACGCGCCAAGGAATGGATCCTTCTTTGCAGGGGTAAGAAGTACACTAAGCAAAATAGAAGAAATATGTAATAATTTTTATCAAGATGAGGTTGTTTGTAAAACTGTTAATAGTATTAAAGATTATTTTTATAAAATATATTTATGATTCGAAATAGACAAACTTTCCTTATAATAAATTATTTACTTTTTAATTTATTCCTTCTTCCTTATTTTCCTCCATGTGCTTTAAGGAAATAACTGGCAACAGAAGGCTTCCTGGCAACAGGCAACTTTCAAATGGACTCGGACTAGTCTCGATTTTTGGGTGCGGTTGCGCGTTGCGTTAACTTTTTGATATAAATTTGCAGCTGCTTGTGCTCACGGCTGCGGCACTTAATTTTCCAGGTTTTCCCCACCATTCTTTTCGAAGGGAGGAGGGAGGAACTCCATTCTGGGTATGGACTCTATCTGGGGTCCCATTTTCCTCTATCTCCATTTGAGTGTCTGACTCCGCGACACGTGCAGCCTGGTGGCCAGGTGCTCCTGCTCCTACTCCTGCACCTGTAGCAACAGTTAATCTTAGTTACGTTTAGTCGGCTGGAAATAAAGCCACATTTGGACCGTGTCTCGCGAAGGGGACATCTATTTGGAATGGCCTAGTCGGAGGCAGACGCAGACGCTTTTAATAAGATCACGTAATTTATTTAATTTGAGTTGAATGGCGTGTGCATGGCCTTGTGTATTCCTTGTACAGGAATAAAAGGATCAATACATGTAAAATTAATGGGGTTACTGGGAATAGGATTATTCGAAAAACCCTCTATTACAGAGAGAGCAAGGAGTTCTGTTTTGTTATATATTTTGGTGGCATTAATGGGCTTAATGGGAATATGATTACATTCCAAAACCTTAAGGGAAAAATTCCAAAACAATGTTAACCTACTAATACATTTTCAGAAGAATATTAAACCCCCTAAATCCTTTAAAATATATACTTTAAATAAATACTAAACATTTCCATTGACTTCAACCCTTTTATTATTTAAGACAGAACTTTAAAGTTTAATAAACTTTATCAAACTGCACTCGAAATCAAGTTCCACTCGGCGATACAGCTGCAAGCGCTACCGATCCTCATTTCGATAACTTTCCTGTGGGCAGGACCGAGAGGACGAAGCTGGATTCAGAGGAATTGCCTGGGAGTTAAGCACACATTTTGGTCTGGCAAGTCAACAAAGTGGCGCCGAAACTTTATCTAACACTTTGCAGCTTGGCCAGATACAGGGCCGCCTGGAGGGGATTCCCCCGAAATCCATTGCCGAATCTCGGGTTTCAAGTGCAGCCGGAATCAGTCACGCACTGGTGGAAACCAAACCCCAGCCAGCACTTGGCCCATTGTTTCCAGAGTGGTTATGGGAGGAGCACCAGCAGGAGGAGCTGGCAGGATGAAAACTTTCTCGCACACTTGGTGCAGTCATAAAAGGAGAACACAACTTACTAGTAACCGGCAACAAAATCCGTATCAAAGGCTTGGCATAAACCAAGCCCGGCAGCAGCAGCAGCAGCAACTGCAAATGGCCAAAAGCCCAAAACTAACTGCTAAATGGTTTGCTGCGGACTTTTTACCCAAATGCGTTCTAAAAATTGCCGCACACACACTTTTCCAGGGGCCACGCAACTTGGCTCGTAAAGTCCTGCCTGCGAATTGCCATTTTATTTAGCAGCAGGACCTTTAAGACTTCGACAAGATGCTCAAAAGTTGGGCAAAAGAAAAGCTCACAAAATCTGATACAAAATGTGCCACCTTTTTGGGGAGACACACAGCGAAAATAATTTTGGCAATTTTTCAAGTAATTACTTAGAGGGGGAAAAGTTGTTTGAAGACTTTCGATCAAGGAGGATATATTTAAAGAAATAAATAGTTAATAAAATACTTCTTGAGATCCTGTCAAAGCCTAAAGTAGGCAAGGATGTAGAACCGTTTTTTGACAATCTGTAAATTCTTCAATTTTAATGGGGGTTTTACATCAAAAAAATTCGGTAGTTAAATTTTCTATAAACTTTTTCAATAGTATTTAGTTTTACTTAAATAAACAAAGATTAATTGTTTAGAAGTTCCCCTTAACAACCTCCCAATTTTCCTTACTGCACCATAACTGTGCCAGCTAAAACATCCTTAAACTGCCACAATTCGCATTCAAACTTGAAAGTTTAACTGCAGGGTATCCGCATTGTCCTCACCCCACACAGTTTCCCAGGCTCTCTGACTATTGTTTGTCGCCATTGTTTTTGTCCTTTGTTTCAGTTGCTTTTAATTTTCAGAGAGTGTTTCGCCGAGTGCAGCTGGAGTTGCTGCTAAGCATCGCTTTTTTGGCGCCGCCGTCGAGTTGCAATTTCCAATTTGCAATTTGCCCCCGAGGGCGCCATAATTATTTTGTTGCAATTAAAAGTCTTGACACTGCCAGAGGCAAAGGAAGAAAAAGAAAGGAGTTTGGCAATTCCAAACTTTAGCCTTCTTATAATTATTTGTGGAAAGTGGAACTCAAAACCATGAGTCCCAATGAGTGATTAGCTGACTACCGGAGTCAGGATATTGGACGGAATCACACAAATCAAATATCAAACGATCCGTCATAAATGTTGAATGGCCATAAAATTTCAATTTGCCCTATTAATTCAGCACAATGCACAATGCCAAAATATAATATTTCACAGAGTCATCCTGGTCCTGGTCCTTGTCCTGCTCCTGCTCCTGCTCCTCCTACACCTCCACACCCTCTGTTCTAAGCCATGGCGCAAAATTTTACATAGAACGAAATTAATTTTAAATTATGCATGACCTGCTAGCGATGCGAAACGAAGCGGAGCGCCAAACCGCCGGGGATTTCGAAAATTTCCACCTGCCAACATTAACCCAGAAAGGAGTGGAGTGGAGAGGAGTGGGTGTCCGTATCCGTGTCCGTGTCTTCGCAGCGGAAAGGAGCTCCTCCCATTCAGTGTAATTTAAACCCAGTTCCCAGTTTGCAGGAACTTAAAGACGACCCCGGGAAGTGCAGCAGCATCCGAAAGCGAGAAGAGAGAAATGGATTTTCCTTTACGAGTGGCGAGTTTTTGCATTTATTGAGTAATAAAATCGTAAATTTTCCACGCCATGTTGCAAGCGAACGAGTCCTTTCTCTCCCTGCCTGCCCGCAGGCCCTGCAATTGCAGGACATTCAACAAGCTCTCATTCAACGCTGACTGACTACCAGAAATGGTTAAACTGAGAGAAAATAATAAAGCTTATTAAGTTTTCAAATTATAAGAATCTATTTTTCATATAACAAAAATATTTACTTATATTTTTATTAGCCAGAAATATTTTTAAAATATTTATTTTTGATTAGGAAGCCAGGAAACCTCTTCACTTTCAGTGCATAAAAGTAACCAGGCCACAGGTACGTCGGTAGAGCACTCCTGCGGACGCTCGCTTGCCTCCTAACGAGCCGTGGCCTGGCCAGGCCAACCACCGATAGCCACCCACCCTCCACCACCCACCCACTCAACCAGCCACCCCACCGAATCACACCCATCCCCCTACGCCCAGGAAACCCCGCAGGAAGGCTGTCTGTTGCCGCTGCCGCTGCTGCTGCTGATGCGGCGCGATTCCTTTGTGTGCCATTGTCGAAAATTGAATTTCAAATTATTTTCACAGCTCTCTGGCCTAGTGGTGCTCCAGTCCAGGTCCTGCTCCGGCTCCAGCTGCCGCCCCCACTCCTCCGCCTGCCTCCTCTGACTGACATTGAGTCGCGGCTGTCTCAGCGGTCTCTCTGGTCTCCGTATAATCGCAGCTTTATTAATTTTTTATCGCCTACTTGTGCGGCGATTTTTTGAATTTTTATTGGAAATTAAAAATGCTAATGTCTTGGAGTGGCATGGCCAGAGCACTGCTGGGCATTGCGGCTTTGCGGGGCTTTGTCTTGACTTGCTCTCGACCCTAATGCCTTTCTAATTCGCGTTGGCAAAGATATTGTATCTGAAAGTACGCCGCCATGGAATGACCTGTCAGAGCATATTACCCACTTTGATCTTGGAACTCCCCTCGCTCTCTCTCTCTCCCTGGCTCCACCGAAAAACGCTAATGATGTGGCAAATTATTATGGCAGCTGACAATTGACTGGACTTGGAACTGGGACTGGGACTCTACTCGTCCTGCTCCTGACAATACGAACAAGAAGTTTGCTAAAAATGCATTCAAGTTGAATGGCCATTGATTTGAGTCCTGGTCTTCACTCTTGATTGGCTTTGGCTTTGACTTTGGGTCTTCCTCTCCTGCATTTATTGAAAACTTTTCACTCGGGGAAAGGGAAAATGGTGAAAATGGAGCAGGGATGTGGGCGTCCCAATTGTCGAGCACATAAATTTCAGGCCACATGTCTGGGTCGTAACATTTAGCTTAGATGCCAAACAATTTGCCAAATTGGCCCTGGCATTATTTTTTCTGGCTAAAGGCTTTTAAATTAATAAGGCGGTGTGGGGGCCTGTTTGGGTCCAGACAAAGTTTTGACAGAACAAAGCCTGAATACTCTCCCCGGGATTGAGTTTCAGGGAATATTCTCGTGGGGCTTACTCGGCGGTTTTTTATTTTTTACAGAGAGAAATGAGAATATATATTTAAAACAGCAAGTTATCAGGCATTCTAATTAATATTTAAATATTTAATACAGCAAAGAAACAGAACAGAATAAATTTAAATAAATTACCAGACATTCTATTTAGGAAAATAAAATATTTCAAAGATCAAACATAAGCTGTTTTCATTCTTCATTTATTGCTTTAAATAATTACTTCAATAGGAGCTAGATTACATTTAATTTGACAGCAATAAAGGCTTTTGTTTTCCTGTGTAATATTAAGCGATTCATGTTTGGCTCTTGGGGGCACGCCTTTCGTGCATTTTTGATTCGCGTGCCACCTGGGGGTTTATAATTCCTTAACAAAGGTGCATATGATTTGCTCAGCCGCTAAGCGCGGCCAGTCACGTGCCAAAAGGAACCGAAAAGCCAGCAAAAGCCCCTCTCCCCGAAAGTCGAGGTGGCAGAGAGACTCCACATAGGAGAAAGAAAGTCAAATGTCATGTTTATGTCATGTTACCATTTCGTTTGGCTCCATCTCCCATTCTTTTCCACTCTTTTGCCGGGGTTTTGTACGCTTTATTTCACTTGGTATTGTTTGTCTGCTCAGTGCGCGTTTTTGCGGCACATTTCATTTTATTTGTTTGGAAATATTTCACTTACTCTGACATCCGCCAGCGACTACGACGCCGCTGATAAACTTGGAGAAAACGAAATGAAATGGGACGAAGGTCTTCGCTACAGACGGCCCGACGCCAGGTCACGCACCCACTCGAAAACTGAGAGAAAATATATCTAAAAGGTTTCCAGCAAATGTTTAAGAATACCAAATAGGTTAATTATTTCTTTGGACATAATTTTGTTAAGAATTTTCAGGGATTTTCAATGCACAGAAATTGCCATAGCAAACCTTAAAATTTATTTAAATGCTTCAAAAAGAAAGGGAAATATATATAAAAAACAAAAATGATTACCAAGGTTCAAGTTCTCCACAATTTCCCTCAGTACATCCGCCAACCTGAAACAGGATCAGCATTCCATCTGCCATCTTGGAGGCAAGACACAACCCACATCGCTTTATGACATTTACCTTTATGACAGCTGCTTGGTGCGTGTGTTCGCCCAACTAAAATATTAATTTCCCCCTTTCGCGACTCTTCGGTTTTATGGCTCAAACACACTCGCACACATTTACACACAGGGAAAGCGGCACATGATTTATGGCCAGCATCGCGAATGTGCAACAGGAGGCCAAAAGGGTTTTCTTTCGCCAGAAGTTCGGGGATTATTTCCCCCGAGAATTCAATTTAGCATATGGCCAAAAAGTTGCCTTGTCTTTAATCAGCATCGAAGCCAAAGCTGAGGCTGCTGGGAAAATTCTCCCAAAAAAAGCAGAGGGGAAAATGAGGAAAAAATAAAGAAAAAATTAAAAGATTAAACTAAACGCCTGGCTGCGCATTTCGGGCCATAGATAAGTAGCAGGAACAGGAGCTGGAGCGCGAGCAGCGCAGTAAAAGGAATTAATTCAGTTAAAAGTTTCACATTAAAAGCAAAAAAAAGGAGGAAAACAAAAAATATATATATATATATATATATATATATATAAGGGAAAGAAGCGTTTTAAAGGAAGAGCAGCCATCGGATGCGGATGGCGGAGGAAAAAGTCGGGAGTCGAGAGTCGAGTCGAGTCGAGCAACAATAAAAATGAGAAATAAAAAATAAAAAAAATATATAAGTTAAAAGGAAGAGTAGCAAAGTTGAAAAACAAAAGTTTTTAAATATGCTCGTCTGCTGGTTGGCTTTGCCTTTAACTCCTTTGGCCGCTTTGTTTTCCCAGCTCCTCCGCTAACTCTCCCTTTTCTTCTCTTTTATATAATTTTATACTCTCTTTTTTATTTTGGGAAAAGCTGTGGGGGGAAGGATGGTTCGGAGGGGTGACTGCAGCAAAACAAATTGCAAATTAAGAACTAATTGGCTTACACAACCTAAAGCAGCCATTAAAAGGGCTGAGACTGGGGCCAAAGGTAGCGAGCATTCACTTTAAACTTCTTAGCCAAAAGTTTCTGCAGCTCACAGATCACAAGTTAACGGAAGGAGGGGGGGGGGGGAAGGAAAACCCTACAGCAGCGTGAAAGAAAAACTCGGAAAAGCGTAAAAGAAAATCAAATAAGCAGCAGGCAACACCAGCAAGGAGTGTCCAGCTGCCAGGACCTGTTGTTCTACATAATTAAAAGTGAAACAGCACCTTGACGCCCGCGTGAACTCGGGAGGAAATGCTACCCTCTGACAGTCCCCTTGGACATTATTTTTTTCTTGGCGATATCCCTTTTCAATTATTTAGATAATTATTTTTTTCGCACACTTGAAAATCGAAGAGGGGGCCAAAGGCTTACCTTTCACCTGCCAGAATCAATTATCACCTGAAGATTACATTACGCAGTCGCCGAACCACTTCACGCACTCCAAGTTTTTCCGCCCAGTACGTGCATTTTCACTTAATTTATGCAATTAATTTACACTCTGCCATGTCATGCCCAGTCCCAGTCCCTTGTCCCTCCCCATCGCCCCCTTATCGTCGTCATATTATGACCAGCAAACAAACGACATGAAAATGTGAATGAAAAAGGGTGGAAAAAGCAAACCGAGCAACTTGCAGTGACAAGCTCTGTCACCGGATTGTGTCCCTGCTGCAATCAATGCAAACAGCAGCGTAATCGCATTGACCAGGCCAACGCCTGACATTAACTGGACAATATTGCTGCTGACAGTAACAGCAGCAGCGGCAGCAACTACTGCTGCCGCAGCAGCAACATCAACAATAATAAGAATAATGCATCGGCATAAATAAACATCATGAAGCACGCTTCAAGATGAATTGCCTTCGAAACAAAAGCTTAAAATGCATTTAAATTTTCTGCCATTGCCAGAGAAATTCAGAGAAAGTTCTAAAGGTCCTTCAAATGCGGAATCTTAAGTTAATGAAACCTCTTTAAGGACTTTAACATGTATATTTCAAATTGAAATGAGTAAACATTTGGTTATCTTAAAGATTTTTTAAGAGTGTTTTGTTGGGAAAATTATTTTGATAATGTTAAAGAAAGTTAATTGAATTGCTATTGTTTTAATCATATATATTTATTTTAGGGTAAAAAATTATATAATGTTGCTCATTTTGTTATTAAAATTACTATTACTAGTACTAGCCTCTGGCGACTTATAATTCCCATTCACATTACACAAGTAAACAGAAAACTAACTCGGGAGCTATGAGTTTTTGAGTTAAAAAAAGGCATTTAAATTTTTTAGAAATTTCCGGAGAGACTCGGGCCAGCCAAAAGTTGGCCAGCCGGGTTCATTGAGCCACCAAAAAAGCCCGGCCAGAACCTAAGCAGCCGAAACGAAACGCATTAAAAGTGCAACAGTTTTTGAGCAAAGTTATTCCCGTTTGACCGCTGGCCATTCGCTGAAACGCAAAATAACTAAAAAAAAACAAAAAAAAATATACAAAAACTAAAAAAAATGCAAACGAAAATAGGAGCTTTTTGTGGTAGCAGCTCCTCTCGGCAGCTGGAAAGTAATCACAGCAATGGGTTTTGTGTTATTTCCATTTGCTCTGAGTTTTTGAGCCGGACTCCTTCTCTGCTTGTTTTGCTTTTATGTTTAGTTTTTTTTTTTTTTTGGTACTCCAGGCGGTTTTTAAAAATTAACACATAACAACATAGAGGCGAGAGCAATCACTGCACTCACTAGCTGCCAGCACTTCCGCTCCGAGAGAGCTGCAGCCAAACATTTGAAAACTTTTCACATTTACATCAAGCGTTTGCTGTTAGAGCGTTTTATTAAATTATTACGCGAACACACACACTGGGAGAGAGGGGAGTGGGAGTGGAGAGTGGAAAATTCATAGACCGAAAGTTGGGGGCTTTATGAGCTGCTGCTCCTAGTTTGGCCTGTTGGGTCGCATAAATTTCCGTTTCCGGAGACTGCAAATGAGCCACAAGCGGCCGCAGTCACCCAGTTTGGGGTCAGTCGGTACTCCGGACGGAGAGGGAGCAGGAGCAGGAGTAGGAAGGAGCAGTGGCTCCAGTAGCTCTACTAAATTTGTGGCGCTTTCGTGCACGCATTACACACAGAAAAATATGTACCTAAAATGTGTTTAAAATAAATGTAGGCTTTAAATTTTATTATAGAAAAAATTAAATCAAATTTTCTATAAAGAAATGAGGAGTCTAGCCTACACTTTCCCGGCCATAAACTACTTAAAAATTTATTTAGACACCTTAGTTCTCTAAAAAACAATTAGAACTGAAGCCTAAATATATTTTAAATAAATTAAACATCCCCAAATTTAATTTTCTCTGCAAATTAAATGATACAAAATACACCTTGACTCAAAGAAATATTTCCCATTAATTTCTAAGAACTAGAAATTCCTTTTAAAACCATTTCCATTTAAGGCTTAATTTTTTAATAAATTTTTAAACAACTTGTCATAATTTTAAGCCGAAAATAAACCTTTTTTCCTTTTCTAACTGTAGGCTTGCCACTAAATTTGTGGCCCTTTCGCGCCACGCATTACAATGTGGAGCCAAAAGGGAGAAGGCCTGGCCAGCAGGAGGCCGGCAAAGGGACCAAGCAGGACATCAGTCAAGCCGCCGAGCTTAATTAATTATGTCGTCTTTCAGTTTAAAGGCGTTTAAGATGCCCGTGGCGAGAGGAAAAGCGGAAAAGCGGGCGGTGGCGGCGGCAAAGGGATTGAAAAATGCGGCTGCCGCATGCCGACAATGAAAAACGCGACCGCAGCAGCAAACAGCAACAATGCAGCTGACTAACTGCCGCCAAGTGACCCAAATTATTCACGACGACGAGGACGAGGAGAACGATGACGATGACGAGAAGCCGGCTGATGAGGAGAACCTGAGTGGGGTCTGCAGACGAACGTGGTGGAGTCCACTCTTCAGGGCCTCCATGGCCAGCCGGCATGAATTATTTTATTCTTTCCCCTTTCTTTCTTTTTTTTTCCTACTTTCACTGCGGCGCGCATTTTCCTGACAGCAGCAAAAAGCAGTCAAAAGGGCGTGCCACATTGTGACGAAAAGTGTTAAGGACCCGCGTTCCGGTTATCTTTTTCGCGAGGAGTTCAGCAAAAGTGTCACAAGAAGAAAATGTCAAAGGATGGCGAAGGATGTCTTTAGCCCTATATACCTTTACAAGTATTTTATTTATCGAAAAGGATTTTTTAATTATTATATTAGTTATTTAAAGCCTTATTTATATTGCTTAAGAAATAAATTGTTTGCCAAATAAATATCTTACTAAAAAATTATGAATTTATTTTTTATTTTCTCCTGACTATAATTTCCCTAATTTCTTGTTGTTTATAATTTTACCTTAAAAATTCGTTCATAAACACCGATAATTATTTATACTTAATATTCATATTAAAATTAATCATTTAACTCTATATTTATACATTAAAAGTTCATAATTCTTTTTAAAATTTTAATTATATTTTTTTCAAGTTATAATTATGTGGTAATATTTTAAGACCATTTTTTTATCAACCAATTATATGTCAAATTAACAAATCAACAATTTTTTACAGGAAAACAGCCACAATTCATAATGTATTTATTATAAAAAAATAATTATGTACAACAAATAAATCTATATAAATAGCAATGCATAAATATAATTTATACACCATAAAAATTCTTCTACAAAAATATATACAAATTCCTTTCCACAAGCAATGTTGTTAAATTGATCCCTTAAGGTGGGGCTAAAGGTGAGGAAAATGAAAATGATGCCTTTGTCAATCAGCAATTTTGTTGGCTGGCAATCTTTGGGAAATCAGTTTTCGGCGGTTCACGCCGCCATGGAAATCGTTTAGCATTAATAAAACGCAAATAAAAACTCTGTCAAAAGCGCGCGCCAGGATCTGTGAATGGGGCACAAAGCGGCGTATACTTGATACGGGCTTAGCTGTGTGTGTTTGAGTGTGGGTGTACGACTTAGCGTGGGCGAGTGTAGTATGCATGTGTGTGTGTGTGTGTGGGCTGAGAGCGGCACGCAAAGCATTTTTGATTAGGCGACGCTCTGAAGCGCGCTACGTTTTTTGACTTTGGCACACGGCGTATACGCAATGTGAACTTTTGCCACCACCACCCCCCCTCCTGGCCAACGAGCCCGGCTTGGCCTGGCTTATTTAAGCGCTGCCATCAATCCTTTGACTAACCTCTCGTCCTCTCTTTTCCTCTCCCTTCCCCTGTAACCTCCCCCCTGCCTCCTGCCGGCTTTCTTTTACGCGCTTTGACATTTTAAAAGCATTTTTATGTAGGAGCCTTGTATGTATGTATGAGTGACTTTTTGCGGTTTGCATTTGTGCCGGTATGAAAATGTATGTTAGCTTTGAATAGCCTGCATTTCCCTTCCCCCCTCTTCATATTTTGTTCCTCCCTCCACTTTCCTTTACCTTGCCATATTTTTACTATTTATTTTTTCAGCTCTTTGCTGAGAGTACTAAAATTATTTTTCCCCCTTATTTATTTGGCTTTTTAATCATTTGCAGTTATTTAAACCATTTAATGGCTATTATTTGCATGTTAATTATGGGTGGAAGGGGGGTGGAACTCCCCCAATAACCAGCAACAATGAGGCGTTTATTAACAACTAATTGCCGCTGGCAATGCGTAGAAAAAGTCTGTCATTCCAGGTCAACGTGGCACGATGGGCTTTTTTTCCTTTTTTCATTTGTTTTGCAGTTACTGTTATTTAATTTAATGAAAATTGATGATAATTGTTTGCTAAATTAATTGAATATTGTTCATTTTGTGTGGTTTTGCGCATAGAAATTGCCGCAGGGAGAAGAATTTCGAATGGGAGCAGCAAAAACATTGATATCATCGGCAGCAACAATTACGATTAATATTAACAACTCGACGGTAAATGGGGCCTGATTGGCATCAAGGTTTATTAGTTGGCCAATTGGTTGTGTGGTTTGGGGTAAACGGCTTCTGATTTATCATCTTTAATAAAATAAAGAAAACTGCTGATTGTTTCGGTTTTAAATATGGGAAAGAAAAAGGAAACTCAATTTCTTAGATAGCAATTCTGGCTTTCTTTAATCCAATTAGAAACCTAAAAAAAATTTAATTGCTTAAAGTAAACCCCAATAGAGTTTTTCACACTTCAACTTCAGTAAAAATATTTTGTATACATATATTTTCCCATTTATTTAAATATCCATTTTAAAATCGATATTTTCTCGCTGACAACCCTACTCAAAATGAGGAAATTACGTATTAAACTAAACTTAACTAACTAGAAAAGTTAATAATAAGATATTCCTTTCTGTGCAGTATCTCGATCCGAAACTATCTGCCATCTGTTCATTCATCGGAGTGTAAACATCTTTCCAGGCATCCTGCACTCCTCCTTTTAGCCAAGTTTTTCTTGCGGCAGTTGTTCCACCTTTGCCTGCCATTCTCTATCTCTTTCACCTCATCAGCTTCGCACAGATTCCATTTCGTTTGCATTTTCCTAGGGGTGAACCACTCCCCCTCTGGCCAGAACCACCTTCACCTGCACCACCAACGCCCACGTGGCAGCTGGGAAAGCGCATGCCATTTATTAAGAGGCAACTATCAGTTTCGCCCTGGCAAACGGCGACCGTGTAAAATACTTTTCGAAACTTTTCCTAAGCTAACGGGACAGCAGGAGCACACGGAGGGGTGGGGGAAGGGAAAACCCCCGTACCGGAAAAGTGGAGGGGTCAGTTGCGTCTTGCGCTCAACTTTCGCTTGCATGCACTTTGCTCACTTTCCACTTTTCGCTCGCTCCGCCGTTTGACGGTCAAAAGTCAACTCGAAGTCGAGTTCACTTCAAGTTGAATTTGTTTGCCGGGCCAAGTGGGGCCAACTATGGGGATCGGAATGGGTGCTCCACCTATATATATAAACTACTATATATACTTATAGAGACTATGGCCAGAGTGATTCATTACTTTGATTCTTGGACTTCCATTCACTTAGTTGTCC
This sequence comes from Drosophila mayri, assembly GCA_008042485.1. Lineage (NCBI taxonomy): Eukaryota > Metazoa > Arthropoda > Insecta > Diptera > Drosophilidae > Drosophila > Drosophila mayri. The sequence goes on from VNJN01007515.1 coordinate 264,367, forward strand.
TAGTTGCGTGCCATTTTCGCTTTTTAACCCTCAGGCGTCGTCACACTGTCTTTCTCTCCCTCTCTCATTTCCTGCCAGTTTTTAAGTTTTTTAAATTTTCCCTGAGACAAATAATGACTCAATTTTTTAGGTATTTTTATGCACATTTTGTTGCCGAGCAAAATATGTTTTAATAAAAGTTTACCAACCACTGAAACCACTGGAAAACTCTTGCCAGCGGCAAGGAATGTCACATAACCACTCGCCCGGGGTTGCTGGATAAAAGTTTTGCCAGTTTCGCCAGTCTAATAATATTAAGCGTATAGCATAAATATTTAAATTTCATTGTCACTCGCTTTCAACGGGCGCGGAGGGGGATGATGGCGCCCCGCATTTTTATGCAAATACTCGGTAGCCAAAATTTATACGCCTTTGTCACGCCAAAAAAGCCGGGAAACTAAAGCTAAAGCCAAAGATACACATGATTCGGTGGCGATGGAGTTTTGGCAACATGCGGTGGCCCACGGCAAGACATAATGGCCATCAACTCTGGCCAGTCGGAAATATTACCAGTAGTAATAATATTTGATACCCTTATATTTTGGGGGTATTTTGAAATGGTAATGGGCTTTTTAAATATAAATTATGATTATGAAATGGAAGCCTACTTTCAAATAAAAAAGTATTTACTACTTTCTTAATATTTATTCCTTATGTTAAGCATAATTTACACTTATTTTATAATGTTTACAATATGAAAAGATCATTCCTTAAAGAGCTTAAAAAATATTCTTTTAAAGTCACCAACCTCTTCAAGGTTTAAATAAACCTCCAGCCAGCAATGACCTTGTCTCCTTTTATATAAAAATACCCAGAAAACACCCAAGGTAATTTCGGATAATATCTTTTTTTAAGTCTCTTCTCAAACCCCCAAAAAAGGGTATTCAACCGCAGGACTGCCACCGCCTTTAGTTTAACTTTTTTTTTGTGGGCATAAAACAAAGGCCTTCTTTGCTGGCTGGCAGTTGACTCAACTTGAATTGAGTTGAGAGCGTTGGTCGACGGTGGCCAATGGGTGGCGGCCAAATGAAAACATCAAATGGCTTGTTTGCCTTCTGCCCAGGCCTGGCAGGTGGGTCGTGTCGTCGAAATCGCTGTCGTTGTCGTAGTCTGGCTGATAACTTGGCAACTTTCATGAGCTGAAATTATGCCGCCAGACGCTGAGGACGGAGGACGACGACCGCCAAATGACGGTCGGGACAAACAAATTCAATGCACGCGGAGAAAATCTTGTTAAGTGTAAACGAAAGATAAATATTTTATGTTTTATAAATATTATTTAGCATTTCTTTGAATAGTTTTTGATACTAAACTGTTTTTTTTAACAAATTCTTATGAGATTTCGTTTGCAAAATATTTAAAATATAAAAAAAATATAATAACTATGAATTTTCATTAAAAAACTAGTTTTAAGATTTCCCTCTATATATATTTTTTTAAGTGTAACAACCGCTGGCACAGACAGGACGCAAACAAGGACAATTGCCGAACGTGAGCGTCGCGACATGCCAAAATCGAAAGTAGGCAACATCAACATCAATAGTGGGCGGTGGGGCCACGCCCACACACACCCACACTAAAACACCCACCCGGCCATACACCCGCAGTGGAAATGGCGGCAAAAAGAAATGAACTGAAATAAATTGTACGTTTCCTGAGCAATTTCCATGGCCTGGCCGCCGTCCTGCAGGATCGTGGACCCCCTAACCCTGGTCCTTTCGATGTTTTTCCCCACTGCTGCTGCTGGCAGGGCATTAAATAAAACGTCAGCCAGCTCCAACAATGCTAAAAGTGCCGGCAATCAAATAAATTCAAACGTGACCAAAAATATCCACATATTCGTATTATCCTCATGGACGTGGACGAGGACGTGGTATGGATGCGAACTCTGTGGACTCACCGACTATGGTTGCATTGTGCAGATTTGCGTCGCGCCATAAATTTCCGAGAATGTCCACCATTGACCAGCTTAGGCCACATCATCAACAACAATCGAGGCAGCGTCTAGACCGTCCAACAATAATTCCACAGACTAGGTAATCATAATGGAAATATTGCTGCCAAAAACTGTTACACTGAATCACAGTTGGAATCGCTGGCTAAGTGTGGCCACAAAATGTCTGAGGGTTTACTTGGAGCTAAGCAAACTTTGGTGTAATCGATGAGTTACAATGTTTGGCCTCAGACACAGAAAGAAAATGGAAGTCTTGAAATTAAATTATTATAAATTGAATAAAAGATACAGGGGATATCCGAAGATCAGGGTTTTTAGATATAATTTCATTTTGAAATCTTTAACAAATATTTCCAAATACTTTTCATTTGTGTTTAATATTAAATAGCAAGGCTAAAAATTCCCTTTGTGCAAAATAATCACTCACAAAGATGCACAAGTATATTCTAACTTTTTGTTTTAAAAATTTTCAACTTTTTTCATACCCGAATTACCATTAAGATTACTTCACTTTCACAGATAATCTCCCAGTTGCAACCACACAAAAAACTTGCATCAATTTGAGCACCTCTACAAATGGAATTCATTCTACATTTTGCGGCCCTTCAAGTGCTTTATTATTTAAATCTGAAAATGTAATTAACCATCAATATGCGATTGACAAAATATATATTTGCATTTTTTCCACTTTACCCGATGGGGAATTTTTTGTGTCAGAGGGTGTTATATATGTTTTTTATCCACGGAAAGCAGAACAAAGCGATTGACATTAAATAAAGAACATTAAAAAAAACCCCACAAGTGAAAACAATGCAACAAAAAGAATATTAAAAAACTGGACCATGACACATTTAATACGTGTGTATATGCATAGGCAAATGGCTTTATTAACACGGCCAACAGATATTGATATTGTACCCCGAAATATGCAACCCAAGTTGGTTGCAAAAAGGTAAAAGGCAAACATACTGCCACGGCGGCTACGTGACGTGCAGCTGAATCCGTGCATTTTAATTGAATAAAATAATATTTGTCCTGCTAATGGCTCCATTGCACCCCGTCTAAGGCAGGTCCTTTCCCTCTCTTCCTGCCGACAATTACCGCGCTTTTTAGTGACGAGAATACTTCAAATCTGATTCCGTCGTGCCGGCATTCACTCCGCGCGGCTTTATCCCTTACAATAACAACAACATAGTTGCCGGGTTCCAGCCAGGACACGGCCAGGACACGGCCAGGACATTGTCCGGACAGGAGCTGCAACCGCAGGGTCCGCAGGGTGAGCGAACCGAACGGAAAACCGAAAACCGTCAACCGAAAACCAAAACCGGACCCCGTGCTGCGGTCCCGCTTCCACTTTCTCCCTTCACCCCTCCTGGCCCTTCTGCCCTGATAAAACGGATTAAGCGCTAAAAGCAAGGATTTAATCTCTATAAATGTCATTCCACTTGGCACACGAAGAAGACACGCCCGCAGTTGCAGGCCGAAGTCTCCTACAGGGGAAAAATAATTATTGTATGTGTTTTTATTAAATTAGTTTACTTTCAATATAATTTTCATTTAAAAATTTTAATTTAAAATAAAGAAAATTGGGTTTTTATGTGAGATTTAATATAAAATATGATTATTTAATCTAAATACTTCCTTAAATTCTTTATAGGTTTGGAAGTTTGTTTGGGAGTTTGATCAACAAAAACCCTCTAAACAAATATTTCCCTATATGTTTTTAATGCTTTAAATCATACAAAAATAGTTTTGAGTGCTTAATACCTCACACAATTTTTTATAAATTAATTTCTCATTGTTTAACAATATTATTATTTCTTTGCATTCTTTTAGCGGCCAAAATAAATGCTTCCCACTGCCTAACAGTACTTCAAACCTAAAAGACTTCAAATATTAATCAATTTTTAAGATTGAAAAGTCTTAAAAATTAATCATTTTCCAAGAATAGTATTTCCTTTCTCGCTGTGTATTCATTAGTAACCAAGAGTATGGAAATTAGGGTAGGATGGCGACCCTGATGGTGTGGTGTTGCAGCTCTGTGTGGTGGGTGGCAGGTGCCTCGACTCTCAGCAAATTATATTTTGTATCTATGATAAAAATCATTTAATGACAAGACGCGCGCCCGTCTACACAATTAAGCCATTTAATTTAAATGAGATTAATCATAATTACTAGACACGAACCGAAGGCCACGCAAAGTGTGGGCTGGGGCACCCTTGGGCTTTCCTTGGATGTTTTGAATCGTTGCTGCTGCTGGTGCTGCTATTAAGTGGCTTTGGCTATAGAAGAGTCTTGGTTTTTATGAGAGTTCAGCCTTGGCTGCGGTCAGAGGGCTCCCTGACTGGGCTAACGATGTTGACGACACTGATTGACAGCAGCTGCTGCCTGTGGCTTTCACGTGTGTAAGCCAGACTCTCGGCACCTTTGCCTCGAGAGAGTGCAACGAGAGTTAATTTAAACACAAGCCGCAGCAAATTAACCTAATGCCAGTCGCGGCTCTTGGCGTTTTGCATTAAAATCAAGTGGCTGCCGCTTCAAGTGGCAAGTCACGAAAAGAGTTAAACCCTTCGGCCGAGTGTGTGGGTGTATAAAAACTACCAATTGAAAAATCCCAGCCACACTCTGTGCCGGCTCCTTGGTGCAATGCAATTTATGAAAAATAATTTAAATATCAAAAGGCTTTCGTTTTAATTACGCGCAAGACAAAAGCCAAAAGGAGAAGTCAGAACCAAAAAGGAAACGTCAGTGTCGGTGGTAGTGCGGGACTCGCGACCCCAGTTCTACTTCCAATATTTTGCTTCCTAAAGCACTGAGAGAAATATATATATGTCTGAGATGTATATTAAGAACTATTCCAAAAGGAACTTGTTAAGAATTAAATACAGATTTAAAAGCAATTCAATTAGCAAATGTTTGAATGATAAGATACTTTTATGATGCCAAAGTTTGCATAAAAGTGCTTTCAAAAATCCGTTTTCTTTCCAAATTATTTTTGCTTAATTTTAAGTAATTGTCCTTTATTTTTCCCCAGTGCATTTGCCAGCTTGGCGCTCCAATGCTGCTGCTTTAATTCTGGGCGACGACGCCATTTCCATGCCCGCTGCGTTTAAATAATTAATTAAGATTGATGCAGACTCATTTGTCTTGCTGCGCCAAGGACGATCCTGCCAGGATACCGCCTTCTCCAGGCTCTCCCTCCCCCTCATTGCTACTTCCCTGGTTTCCATGTTTCCCCTGTTTCCCTCCCCTGTTTCCCGTTCACTTTGCATTTTGCTTTTCAATTTATTTTGTTGATGTTGCTGCCAGCCGTCGTTCCTGTTGCTGCGTTGCCGTGTTTTATATCGAAAGATTTTGCATTAGTTTGCATTAAAATTTCACTTTGTTGTTTGCCGCCTTTAAAATGGCCCAAAAACCGTGGCACAGAGTGCTCGGCAGCTCTGGCTTTTACATAAATTTTCCCAGGCCCCTCTGCTCCTGCCCAGACAAAGTTGCATTCGCTGTAATTACATTGTAATGCTCGATCCGGCCCATTGCCCCGCCATATACTCCTTCTCTCGTATTCTCTCGTCCTGGCATTTCGCTTAGTAAGCACGCATCGGAGTCGCTTGCCAAATAGGCGGATTACAATGCAGAAATGAGTTTATAAACAAGCCCCCAGACCGCGCAGATAAAAAATAATTGCAATTGCCGGGGCGGACGGCGAAGCTCAATCGGATTGGAGGATTACCCACTAGGCCATAAATCTTGGTAGCCTTTTTGAGCGGTTCGCAGTGTGGTCTCCTTAAATATAAATTTAAAATAAACTCCCGTTGTGGCTATTTCTTGTTCTTTACAATTGTTAAAAATAGTGCAGAGCTGTAGAAAGAAAATAATTTAATTAACATCCGAAAAGATGTTAAATAACTTGTAAGGAGTGCTAAAGAAATCATTAGGGTCCTTTAAACCCATAGGAAGATGTCCAAAATAATGATACATTTCAATCTGTATCATACAAAATTCCAATTCCAACAAATTTAAGTATTTTTAAAAACTCTAACAAATTAAATATACTATAAACTCTTTTTAATTGTTTAAGAAATATTTAACTTGGCTCATTTTAAATATAATGTCAATATACATTTTGAAAACAATACAAGACCAATATTTTTCCTCTTCATTTAATACAATCTCTTTCCTTTATTGATCGTCCTTAACAGTATTTATATTGACCGCTTTAATATTAGCTCTTTACACATTAATTTCTCTGTGTGTACTTGGTTATATGTCCCTTTGTTTTATATGTCAGATGCAATTATATTATCCCTATTTGAAAATGTAAATTTGGTTTGTGGGTGTGCCTGGTTTTTATTTTTTTTTTTAATGGCGCAATACGCGCTAACTTCTTGATTTTTACCATGCATTTATTTATTTAAATAATCCCATTTGTTTGGGCATTGCACCATCATGGCACCGGCTGGTGGAATGTCAAAATTTAAATTTAAATAATAATTAGTGGCGCGAAAATCGCTTTCGATGAATCGAAGCCCGAGCCAGCAAATTGGCAAATAAAAACATAAAATTAAAAAACAAAAGCCTCTTTGTTGTTGCTGCTGCAGCATCTCTGCCGCTACTGTTGCTAATGAAAACGAAATTAATTAATTTAAAACAACAATTGGAAGGTCTGGCCGGGCCATTACATGTGGGAGAATGGGGCCAAAAAGGGCAGTCAGCCGGGGCGTATACGTAATTTCACCAGCACCCACTGCGAACCTGACTTCCATGCAGATATATAGATATATATAGTATCCGCTCTGTGTGTGCAGGGGTATATTGCTAGCGATTGAAAACGCCCACACTTTGACTGGGCTGTCATGCATATGTAATTATTTCATAGCAAGCAAAACGATTCGCACGGCAAATGTTTGGGCCGTGCAAACAAGCTTTGAGAGAGAGGACGCCACTCGGGGGCGGGCCGCCCTCTTTTCCAGGACCTGCCACGCCTCTCAGTTTCGGTCGCTGGCATATTAAAAAAAAAAGAAATAAAAAAAGGGACAAGTGGAAGTAAATCTGTACACGGAAAGGAGAGCTCTTTGGTTTGAATTTAACCCACAGAAACTATTTAAATATATTTTATATTTTCTTTATTTCATATTCTTCTTAAGAAAATAATTTTATGTTTTATTCTCTAAATTTTAAACGACCTATTTCTGAACAAAATCTTAAATATTGGCATTTACTTTGTTGTTTAAATGAATTTATCCTTTAAAAATAACCATGAGTTAAGCCTTTCTTTTATTAATTTAGTATGAATACCAAACACAATTTATTTCTCTAAATTAAAATGTATAACTAAACTTAATAAATTATAGATTCTATAAAAAATATTATATTAACCTTTTCAATTTGTATACATTCTTTTTCAATGCCTCAAAAGTTGGGCAAACAGCGTTGAGCAGGCAAAAATTGTTGCATATTTTTTCGGGCCAAAGCGAACCCCACAACCCAAAGAACCAAAAGCAAAAGCAGTGCCATTGCCAACGCTGGCATAGCTGGCAGGTAAAAGACCAAAAGCACCAAAAGACCACGTACTTAGCCTGATTTACACGTTGCCAGGCCGTTGCCGTGGAGGAGCAGCCGGCGAATTTGCATCACAAATGTGTCTTTTTCAGGTTGCTTGACTTTGCATAACCCCTTTTTGCCAGGCTCACACCAATTGGGACATGGGTGGCGTTTTTGGCGGGGAAAGAGATGACTCAAAGTAATAGAGCAGCGGCAGGAGGCAGGATGACTTCATTTCATATTTTTCTCGGGCATCATTTGCGTGCGATTTGCATTACAAAGAGATAGAGACCTGGTACACTTTTTCAACCTTTTCCAGCCTGCATAAAATATCTAATGTCGCCGGGTCCTTCAGTCACTCATCTCGAGTCGACTAATTAACAAACATTTCTAATCTTTGCCCAAGGCCCTAAGTTAGTTAAGTGCTTTTTGAGTAACTCTGACAGCCTAATTTCGATATGGCAAGAGATATAAAATCTCTTTCGTTTTGGTCTTGTAATATTTTCAATTTTGGAAATTTGGCCTTTTTGTTTCTGCGATTCTATGATTCGATTCGGTTATGTTTGGCTCGGTTTGCATTGGTTTGTTGTTTACTAAATTTGTTTGCAATTTGTAAAATCAATTGAAACTACAAGCCGGGCCGGATGGCAGAACATTCATCAACGCAGTAACCAGGACCCACATGAAAAGCATACACAAAAGGATATCTAGAGGGAGGAGGGAAAAGGCAGGGCTTAAGGGGAAAAATGCGGGAGAAACAAAAAGGCTCTCGACTTGAAAGTGATTTATGGGAATGCATATTGATATTGCCAAATTGCAATCAAACTCGAATGAATATTCGGAATTACAAAACCCTAAAAATGTGTCAAACAGAACCTACCTCAAATATTGTGTGTGTTTGCGTCTTGTGGGACTTGTCGAAATCTGCAATGAAAATTAAGGTAATGAAAACTGTAGTAAACAATTTGAGTTTGCAGTTAAATTATACGTAAATGAAATGTTATTGATAGTACTTTTACTTATTGATCATAAAAAATATATATTTCCCTAGAAATCTAACTAAAAATATATAAATAAAAAAGAAGCAATCGATACTTGAACATAAGTATTATCGAAACCATCAATTGAATTATTCAACAAACTAAGCCAAGTCGATGTTTGGATGCTTCCCTAACATTTGCTTTGTCAGCTTGTCCAGAATGTCCTTTCTTTGTATTTGCATTTTCCGTGTTTTCCTATTTGTTTAACGCTCAGACACCGCCACATACTCACACACATATGTACATTCCATTTGTTTAGACGGTGTCCAATGGTCTATGAAAATTTTCCAACATGGCCGTCGCGCGCGCTGAATGTTGGCCAAAATGCCGGAATCGGGGGCCATCGAATATATAATGGTGTCATCGTCAATGGGAAAATGTGGGAAAAAGGGGAAAAGGGGGCCAACAAAAACAGCGACCACTACACACTTGCAAGTGGATCAATAAGTGAGCTTATCGTCTGTTTTACACAAATACTTTTGTCCACTGGACATTGCAAATTTGACGGCATTTAACGAACAAGCCCCAGCCTCCCTCAACCCCTTTTATATTTTTTGCTCGTATTTTGTACGACTCCGTTTGACATTTAATTCCAATTGCTTTTACCTGCAAATTGACATTTCATGCTACATATATGTATATAAAATGGCAGCATATATATATATTTGGCTGGGCAGCATTCCCGAAATCAATTTACTCGTATAAATGACATTATAAATGAGCCGAGAAGGATAAGTTTCGAGAGGAATTTGCCAACGGTTTCGATTTATGGAACTCGCATGTAGCAATTGCCTTCATGTCATTTCAATTTCCCAGAGTGTGTCTGCAACTCTTTTTCTTGCCACTGATAGTTATAAAAAATAGAGCACACTTGCTACATGCCCGGCATATGTATATTCTGCATTTGATGTATTACCTTTTTAATTGCCATAAAGCATTTTCATGTTGCTAAAAGCCTGTCCAGCTCTGCCTCTCTCTCTCTCTCTTTCTAGCTTGATATCTATCTCTTTCTTTGTACCTGCAAGAGTATACACCTGTCCATGGGCTTATGCATTGTGAACATGCAAACTAATAGTAGCTGCAGAGCAACTTGTAACTTGGATTGCTGATTTGCTGTAATTAAAACCTTCTCCGGAGGGGTTTTAATTGCGATGTCAGGACTCTCATGCGTTGCAGCCTATGTCCTTTTTTATTATTATAATTCTTTCTGCTAACCAAGGACTTGATTAAATTCATTAACATTAGCAGCCAGGCCATAATCATATTAAGTAATATTGATTGACTGTTGTGACATGGACTATTGACTCTTCAGTGCGTCTAGCGGGTATTTTTACACAGAAAGAAAAGTCAAAATTTTCAAAATATATAAAGATATTATTTCACTAAATTATTAAATACAAATCAAGTCTCCACACCAGTAATGAGGTTTTCAGAGCTTCGTAGTAAGAGCTCACATTTATTATTAAACCTTCAGAAATTTTTAATAAATATCTATATATTTCTAGATGCCAAAAAACAAAAGTTAAACTCATTATTTTCAAATAAAAGATATCTTTTATAAACAAACATAATATTAAGCACTAAAAATGTGATATTAAATATGTTTTCAGTGCATTCCAAAGCATGTAATTTGCTCTAACAATAAGTACGAATGTTTACAAGCTATAAAACTACCCATACAATACCCCCAACCTTCCAACTCATAATGATATATAGACCGCAAATGCTGTACACATTTACAGGACGAACCAAGCGTGCCACTGACACACACACACAAGAGCTTTAATTGTTATTTTAATGATAAAAATGGAGACAAATTACAATTTCCCCCCCGAAAAAAGGCGAATAATTGTGGGCGGAGTGGAGCGGTGCCAGCGGCCATAACAATGCCAGTAACAGCAGCAACAGCGACAGCCACCAGCCATAAAAACTAATAACAAACAATAGCAACAGTTCATTACCGCCGTCTGACTGCGTTCCACATTAGGCCCCATTTGGAGAGGCTCCCAGGATACGCCACTCCATGCCACTCCACTCTCGTCCTGGCACATATCCTGCGCCCATGTTGTATACCTACAAATCGACTGATTCGGCAGATTTATCTGTTTGCATTAGCGGCAAAGGAAATCGATAAAGCACCGCTGGGGATTAATGAGCACACAACATAAAGGGATATGTGGAACAGGCAGTTAAAGGATTCTAGGCATTTTATATATTAAAGTTTACAAAAATCAAGAAATTTGACAAAAAAAACTTAAATAAAACATTATTTAATCTCCAAGAAAGCTTTCCAGTTCAACAACTTCATAAATTCTTAAATTTATGTCTGTTATGTCTTTGTAAATTTGTCAGAAAATCCCCCCTTAAAGGCCAAAAGGAAAATGAAGCTTGGGCGTGGCCTTCGCTTGCATGTCAAATGTTCATTTGACAAAATCAAAATAGAATAATTTAAGTTTTAATTGGCAAGGAGCTGAAAGTTCACGTTCTTGTTATATGTAAATATATGGCAAAATGCCTTCTTGTCCTCCTACTCCTGTTTCCCCTCTTTCAAAAATAGAACTCAAGAGTTGGTTTTAAGATCCAGTCTAGGCCCTTTGATCCCACCACTTTAAAACTAGTTCTTGGCCTTTTCTACTTCTCTCCAACGAATCGCTGGCCATAAATTCCTTGGCCCAAATGGGAGCCAGCGAACATTCCCTGCCCTCTCCCCCTCCCTGCCACTTACGAATTCATTTCACTGCCGCACTCTATCACCAAAAACCGGGAATGTGGGTCGGGTTTTACCCTCAAAGAGGAAAAAAAACAAAAAATTGAATAAAAATGCAGTCGGCGTGTGCTACTACCCAGCAACTACGTGTATTTCAAGTGCATATTTTGTTTGATAAATTGTTTGCCACGTTCCGAGTCGAAACAAAAAGGAGGCAAACGTTGGGGATATCCCAGGAATGGTCGCCCGGGGAGACACAAATATGGCAGCGGCCCGGCAAAAGTGTATAAACGTGCGGGCTTCAAGGGATCCCAGGGAGATCCAGGGATCCAAAGGGGATCCCCAAGATCCCATTCCCAGCAAGACCATTTGCTCAGCAACATATATGCAAAGTAAAAGTCGGGCCCTGAGGCGGTAAACAACCTGGCGACGACGACGACGACGACGAAATATGAAAGTGTTAAATGGCCCAGGGAGTGAAGCAGGAGAAGGTCCTGGAACAGGAGCAGTTGGAGTCATGTGGGGCTGACTAGCATTTTAGCCCTTAGCCTGCCGACTGTTACCACCGCATTTTTTTGCCAATGCCACTGCCAGGGATTCCTTGGGAGCAGCCACTGAGAAAAATCCGGCCCTTTAAGGGTTTTGTAAAAAGAAGAATATGTATAAACTTAAGGTAAACATAATACAACAATTCATAAATATTCCCTCAAGAAAAATACTGCCTTTCTTTCCATATTTTCTTCCTAATTCCCATATTAAACAATCCCCATTTATGATTTTTTTCTCAGTGTCCAACGCCTGGGAGCAGTGAGCTCATATCTTTGACTCGTGTCTATGATATTTTGTTGACAGAATTAGGTCATTGCCTGCGAGCACCGCCCACAAGCTTTGGCCAAAGATTAACATGCAAAGCAGTCTTGGGGGCAGCCAAACGTGGAAGGTAAAAAGCCAACAGAAATGCGAACTTCAGCTCAGTTCACCTAGCAACAACATAGGAAAATTCTACACCTATTTAAAGCCAAAAAAATAACATTTTTATACCAAAATCTCTGTGAATCCCTAATTTTAATTGCAAACTTTTAGAGCCACACTTGACGCCGAAAAAGAAACCCTCGAAATTAGCCAGAAACCACATAGCCACAATTATATGGGCCAGCCAAATATTTGGAGTGTCATTCGTTTTGGCTCACATCTGTGCAGAGGACGCGGCGCAGTTGTAAAAATATTGTGGCAATAGTGTGTGTTGTCAATTTGAGCTTGGGGTTTTTTGCTAACAACCAACCAACCAGGCAACTCACACACAACTAGCATATAGCCAACTGCATATCAAAATATTTGCGGAATTCTGTGACAGCTGTCCATGGCTGGTCGGGAGACCCAAAACTTCCTGGGCATCTGCTCGACGGCGTCTGGTTGTGACACCCGCGCTTCAGAAATGGGTCAGCAGGAGGGAGAAGGTAATGGTACTCCTCTGGCAACTGGTTGAGGTCTCTCCTTTTAATGAGACGCATTTCATAATCAGCGCCTGTGCATGGCCCCTGCAATTGACGCCGTCATCCGTCTCGCATTTCCGTGTTTGCCATAAATTCGCATCCCAAGCGTTGCCACTTGAAGGCAACTAGAGATGTCCCACAGCCAACACTGGCATATGTGTGACTTGAAAATCTTTTATTAAAGTCAAGAAACTTGTTTAAAAAATATATTTTAGAGACATTTGTGTAATATTTTTAAGATTTAAGCTGTTTAGTTTATGGAAGATAAAATAAACTGCTATATTTTCATATTAACCCTCCATTTCTCTCCCTGTAAGTGTCGTTGTTACCACTAAAGCTCCTGTGAGCAGTGTGCCGGCGCGATGACAGCAAGGCGTAGCCCAGCTCATATTAGTAATGTGTTGGACTGGATCCCCAGGATCCCCTTGATTTCCCCGGCTGCCGTTCCCTTTGGTTTCCCTTGGCTTCCCTGGGAGTTGCATTTCAACTATGTATGTGTTATGTTATGCTATATCCTATGTATGTGTTTGAAAAAATGACTTTAAAAAATGAACAAAATGCGGGACCAGGCCTGGACTGGGCCAGACGACAACGACAACGACGACGACTGTTGACTTCATTTGTTACGATTGCTTTGACAATGTTGCTGCGTCATTTGATGCCCATTTGCTGTGCTCGCTTGAACACAGCAACATCACGCATACGCAACGTTGGTCGATAGGTATTGGTTGAGGGTTTTTGGTTTTGCAAATTCTCTCGGTGTGTGTTGTGTGTGCTTTGACTCAAGTGGATTGCGGATTTTGCATTTTCCGAGCTGAGATTTGATTTTTCAACTGGGATAACAAACAAAGGACTTGTGGGTAAGCAAATGAGTATTGTAATTGAAGCGGCCACAGGGAATGAGAGCAGCCTGGAGAAGACACTGTAAGAAGGATTTTTTTATACAACAGGTAGTTTTTATAATTTTCTGTAAATGTTTAATTAAAATAGTAAACATTTTAAACACTAAAAATTACATTTCAATGATATTTTAACCCCTTTTTAATTACATTCTTTATTATACAAAATTAACTAGTTTCCCTTCCATCTGATTACACAAATTTCTGTTTAATTTTTACGGCCAACGCCCACAAATCGATGATGCCAATCAACGGGCGCACAAAACCATCACAAAAGAAGACACAAAGGCAGGCAACAACAAAAAAATCAAGGATTTCGGGGCCTGTAATTTGGCTAAATTGAATATTACGCATACGCCCCGTTAACCAATCAAACGACACTTAAAACCCAACAAAATGGGCTCAACAAAGAGCAACAACAACAAAGAGCGGGGCGGAGCGCGGCGTTAAACAGCGCCTAATCAGACACACTCATGCAAACACACCCAGACACACACAAGACAAACACACACACACACACAAGGCCAAAACGAATGCAGGAGTGGCGTAGCCTAAGGGAGATTTTGGTAGGGGATCGAGGGTCGGGGGTCCCTGGGTCTGAAAGCGGCACAAAAGCAACGACGCCGCCGCTCACCGTTTACCAAAGGCATTCGAAGGCGCTGCGTATGTCCAACATACCTGGGGCACATTATCCACTCTATTAACGCGATTAGTTACACAAATACAAGGGCACAAAAGCCACACTCGCACTCAGATGGGGAGAGAGAGACACGCATGGCCGGAAGTGGGAAGCAGGAAGTAGGGAGTAGGAAGCGGGAAATGGCGAAAGGAAACAAAACATCGCCATTGCCCCTTCGGGCCCCCGGCCGGGATAACCGGTTGTCCGCCTCGAGGGCGAACTTACTTAGCAAATAAACATTGATTAATTTGTTGACAATCCGCACTCAGACACACACGTATTTGCCAGGGTGTTTGTTGCACTTAAAGGAAAATACTTAAGAAATTGATTTGAAAAAGGAAAATGCTTGAGAAAAATATATAAAATATACTGACTTCTCACTTCTCTTAAGCTAAATAATATCTCATATCTTAACTTAACAATTATTTCAATACATTTCCCTCTTCCAACTATCCAATTATTTTCCACAGTGTTTGTATTTGTGTAAAGGAATTGAACGCTTGTCTCCTCGGCCATTGAGTAATGGGTGTGCGCCGTCCAACGCATACCAAATGAAAGCCCCAGGAATTGGATCAGACCTCAATAAACTTCAATAAATGTTAAAAGGTTATGTATGCGTCTACACGCACACCCCCACATACACCCATCGGAGCTCCCAGGGATCTGACTTAATGGATGTGCCGCATCGGGGCACATAAATCTTGGGACAACGAGACGGCCAACTTTCGGTTCTTTTGCTGACAGGTGTCACCCGGTGCGGGATTATGCTGATCAACAGTTTGCCTCCTTGACAATTATGGCTCGATTGGTCAACTGGTTGCGGCTCCATCTGATTTGTGGCAAGGATTAATCCAACAAGGACCACTCTGACATTTATCATCGGTCGCTGACCGTTGGTCGTTGCGTGCGGGTTGTCCCTCATTTGTTGGCTCGCAGAGGAAAAGCATAAGGCATGTCCCTTTTCACGTTTGAGTGGTTTTCTTATAAAGTATTGTGACTTATTTAAAAAGGAAATTAATCATAAGGCATAAGAGTATTCAATTTTAGCCTGAAGAGATTTGAAAACTATTATTTAAGAGGGTAAATATAGACAAAGATTTATGGAAATGAGAAATATTTGCAGCATAAGAAGTTATTTAATTTATTCAATTTATCAAAAATCTTAATGGATTTTAAATTAATTTAAATGCAATAAAATATAACAATGCCTTTGAAATAGAAAATAAATCATTGGCAATTTTTAGATATCCTTCTAAGTGTTTTAAATTCTTAATTTTTTTAGGAATAAACTCGGAGCTCCCTACTAACATTTTTCCTTCAAGTACTAATTAAATTATCAAAACTAGTTAACCAAAGAAGCAGAAACAATTAAAGCAACTTGATGGCCAGTTGACTGGCATTGATCTACTGGCCATATCTTGGGCAGAACGTAGTTAATTTGTTAATGGCTTTGCTTAGTGCACTTCATGTTTAAAACCCAAGAGAGAGCGGAGCAGCAATGGCATTTCCGATGCCTTTATGGACAATTGCTGGCACCGCAAACCTCATTCAAAAGCAATTTAAATGCTCATTACGGCTTTAAGCAGCAGCGGAAATTAATTGAATTGCCGTTTTTCAACCGCACAGCACACACACACACACACACAATACATATACTCGCAGGACCATTTCCTTTACACTTACACACTCACACTCGCAGTTGCGAAGGCATTCAAGCCAAGCCGCAGCCGCAACCGATACGACACTTGAACAAATACACACACACACACACAAAACAGACACAGCCCCAGGGGTGTGCAGAAGGGAATTGTAAAAGGGGGAAGGGGAGGGTTAACAACAATCACATCGATTACTCTGCTTATTTCATTAAGCAAAACTTTTCTGTGCAATGCAAATTAAGGGAAAAGAACAATACTAAACAAAGATAAAGCCGTGGCCCAGACAAAGGCAAAGACAAAAGCAAATATAAAGCCTTGGCTAAAAGCGCAGCGAAGCGCAGATACACCAACAGCAAAAGCAACAACTAAAACAAAAACAATCGACTTTTACTCACACTCGAACTATTCACGAATTGATCCGCTTAGCGTTGATTGCTTGAATTTCACTTAAAGGAAAAAACAACAACAAAAAACAGTGGAAAAAAGAAAGTTCGGCTATGAACTTAAATCACTGTTTAGGGAATCTAAAAGTAAGAAACAAATTAAACTACAATAAAAATATATCTTTCTTTATTTCGCTCAAGAAAAATGCATTTAATATTATTATTAATTAAATTAATCTTTATCTTAATTTCCCCAAGTGCATGGGGGGATTTGCACGGTTGTTTGTCGGTCTCGTTTGATGTGTCCATCGGCATTAACCCATTGAAGACCGACACCAAAATCGAAGCCATCACCTTGGGTTTCATTGAATGCTCTTCAGGCAAGTAAATGTTTGTCGGCGGTTTAATGTTAACTGCAATTGGAGTTGAGTTGCTCAGCTCTGGCCCTCCTTCCAACCACAAAGCCACTCAATTATTGGGTTCGATTTTGCCATTTGCTTTGAATCAGCACAGTCCACCCCCCCGTCCCTTTCCCTCCCATCCTGAAGGCAACCAGGTGCCGGTCTTAATTTATGTACACAAACTGGCACAAACGTCGAACGACATCTGCGATAAATTTAAATACTCATATCCTGTCAGAGTGAAAGGGAGCAGACGATAAGAGCTCCAACCAAGCCATAGAGTCCTCCTCCATCTCATAGAGGAGGCAGTGCTTCTCCCTGGGGCTGTCAATGCACGCAGAATATTTATTAGGACGGTATTAGAGGTCCTGATTTCATTTTTAAAGTCTTAAGGGAAGCTAAATTCAGTCCTTTTATATAATAAATACATTCATTTAAGTTAAGATGTTTTAATAATAAATTTAAATAGTAAAAAAGAAATCCAGAAAATTACAAATAATAAACTAAATTAAGTAGAAAATAATTTTAGGCACAGTTTATAAATTTTTTAAAAACTCTAGTGATTTCTAAAGAATCCTACAATATTTCTCCTAAATGATTTACCCAATACTTTATCATAAAATCTAGAACTCTTTCTAAATTCTTTACTTTTTCCAAAGTGTTTTCCCATCTCGTGAACTGACTAAAGATGCAAACGCCTCCATCGTCTGGCTGGCTGGCTCAAAGTGGAAATTACTTTGGGAAAACCACTCGAAACGCTGCGCTGCGCTGCGTTTATTTAATGGCCTTGCACAGCTCCCTCCACCCACTGGGTTTTGGCCTGGTCAACTGGCAGTTCCCTTTCTCTCCCTCCCTCACTCTCTCTGTGTCTCTTGCTCGCGTTGCCAAAAATCTTTCTGGGCGTTGGGTAAATATTTGAGCGCCCAGGTTTATTTGGCCGCCTTTGATAACCAATTAAAAGCAGCATCACAGTCGGCTGCCCCTGCTGCACCCTTTGACACTTTTCCAACCCCCCCAGAAGGGGGAGGGCCTGAGATTTATGGCGCAAGCCGTGACACTAAACAGCTTCCGCCATTAAACACGAACACGAGCCCCATATATGGATATCTCGTTGGATATGGAAACAGCAGAGGTTAAAAATTATAGTTCAAAGTTTTAATTATTTCTTTTAATTATTTAAAATGAAGGGGAAAATATATGGGGAATTTATTATAAGATTAAAAATATGAAAACTCTTTTTATTATCATTTTGCAGTCCTTAAAATTTTGTAAATAAGGATTAAAGATTTTTCTTTTAAAGATAACTCTCCTATTTTTTATAATATTAAAAAAAAATATTTCGTTAGATTTTTTAAATAACCAAAATCCTTTTAAATACATTATTTATATTTATGTTATTTAACTTATCATTTATATATGGTAAATTCTATATATCTGTGTTTGACTGTTATATATGTATATCTGCTTGGATAAATGCTATGCTCTTGGCCATAAAACAGGGCGTTGCTGTTATTGCCATTTGGTTGCTGGCTTGGCGACATACTAAACTCAACTTAAATATAAATTATGAGCATCTTAAAAAGCCACAGCGAAAGGATAATTTTCATAAATATTCCAGCCGTGATGCAGCAGTGATGGTGAGTGTGTGGCACAGCCAGTATCTTCCCCCCTCTCCCTCTCTGTAGCTCTTGGTGTTTATGCCACATTTCTGAGGCAGCTGAGCGCCTTTTTGGCTAGCAACCAACGAGACAACGATCCAAACCTGACTCCCGTTCGGCTTCCGCTCTTAAATGCTGCTCCTTATATCTCCCAGGGTCTCTGTGCATAAACACACAATTAAAAATAATATTTTCAACGCGGTGGCAATTAATTAGGCGTCGCCCACACACCCACACACAGGGATGCAAAAAAGGAGACTGTGCACATGTGGCGCTTTAGAGGGAAACCACAGAAAAAGCCAAAAAGGGGAGGCGTGTCCCGAACCCCCCGCCGATTATCGTGGCCACTTTTTTACTCCAACTTAGTCGGGGCTGAGGAGATATATATATATACATATATATATGTTTATGTATATGTATACACAGAATAAATGGATGCTATTAGCTGCGGTTATAGCGGGCTCCCTGATAATGGAAATGGCTGCCAGCATGGATAAAAAATTAAGGGGCGTAGAAGGAGTCAAAAGAAAGTTATGAGACAACTTAAAAAGCATAGAAATCAAAAGTTATTTGTATTTAAGAACACCATTCAAGGATTCTGGCTACTATTTTATATTTCCTAGACCCCTTACCATATTGAATTAAATTATTTATAACACTTTTTATTTGTTTAAACTTATATTTTATCATCTGCTTGCTTGTACCTTCAAAATTCCTACACAAAACCAAATCCAAAGCTCAACAATTGATCACCGAGAGAAGAAAGGCAGGGAATAAGAAGGACATAACCGCCAGAAGAAAAGGAAACCGCAAACAAAGCTCGTAAGTCGTGTGAAGCAGTCATGTCTGGGCGAAGCTTTTCTGGTTTTCTGTTGGTTTTCCATGCTGTTTTTGTTATTTATGTCGCCATGTGCAGCCAGGAACTAGCCCAAGTCTCTGCACCTTCAACGTTTTCTATTTATTTCTATTTTGTACTGCAACACCGAGAGAAATAGTATAAAGGGTAGCCTAGAAAAACTTTAAAGATTATATCAAATTTTCAAAAAAACAAATCATAAAGTAAATCCTAAGTATATCCTTGCAATACTTTTATTTGTAAATTTACCTCAACTTTATCATATTTTATTCCACAGAAATTTCTCTTGATGTACCTCAAAAAATTTGAAAGCGCGAAAGTCGAGCAAGGAAGCTAGCGAGTAAATCTCGTATGGTTCCTGCCCGACTTTCCTGTAGTCCTGCCGCCAGTGTGTGGGCGGGAGTGCTTAGCTCTGATATATCACTTACTGCTGTTACTTCCTGCTCGCAATGTCCTTGTTGTTTCCACGGCGGCAGCGGCCTTGTTGCTTTTGGCAATGCTCACATTAAAAGTTCATTGCTTGCGCATAAAGTACATCAAATGCTTTGCGTACTAAATAACCGCAGTTTGAGTTTTGTCGCTTGTCGTTGCAGCCATTAAATTCATACACCCAGAGACACACACACACACAGCCATTTTAGTAGGGTCCTGGGTATATTTGTATATTATGCAAATCCAAGTTTTGTTTTGGTCGAGCGCTCGTAAAAACTTTTTGGTGTCCGCACGTTTGTCCGCTCGGTTTGATAGTGATTCCGACCACCATTCCTATTCCCATTCCCATTCGCATTCCCATTCCATTATGTTACCATTATTGTTGCTATTTTTCGTGCCGACGGAGCCAGATCGAATTTAGCATTTTCCGGAGGGGGTAACGAAAAACATTAGCGCATAAATAATGACATCTACGGGCATTTAAATTGTCTGTCATTGGTGAAAACTGAACCAAGAGTATGGAAATGGCTTACTTTGCCTTTTCTATTCAATGCAAACTGTGGAAAACTGTATAATCAGGAATGTTTTTGGGGAAATTTCTATATTTATAGCATAGAATTGAGCGTTGATGTCTTTGTTTGTTTATTTTGTAGAATTTAACAATACATTTCTGGAAGGATATATACAGCTAGGAGTTTTAAGGCATCAAAAGTTGAGATTAAATAATTCTAAATATAATTTTCTTAAATAAATTTTCTCATAAATATTAGGTTTGATATATATATGTTATATATATGTTTGAAAATATTACCAAAGCCTTGATTCACGGCTAAAATTTCTTTAAGAGATATTTTAAATTTGTTTTCCCAAAAATTAAGCCAAAGTGTATATTTACACCTTTATGGCCACCTCAATTTCCACCTTAATTACCACCTTTATAACTTAAATAGCCTTCCCCAAACACGATTTACGAATTTACCCATATATTGCCCTACTTGCACATTAGTTTTGCTTTTTTTTTTTTGTAACGCAGAGCTCTTTCCTTAATTGCTTTATGGCTAACCGTAAATTGTTTTAGGGCCCTCCGCTCAAATCGGTTGCCCCCCTTCCCCTTCGTACAATTAGCCAACTTCATTATGCCGGCTGCTACTAATTGCAATAACAAAACACAAGTCTACGCAAATGTGTAAGCCATAAATGATAACCGAAGCGGGGCAGCCACAACAGGAACAACCAGGACAGTAACCGAAAATTGCCGCCAAAAAGGTGGGTCGGATAGGGATGGTGCCAGGAGCGATGGGAATCCTCCCTAGCCACATCCTGCCCCAGCCTCGTACCCCGTGCAAATTGGCGAAAGCCGCTTATAAAGGTAAACGCAGGGCAACACACTTTCTGGCCCAGAAAGTAGCACACAAAGTGGCGTAAAATAAAAAAAAGAGTGTAAAATCCACCAAAAAAGCTTACAAAAAAAAGGATATACAAGGCACCCAACAAGTTGTGAAAAAGTGGCACACAAAATATATATGTATATATATATTTATACTATAAACGAGAAACCGAAAAAGAGTTGGGTCACGGGGCTTTATGCCTGGAGGAGCTACTACTATGACCATAACCCTATTTCAATTATGACGATGATGACAATATTAAAATGCCCCAAAACTTTCCATCCAGACAGGGCTGCTAATTAAAAGGCCCAAAAGCTAGGCTATATCTAGGAACGTATAAGCCAAAAGTCCAAAGTCACCATGGAGCAGGGAGCAGGGAGCATGGGCGTCTGCCTGCCGTGTTGTTGATAACCCAAACAGGTCCTTGAGCACACAAATCACATAAATTCCAATTGAGTGCATATTCAACGAGTAAATGTGGAAAATACAAAATTTACTGTGCAGTCAGACGTCGTTGACTGGGCGGCGTCCCCACCCAGACATGGGCACACAGTGCGTATGATTAATTTGCTTAATTTTCTATATGTGTGTGCTTGCGCGAAGACGAATACCCATTTAAACGCCTCCCCCACACACACAAAAAAGGGAAGGAAGGATAAAATCAGGGTACAAGTTTCAGCAAAATTCATTAATTAAACAAATTAAGCTAATGGCTGCGGCTTGACGGCAGCCAAGCAAAAAGTGTTGCCGTTGCCACGGAAAAACTCTTCAAGGAAGTGAAGCACCAGCGAAGCATGATTCAACAGTAAAGGAAAATCTCTTTGGAAAACTGAAAAATTTAAATGGAAAAAAGGAGAAATACTCAAAGAAAGTCAGGAGGCAATATTTATTTGCACTGGCCGCAGGGCAAAAGCCGAAAGATCCATTAAAAATATGAATAAATTGGTAGGAAAATAAATTGAACATGACTGCTGTTTATTGACAGGCAACACGAGGCCTAATTTCACTTTGCAATTTCCAAAAAATAAGCCAGTTTATTAAGACAAACAGAAGAATTTATTTTATAAAATGTCGCACTCCTTGGGGCTAAAGATTTTTTCCAGAAGAGATGTACATATTTGGCTTAAGGCCAACAGAAAGGATAAATGTTCATTTAAAGTGACAAGCAAGGACTAAATTGAATAGAAAATAAAATGGTAAAAGATAAAACATTTTACAAGTTAAATTTATACAAATATAGTGCACTTTAGTGTTTTCTTTTTTAAATTTCAGAATATATTTTAGCCTTAAAACATATACCAAAAACTTTCTTGTAATTCACCACTTAATTTTCGTAAATAAAAAACACACAATATACAAATTTTTACCAGCCTTATCGCGCTCTTTTGAAGTACTCTCCATTACCAGGATCCTTTTGAAAAGTTTTCGGCGTCAGTGGCAGCAAATCACCCCGTATTAAATGTTGACTATTGAGCCTTCTGTTCCGGATCCCCCGGAGCCTCTTGCTGAAGAGTGTATCCTTTTGTCTTTAAATGCCATTTAACTTCAAGTGCCTGATGCCGGCTCAAACTTTTGCCAGTCAAATTTGTGAAATTAATGCGATTTTACCCCCGGTACCCACTTCGTTTCCCGACTTCCGAACATTGTCCCAGTGGCAGTTGTCGTCTATTGAGTGCGGTGTTGCGGTTGCCCCCAAAGTTGCTTAAAGTTTTTGCAGGGAGAGGAAAGGCGAGGAAGCTTTTCCAGCCTTCCCAGCTCATCCAGTTCCCGGACAAACTTATGTCATGCATGCATAAATATATTTATAGTTACGAGCAGAAAAATGTGCCAAGAGCGCGCCCCGGAAGGAGGCGAAGCGCTTTTCCAACTGCGTGCCAAAGATTTATTGTGGTGATTTATTTGCCAGCCCCCCTCTCAGCACCACAGCTCCTTGAAGCTCCTCCTTTTCAGCTCTTACCTCTCATCTCTCAGCTCGAAGCTTATTTATTTATTCATTTTCTAATTTATTGATGTTTGTCTGACCCAAAGCGCTCTGACCCCCTAAAACAGCACCTCCTCCTCCTGGCCAGCAGCTGTTGTGCTGATTAGCCCAGGACTTCATTGAGTGCCGGGCACTTAAGCGAACGGAAATTCCACAACTTCTAATTCCTGACCAATTTAAATCTGAACATCTCTACGAATTCTTGTACTCATTTATGGGAAAGTTGACTCAAAACTTGTGAATTATTTAGTTTAAACCTTGAGCCATTCTTAGACCTGTTTTTTACTTTAACGAGGTGTTTTTAAAGTTTTAATATATATTTTTTTTTTTTGTTAAAGAACGGATGGAGAATTATCTAAGCTTTAGTTGTGGATTGTTTGGGATGTTAGATCATCAAATATGTACTTTGATTTACTTCTTTTTCTTATGAAATTGGATCAAGTCCTCCGATGGACAAACGCTTTATGAATTTTATATTAATCACTGATTTTAAGCCCTTGAGTAATCGATTTTTAACTCTCTTAATGGTTTTAGTCCAATTTTCATAAAGAAAACCATTATTTCAGATACGTATTTAAGGAAATTAAAGAATTTTATGGTTCCTACCAATACTAACTTATTTTTTTCCTATTATTTTAACTAACATTTTATTCTCATTTTTCCTAGCAGCAAAATCATCAGCAGCACATCCAGAAATTTCCATTTCCCGCAGACCCAGAACTCTCCTGATGCAGAGTGGGTGGAAAACCGAAGAATAACATGGATTTTTGATATACTCCCGCCTGGCTTCATTGCTCCATTTGGCTGGGGCTTTGTTTGGAGCAGAGACTGTGTGCCGCGTTTCGTTTATTTGCCTCCACTTGCCTCTACTGTGTGGTATTTTTTATGCATTTGCATAAATGCGAAATGTATTTCTATGCTCACTCTGCTGGCTCTTCTCCCAGGACTGCTTTTATTGCACGTTTCCCTTTTTGGCCATTACCGCACACAGTTGCATTTTAATGAGCGCCAGTCAGCCATCCAGCCAGCTAGCGATGGGCACCTGTGCGCACGTGTGCAGACTTCTTTCAATCACTGTCTGCCTCGGCCCTCAGAGTCGGCGTTTGGTTGTTTGTTTGTTTGTTTGTTTGTCTTGCCAGCGATTTGTTTGTAGACGAACGTCTAGCCCCTCCCCCGCCGCCTGGCATCATTATAATGCGGCTGCAACTTGAGCTGCACCGACGCCTTGCCCTGGTCCTGTCACTTAATTAAAAGGTTGGAAAATCAACACAAGCAGCTGAAAAATAAAAAAAATAGAAAAAAAATACGACTCACAAGAGGCGAGTTCAGACTAAAGCGGAGTCCTTCGAGTGGTTTGGGCAGTGGCTTAGACAAGGATTCTTACAAGGGGATTTAATGGAGTTTAATGAAAAGGCATTGCGGTTTATCTGTAACTATTTTAATATATTTCAGAGAGTCTTAAATGTTATTTAAAATGAGGTAAATGATAACTAATTTAAAGACTTTTCTTGGGCAAGGGTTAAGACATTTTAATAACAAAATATTCCTATTCCTGCTCACAAAAAAAACCCTTTTCTGTGAGCCCCTGGCATTTCCCAGGGTCTGAGTTCGAGGGGTCGCTGATTTTATCGCGCTCGCCTTTGGCTGATTGTGCCAATTATGCAGCGAAATGCGCCGCTGCGCTCCGAATCTAAATCCGAAGCCGAATCGCCCTCAAGTGGTTTATGCACTTTCAAATCATAATAATAAATCCGAGGGGCGGCACCAACAATGGAAAGGCCGGGCTGAAAGCTGAGAGCCAAGAGCCGAGCAAGTGCCATTTGGGTTTCTGCCTGGATGGGAATCATTTAAATTTATTGTGAGCTGCATTTCACGCCCCTCCACTCTCTTAATCAGCCGGCGTCGTTTTGGGCATTATCCGTGGCCCATTTTCCGTTGCCACTTGGCCAGAAAACTTTTCCAAACGAGAATATTGAATTTTCTTCTCTCTATTTCATTATTATTATTATTATTATTACTTTTAAGCTTACCCGTAACAGCGAACTTTTGCCGAGGAGAACCTGCAATGAGGTAGAAATGGTGAATTTTAGTTTGCGCCAGTTTAAAGTTTAATAAAGTAATAGAACAAACAATTTATATTGAGTGCATATCCCCCCACACTTAATCCCAGCCACTCGGCGGTAATTTTCACATTTGGTATTTACTTTATTTATACATAATTATTTAACCATAACTCATTTGACCAGCGTGCAGTCAACAATAATTCATTGCCCTAATCAGAGCTCAGCGAAATGCTATTTTAATTTCACTGCAATTTGCAATGCAGATTCGGCATTTATTTTTTTGTTTTCTTCATTTTTCCATTACGAAAATTTTAAGCCCATATAAAACATACATAATATATATAGCTTCATATGGCGTTGGCTGTCATAAATGATGTGATTGATTGATGATGTCATTTAAAGCGGCTCACGAAATGAAACAGCAGGAACGAGTCCCTGGCCTGGCCAGGCAGGGGGCTAACGTGCAAACGTGTAAATAAATAAATAAATCAAATAAAAAATTATTGAATCAACAACGTAAAATAATTAAATCAACATGAATGATTTAACGCTCCAAATGTGTTGAAACAAAACTCATCTGACACATATCCCTGCCCACTTTTCCCCGCCACAAAGCATCCAATCACCCACGAAACACACCTGTGCGGATTGGCGTGAGCCGTGGCACCTTTTTGCGTTGACAACTGCTGACAGGACGAACAGAAACAACATATAAAAAGGACCCAGGCACAGCGACAGCTACAAACGTGTCTATGAAGTGCCATACTATATAAATATATATAAAACATATATAAAAAATGCAGGAAAAACCCAACTAAAGATAGGGTAAAGGAAGCTCTGAGAGGGGTTTTCTGGTTAAGCGAATTAGGGTTTTGCTTTAGGTTTTATTATAGAAATAAATTCCCTAACAATTTAAATTAATTAGTACTCAATTATTTAATATTGAAATAGTCCACAAATAATTCCTGCTAGGGAATTTATAATATATTTATTAATAAAATCACTGAAATACTTTAATTGACAAGAATATAATAATGATCCCTTAATTATTTAGCCTTAATCATCACTAATAATGCAATTAAAGGCTTTACCTTAAATAAATGAATAAAAAATCCTTAATACTATTTTAATTAAACAATAAAATAAGCACTAAAAATATCCTCTTATCCAAGATTAACCAAAACCCCTTAAAAAAGAACCTAAACGAAGGTTTAAAAGTCCTGAAATAATTCACAAATTGTTCTATTTTTATATACGTTAACAATGGCTGCCTTAATTAACCGATTTAAGCCTGGTTAAATAATCCTTTTAATAAAAGCAATACTTTCAATTCATCACATACACGCACTCACTCTGAATAAAAAGATATATATTTTATAAAACATTTTTTCCCCATGATTTCATTTTCCATTCAACAAAAATATAAATTTCTCTAACCCACAAAAATCAGCTTTTGGTTTGGAAAACGAAAACCTAAAAAATAAAAACGATCCAAGTGCAGCAATTGTTTCAAATCGTTTTATTTTCGAGCAGAATGTGAAGCTGCGGATATTTGGTAGCATACAAAAATGCATTTAAAACGCGCAAGAGGACGGAGGATGTGGGACGGGGGGTGGTAATAAAATGCCATGACAAACGTTACGCATACGCCGCGTGGCCTGCGTTTCGGAAATACCCGCAAAATGGAATACAACAAATACAAAAAAAAGGCATGGGACATGAGCAACTTTAATCAATATTGAAGCAGTTTTTGAGGCCAATAAATCATTTCATAATCAATTTTGCCGCTGACATGTTTATGTGTGTGGGTGAGGGTGTGCCAGAGGGAAATGCAAAAAGGGAGCAAGACCAAAGGAAAGAATACAAAAGAAGCAAGGACAAACACAAAAACTTTCGAGCCACCTTCTGCGTGGGTGTGTGTGTGTGTGTGTGATAAACAAGCCACTCTCGCACACACACTGGCAAAGGCTGCACCGGCAAGCACAAAAAACAAGCCAAAGAAGCGCCAAAATAATCAACAGATGTTGCCGCCAAACAAAAACAACAACCCAGGTCAGGGGTCAAATGCGTACCCCCCACGTTCGCTGTGGGTGTGTGTGTGTGTGCGTGTAAATGAAAAGCGGATGTTGAAAGTTCAGCGCAACTGACATTGCCAAGCACAGGGCTGCATCAACAATGACAGGAGCAGCAGAAGCAACAGCAGCATGCTGCTGCAGCAGTGGCCAGCCCGAAAAAGTATGCTACGACTGCGAACGGAAATTAAGTGTGACCTCTTCGCAAGGCAGCGAGAAAGAGAAGAGTAGAAAGGATATATAGGGGCAAGGACATGTGAGAGAGGGAAGATGTAAAGCCCAGAGTAAAGTCAAAACTGGTTTTGATCCAATATCCCAACTAAAAAATACCCAGAACACAAATGAAAGCTGCAAAAATATTTTAAATATTTTGTAAATATTTTCGTAAGGCCATAAGAATTAATAAAACTAAATTAAAAATATGTTTTATATTTAAATTTGTTACATGTCTATATATTTTTCACGATTAGATAATATTAAAGCTTTTAAAATAACTTAAACAAAAATTTATGTATTCGATGCACATTCTTGAAATATATATAAATTATATTTAGGCTTCAAAAATCATTTATGTATTATTCCTTAATACAAAAAATATTAATTCATAAAATATGCTAAGTAAAGAATTTAATTGATTATTATTTATTATTATATATAGTTTTATATAATAATAAAATACTTAGGGAATACCAAATACAGTTTTAGTGACCTCTAGTTTATAATAAAATAATATTATTAATTTCCTAAACTCTAGTTTCTATATTCAACACAAAGGAGGTATCCTTTGTATCCTTTAAAACCCATAAAACCTGCATACCCCACTCGTACCTCTTGAAAAAAACCGCGACGCATATCAATGGCCAGTTGTAGGGACAGACGACAGACGCGGATGGACGGACGATGGCCAAGTGCTGCTCCGACACTCCATTTTCTGTTGCATCCTAGCCCGCGCCAGGAACCGTACATGCCAGGACCCCGTAACCCCTTCAGCTTCCAAAAGCATTCGCATTCACCCTCGAGGAGAATTGCCCCTGCCCGCCCATTTGTGATTGTGTTTGCGTGTTGTGATGCGTTCAAAATTGTATTTGCCTAGAATTGTTCAATGGGCGTGGGCAAGGGGAGGAGGAGCGTGAAGCGGGTATAAACCCATTCGCGGATGCAACTTCAATTGGGTTCCGCTTCTCCTGAATTTTTTTTCCATTGCATTTGATGAGTACCTTCTACGTACGCCAGAGTTCATGGCCCCGAAATGGTTCTGTTATCAAACGATTTTGTTTGGCAAACAACCAACAACCGGCTATTGAAGTGTGTGCTCCCGCCGATATATCCTAGCATCCAGTATCTATATAGGAATTCACGTGTAATAAAGCCGCTCCATTGAAGCCAATAACCACGCCCTCAAATACAATAAACCGGCCGCAGGGGCCAACTGGCGTAGCCAATTGAATTCGCAGGCAATCAAAAAATATTCAGAATTTAGCTACATCCTGCAGGACGTTGTATAAGCCAGGGCTAAGCCAGACCTTTAAACTTGATGGATTGGCCACCTTCGTATCGAAATTATCTCATAGTCCCTGGCAAACAGGCAAAGGACACGCACACGTGTCCTAGGACACAGCAGCAGCAGCAACAACAACAAAGGTAAACGGAACTGGGGGAAAAATAAACTACGATAAAGTGCTATTACAAAGCGCAAAGTGCAATGATTAATCAGATTTATTTGTCAGTTTTATTTCGTGCTAAAAGTGTCAAAGAGAATATTTATAAAAGTTTATTAACACTAAGTACTTCGGCACACTCGCAGCTCCAGGAGCAAGCGAAGCACATTAGAACTGACCATAAAACACAAGCAAAACAGTTGCCAAGACCAACAAACAACAAGGACATCGAGGCGGCCAAGACGGACGGGCAAGTTGACTGCCCGCCAGCGATTCCCCCAGAAGCTCCATTGCTTCTCTGCCTCAAGTGCTACCAGAAACAATACCAACAACAACAGAAAAAAACAACAACAATAACAGAAAAACCAAGAACACCAACACAGCCCCAACAGCAACAAGGAGCAGCTGCTGTGCGTGGGCGAATGAGGGGTTATTTGGATGATTTGATACAGGAAGAGAAATGAGTAAAGAAATTATAAAAAAATTAATAAAGATTTGGAAAACTAAAGAAAGTATTCAACAATAAACTTTAAAGTATTCTAGTGTCTTGTTTTCCCTTTAAAAATTAATATTTATCTCAGATACTAAGTATCTTTCAATTAAAATGGGCTATTAGGATGACTTTTTGAAATAAAACAAATTAATTAAGTAACTTTGAGATCAATTTACAATCATAGTAGATTAAATTCTACTATAAATATTATTTTTGTATTAACTTGTAGTTTTAAAGCTCCATTTTAATTATTAACTCACTATATTTTCCTCTCTGCATTCAAAGAATAAGAACTGGCACAGTGCGAAGTGCACAGAAAGTACTTAGGATGTCTTTAAGTTCAACATAAAAAACATTGGCGCTTACAACTTGGCCCCCAACCATAAATCCGGCCAACACACACACAGCATACACAGTCACACAATCGCACTCGACATCTCCCGGCACCGACAACACATCTCGCACATATTAAGACGGATTTTGGCCAGAGGCGGCCATCTCAGCCAACTCAGCTGGCCTGACCAGCATATTTAGGCGGATATTTATGGCCCTGAGTTGCTGCTCATGGCAACACATGTATATATTATCTGTGGGTTGTGTGTGTGTGCTTCCTAGCTGCAAAAGTTTCAATAGCCAAATGCCTATTGACGTCGGGAAAGGCAAGCAAGCGACCCCAAAGCGAACTCGACGGGAAATGAGATGCTGCTCTTGGGTTGGCTGTGGAAAAATACAAATAAAAGCAGCAAAAAAAATGAAAAAAAAAAAATATCCTTACTGACAAGTGGCAAATGCTTATATAAGGACACACAATCTTACAAAAACCCAGGGACAGTGAGGCTAAGAAAGTAAGAATAAATCTGTATTTCATAAGAAATGCAAGAGATGTTATTAAACATGTTATAAGAAATCTCTTTATACTTAATTTTAAACCATAATTACTTAAAAAATTATTGAATTTATAATGTTTTTCTTATTTGTTAGGAAACAATATTATAATATCTTTTATTTCCTAGAAAAACCTATCTTTTTATTCATTTTTGGCCTCTTAAGCTCTTGACAGCCCAAAGGAAATTTTTGTGTTTCGATGGCTACCGCCGAATGGCAAACATTGATATGAATCCCGCACTCAGGGGAAGCTGCTACTCCATTCCGGCTGCTGTCGGAATGCTGAGGCTCAGTGGTCATTGGGGAGCAAAAGCCGGGGCAGGACTAACAGGAGCAGCAGTTGTCACATGCTTTTGCGGTCGGGAGAGCCGTATGAGTAACTTAATAAATTTGACAACAATGCCGCACAAAGGCAAACACAAATGCAGCTAACGTCCAATCCCGACCAGAGCTGTCACCAATTTGTGCAGCTCGTTGCTATTGTTGTGGAATGACCCCTGAACCCCCTTACACTGCCCCTCCCCCTCCGCCTTCAACTTGTTGTTATTGTTCGTGTTTCGGGGGCGTCGTAGCCGTAGCGCGGTGCATTTTCAATTTGTTTTCGTGCGGCGTGGCTTGTAAACAAAATCCGGCGGAAAATGCGAACAAGCGGCGCTTACGAGAAGTCAAGCGGCCCAAAAAGTGCAGAAGGAAATGCTATTTTGTCCGCTCACACCCGGGGAAAATCCAGGCACAAGTCCAGCCCCAACCCCTCCTCCCGGCGGTATCGTTTGGTCAACGTTGACAAGCGTGTGTTAAAGTCAACACTCGTTGTAGTAGTGGAACCCCAAATATGTACAAATTGCCCACTGTTTGTTTGCCTGTCGGTTTTACTACTGGAGCTGGGCGTTAAAAACTGTTTTCGACTTCTTCTCGGAAATGAATTCCATTTGAAATGGCCACCCAGGGCATGTTTTTAATAAATATTCCAATGCAGAGACCACAAAACGCACTTTGGCTTATTGAAATTGCAATTGCAATTGCAATTCCAGTTGCACAAATCGCTTCCATAAATGTTTTCCAGCTGCAAAAAGAAAACCAAAAAGTAAATAGGAAATGCCTTTACTGACGCTGCATGACTGCAAATTGATATGCCAGTGGTCAGAGAATGCATTAGCCAGGATGTACTACCTTAGAAGCCCAATTAGCACGGAACCAAAGCACTATCCTTATGCTCAAAACACATCCTCTCATCTGCCACCCTGGCAGAGTCCTCGACAGCGTCGCCTCATTAGCGGATCTCGTCAAACAATCCGCGAGTGTGAGCCCTGTGGCGCATTTCACATTTCTGAGATGTTCCACCAGTTGGAAAATTATGTCCAAAAGATGTTATGTTCTATATGTAACAAATATTTATTTTAATCTTCAGTAATCCTGAAACCTTATCAGCAGATCCACTAAAAACTTCATCTTACTTTTTTCTTTGCAAAAAAATCTCTAAAATAAATACATTCTATTATATCCTTTGAAAAGCGAATTTAATTTATATGAAATCCTAATGAAAAAAAAACTTCCTTATAAAATGCCAACTTTATGTCCATTGAAAATATCTTTCTAATGGAAAATTCAGCATCGCTGTTGGCCAGTGAAAACAGCTTGAAAAAAAAGGAAGCTCACGTTCCTTTTTTACCATATTTTTTATAGTATTTGCCCAGTGCCTTCTCTGGTCTCAGTCGCACAAAAGCCACCTTACACATGCTATTAATGACAGAGCCACCTCGCCCTACACAGCCACTCTGTGTGTATAACTAAACATTTACATTTCATTAAAACTAAAAACAACACACAAAGCAGTAAGCACGACACGAAAAACGAAAACCGAAAGCGAAAAACGTAAAACGAATACGCAAACTAAGCAAATACATATGCAGAAGGAGAAGCTGAGACTGAGACTATAGTCGCATGTTAGCGAATGCACTGTTCAAAAAAACTATAAGAAAGGGATCAAGGAGCTTCCGATAAAATTTAAAAATTACCAAATCATTTTTAAAAAATATTTTTAAATAAATAAAGTCATTAGAATATCTATTTACTAGTTCTCTACTCCTTACCAAAACACTCTGTGTTGCTCCTCGAGAAACATTTTTGAAACATTTTTTAACTATTTAAAATAAGAGAAAATCATAAAATGTTTTGATTTGATTTGATTTGTTATATCCTTGATTTATTGCAAAGAAAGCTAAATTTTGCCTCAGTGGAGATATATATGCTATAGCCATAGTTTTGGGCAAGGTAATGCGGCACAAGTTGAGTGGGTGGCCAGGCGGTTGCTTCTTCACCTGTCCGCCGCTCGCGATGAGTGCCACTCGAGGAGCTGCCGAGCTGAGCCAGCGAGCTCAGGGATATATGGCCACGAATGAGGATGTACCTCAACACCGGCTTCTGCATCTGCATCAGCATTTGTATCTCTGTATCCTTGTGTATCCTTGTATCTGTGGCACTGTTGCTTCGTATCGCTTTTTAAAACCCAGAAACACAGAGAGAGAGAGAGAAAGAGGGGGGTACGGGGCTGGGACATACACATACTTAACTCGACGTTTTTCACTCAACGAGCTTTTTACATAACAGGCAACAAAAGTGTAGAAGTGCAACACCAACAACAATGGCCTGCATTCCACCTGCTTCCTCCACGCAAAAGTTGGCCCAACATCAGAATGGAATGTGGTTCATTTGGGGCATAGAGCCAAGCCAGGCCAGGCCAGGCTCAGCTCCTCCTCGGAGCGGCAGCGGCAGAGGCAGCAGTGTTCAGTAGCGAAATAAATAGTATATTTTACCCGAGTGCCACTCATGAAAATTGCAAAAAAACAACAAGTACAGGCCGGGTCGAGTCCCGTGTGTGGGTCTCGAGTCGCCGAGTGTATGGATACACTCAGAGAATTTCATTGGAGTATGAAATGTATCCTTTTCTTGAGATTTCACTGATTTCGAGATTTACTAAAAATTACTTATGTTTCCTATATTTATATATCTATCTTGTATCGAAAGATATATTGCCATTTTCTGCTATCCTTTGCACTTATAAAAAAACACAAAATTCCACTTATTCCTTATTAAATTAGGAGCCAAAAATATTATCAATAATATTTTTCCAAGTGCACTTCCTGTGCCTACTGCTTGCCGAGTGCCAGTCAAATATGAATTGGTAGTTGGCTGGCCCCGGTCCCCCGTCGACTCGGCCTGGCCTGCTGCTCGGTCTGACTCTTGCAGCATAATAACAAGAAGTTATTGTGCCACTGTCTACATGCAACTGTGCAGCAGCAATGCAACACAAAGCCGGCCACTCCGTCGCTCCGCCCTTTTGACCCTTAACCCCGCCTGGGCCAAAAGGGGCCCACTCTTAAACCATTGTTTTCGGCCCAAGCGCTGCTGCTGCAGCGCGCTGGTGCAGCAATTTCAGGGAATTCAGGTGGCCTCCAGTGAGCGGGAAAACGGAGAAAAATGAAGCCTAATTACGGCTCATGTTTAGCCGCTCCTCCATTCAATTAAATGGAATGCACGTGCCCCAAACCCCAGAGAACCAGAATCCGAAACCCGACGGCTAACCCAGTGCAGCCCGAAAAGCCAACAGAAACGAAAAATACATACAACAAAAAATGCAATAATCATGGCGCACAATGTATGTATGCTCAGGGAGCATTTCATAAATTGTCCGGACTGTACAGAGTCGGGAATATATATTTTTGTGTGTGTGTGCGGTTCTGATGCATTTGGGAGCCGCAGATTCTGCTGCTCTCGCAAATGTTTAATTAAAAATTAAAGCAGCTACTACAACCAGCAATGTTTACCAGCGCACTGTTTGCCTTTGAGCTGCAGTGCCGGGAAACAAAATGCAATTCGTTTTAGTTTTTGGACAACAGCCCCACTTTACTTACCCTTACCCTTACCCTTATCCCACCGCTTGTACTTTTGTTACTGCAGCAGTGAGTTATATATATTTTTAATATTTATTATTTGTATCCGTGTAAGTATTTGACACTGGATTTGTTTTGGTTGATAGAACTTTAAAGGATTCAAAGGATTTGATGACCCTAACATATTTTGGGGGAATTTATTTTTGCTAAATAAAAGGAAGTTTTAGCATTAAAAGTACGATATTTTTATAATAAAAAATATATATTAGGAGCATAACAAAATAATTTTTGTAAAACACAATAGTTGTTTGGGTTTTTGATTTAAAAAGCATTTTTCTTTTATAAAATCTTAAAGTTTTCACCCCTCTAGCTCACTTAAAAAATACAATTAGCTTCCTCTCGGAAAGGGTGTAAAATAAAAGGTGTCAAGGCCTCTGCGATGGCAGCCACTTAGCAGCCAATAAATTGCAATTCGACGCCCCAGACGACGACACATGCAGTGTCGCTCACTCCTTTTCGCTGTGAAAATGGAAAATTCATTTTCCAACGATTTCGTTTGTCGACGGCTTCGCTACGACTTGGTACCGATTTTCCTTATTCCGTATTTTCTTGAAGCTGCCAGGCCAGAGTGTCGCCTTCCACTCTTTATATATTATATAGCTGGTAGTTTTCATTTATTTTGTTTTATTCGCCGAGCAGAGCAGAGCGGATCGCATGCCACGCCCCCGCTGCCAGCATACAAGTGGCAAATAAATTCATTAGTGGCGCAAATTAGTCGCATGCAACGGAGCAGAGCGGGTCGGATTCCCAGGCTCCCGGTTTCCCAGTTCCCCTCTACCGAGACCAGGGGCCGAGAGTCAGGGCAAAAGGACACAAAAGTGCTTTCAATTTCAATTAAATTCGCCACTCGCCCGGGATCCTTTTGCGTCCTTGGTCCTTGGCCCTGCTGCCACTCCGGAAAGTGCAGCTGCAGCGTGCAACTTGCAGCTCGTGTGATTCTCTTTCACTCTCTCAGTGTGCGCCTGCTGACTCAGGGGCACATTTAAAGCTCGTTTAAGCGTCCGTTCCGCTTCATCTCCTGGCCGTATCCTGGCAGCCCTGATTAAGTAATCAAAGCATTTGTCAGCCACTTAATCTATCGTCAGCCACTTGGCCACCGCTGCGTATGCGTAACTTGGCTTCAAACAATACGAGAAAGGAGCGAACGAGCTGTGATTGTCCAAGGAAAATACAAGAACGACTTACGATTGGTTACTAATGGGATTAAAAGGTTACTGTTAAGTTTTTACTGGATTACTGTTACTTAAAAAAGTGGGTTAAATCAAATAATACTAACTTTTTGGACAATTAATATTACCTTGTCAAGTTTTCAGCCAAAATAAATATTTTAAAAATTTCTTGAGCCAAAATGCATTAATTAATATTTTTTTAAAGCCTAATTTAACCAAATTTATATATTTTTACTCTTCAAAATTTTATTTAATACAAATTAAATTCGTTTTTCACAAAAAATATATCATGAAATAAGTTTGTAAAGCCCTGTTTAAATTTTTCTATCTTAAATCATTTAAATATAAGTTTAAGGTAATTGCTGCAATTAACTTGTTCTTACTAAGATATTCCTCATTAAATTTAACAACTTTCTTTTGAATAAAAAATAGCCACTGTGTCGACAAAGTTGTTAGTCAATTGTTGGAAACAACTGCTCAGCAAATTGGCTCGCAACTCGTGTGTGTTGGCCAACTCGAGAGGCCTGAAATGGTTTTGTTGGCAATCAGTGGCACCTAGCGACATGCGAGGGCGGCCAACAATCAACAGGGATGTTATAAACATGTGTCATCCCCTCGGAGTGAAGAGGAAGCTCCTCCCCTGCCCCTCTAAGAACCACTCCCTCTGCACACACGCACACAGCCACTTCCGGCTCCGTGTTTCCGTGTGACCCCGAGCAAAACAAGCGAAAAAATCGCAAAATGTTTTATACATATACATATATATTTTGCGAAAAACCCGAAAATATGTTGCAGAAATATGTCGGGTGCGAGTCACGCATGCCTTCTGCTGTTAAATGTACTTTAAAAATCACTTAACGCGTTTAGCATTGATTTTTGTAGGCCAGCCCAGGCCGTTTTATCTCTTTACGCCATATTTATTTTGCATATTTTCATCAGGGATTATGATGGCTGCACCCTAAGCACTTCCTTATTTTCCCCATTTCTTCCATTAACCATTTCCCCATTGCCATTGCCATTTCCCTCATACGACGACAAAAGGCGAGAGGCGGCTTTGAGCCAAAGTGAAACCATTAGAAAACTGATATTAAATTCAATTCAATTTAGCGGAATTTCTGCTGCTTTTTTGTTTTTCATATGTATAGCAAAATGAAATTTCAAATTTTAATGAGCAATCAACAGAAAAGAAAAACCGGAAAATAATAAACGTAAATGGAACCCACGCAGGATACACCGGCTATCCGATGAAGCGCGTCGGCGGCGGAGAACACTGAAAAACAAAGCAAACAAAGCCCCAAATGCTTAAAGTAAATTCAAATTTAATTAGGATTTTTTTTTCATACCCCAGAAAGGACGAGGATATGGACGGGAGGGTCGGCACCACGCCCCAGTGGACTAAATGTAAATGAAAATTGACGCAAGGCAAGTTTATTAAAATGCGATTTGCATAAGCATGTGGAGGGAGCGAAGGTGAGAGAGCAATGAATGTATTTCAAGGGAAACAGGACACTCGCTGGAGCTACGGAATGAAAAGTGGCAATGAAAATGTCACAAAAGTCAAACTGGCCGCATTAATTTTCTCCCATTTTTCCCCAGATTCCCCTCCACGCCTCCCTCTGCACACTCGCATTGGAAAACCCAATTAAAAGTGGCCCAAAATGGAACTCGTACATCTCAACAGGTGACACTAATGGAGTCCATGCGCTGAGGTGACCCGGTGAGCGTTTAAATAATAATTTAAATTAGTAAATAAAATAAGAAACTTAAAGTATACAAAGTTTATATTTAAATTAAGTTAAGATATTATTTATACGCAGCTTAAAGTGGGATAAGTTATTCGTGGAAATTCTTATTAATATTGCAACAAATATCTTTTTAAAAGTTGCACCAACAATAAATAATTTTATTTTATATATTTTTCTTTAGTTTACTTAAACTCTAGATTATTATTATAATTTTTAAATATTTATTACATTTTTTATAATCATTTCAATCTACCTTTTTCATTAAATCATTACAGAGCATCTTAGAAAACTCTCCAACCAAAGTTTCCCTTTCCAAACTCTGCTTATTTTGGTTTCTTTTTAATTTCCTTGTTTTTTTCTTTGTTTTGAAGAATAAATTACTGAAGTTTTGCATCTTATTTTCTGCAAAAGTCCCAATGCCTTGACTTAAGCTCTCAACGAAGCCACCAGACAATAGAAAATTATTATTGCAGGAGAGCTCTAGGAATTCCTAGGAAATCAAGCTTGCCACAAAGCGAATCAACTCAATTCATGTCAATTTTCCCCCACACACTCACACAGGTATTGTGGCCTTTGTTCCGGTGGAAAACGGCGGAAAAGGGTGAGAGAAAAGCTTCGATAAAAAAAGAGCGAGCCACCACACACATGCAATGATGATGGCATGCAATCAATGCACTTTTTTAATTGCTTAGCGATGGGAGGAAGTGCATCCTTTTGCTGGCTGACTGCTTCCGGTATCAGTTTTGAGTCCTTGCAGCTGCCAATTTGGAAAGCAATGCTGTGACGTGGCCAAAAAGATGGCGTAATTGACGTAAATCTACCTAACAAAGAACCACACTCTCTCTTTTTCTGCCCAGGAGCAAGTAAGGCACACAAATTGAAAATTGTTGTCATCGTAAATTGAGAATAATTATTTTTAATTGTATGCATTGTGTGCATGTGAAATGTACAAGTGCCTCACGGCAGCAGCTATCATTTGTGGGGTTGTTTTTTTGCTTTTTTGGGCCTGCCCATTAAGCATACGCCATGTGGAACGCACTTGGAAAAAATATATAAAAATCTAAGAACTCGTGTTGCTGAGAAGTTTAGTATTTATAGGATAAAATAAATATTTTAATATATTTTTACCCCACTAGATCAGTTTTATTGTAATTGTTTTATTTATAATTATTTGATTTTTAACTAAAATAAAGGATAGGACATTTCAAAAAGATTTATAAACTTGATAAAGCAAAAAATATTATTTTATATAATTATATAAAATATTATTTTATAATTGTATTACCTCCCAAAGGGTTTCCTTGAGTTAAATTAGATTTCCCTCAACTGGAAAAAGGTAAAACACCTATTTTTCTTAGTGCACCTGTGAGGAATGCGAGTGCATAAAAATTGCATTAAGCAAACAACATTAAAATTAACTTAAATGTGTATTTATAGAGGAAAACCAAATGCATTTGACACATTTACTTAATCGCATTTCACCGAAATGACTCTGCGAATGAGATTTTTCAAACGAACAACTACGGTAATGTAATAAAAGAAATGAATATGGTTATATATAGTATATAGTAATCGTGTGTTTGATGTTCGCATTACAAATTAATTACTTTGGCCAGACGACATTGGTCAGAGAATTTTAATTAATATTTGTCATAGCATTTTTGCAAATTTTTCAACAAATGTTCATACTACTTAATGCTGAAATGTATATTGCGTTTTGCTTAGATAAATATTTGTTTGGCAAACAGAATGCGGAATTAATTGGAATTGTTTCTAGTTACAACGGATTTTAGGTTATTTGATAGGCCAAAGCCAAAGCAAACAAAGCCAAATATAATTCCCATTCCCCCTTGAAGCTTCAAACGGAATTAATTTTCGCAAAGCAGCAAAAAAATAATAATCATTCGAATCATTTTCCACCCACATCCCACCCACTCTCAATTATGGCCATTCGATATGCAAGAGAGATCAAATTTAAATTTAAATTTAAATTAATGTTTCCAAGTGCAGCGGGTGCATGTCGGGGGCTCTGATGATAAGTTGCAGCTGCGAAATTGCCTAATTTGCATATTTCCAAAGAAAGGTGTATACATGCAGATATAGAATACATATCATATATCCTGGAAAGACAAACTAATAACTATTATTAACAATTCAAGGGGCCATCGCCTGTCACTGCTCATTAAGGATAAAGTCCAAGCTTGTCCCAATTCTCGACATGTTCAACGTTTGTAGTCGATTTTTGTGGGGGTTTGCTGGTTGCTGCTTGGTAAAAAGGACATTTGTTTGCCCAATTTGCAATGTTTTCAGCTTCCGTTTTTGGCAATTCCGCAAATATTTGACAATGCAATGCGCAAATTGCCTTGGGTTGCAAATGCCACAGCACACACACTCTTGAATTCGTATTTTCGGCGAGAGGGAAATTTATATTGAACGCAATTTGTTTATTTTGACGGAAAGGGACATGGTATCGATTTTGCTCCTTAAACAAGGAGGAAGACAAATGAAAGCGAACATTGTTGCAGTTTTTTGGTTACCGATTTTTAAAAGGGAAAATCCATTATAGTGAGATTTTTACAGGGATTTTATAGCTTAGTTAAGGGTTTACCTAAGTAGTTTATTATTAACCCAAAATAAACGCCTTTTAAAAATCTAAAAATATTAGAAACCACTTACACCTCATGAGACCTACTTAAACTTGGCTTAATTAACCCCTTAAATTAAGAAAAACAAACCCAAATGCCCCATTTTATTGGCTTTTCGATTTATAAAATCCCCCACGTGAAACTTGCAACTTTTCAAGTTGCCACTTGGAGATGAACTTCGAACTTCGATCAGTGTCACTTACCCCAAAAACAGAAACTTTTCCACGTTTCCAGCTCGCTTTCGGAGTGCAAATTAGTTTTCTTTGGCGGCTAATTTAGTGTCGTTTTCTTTTATTTCCATTTTTTATTGGCAGAGACTGTTTTGGACACGTTCTAAACTCGCTGCTGACTTAATAAATTAACCGAAAATCCACTTCGTTTTCTTCTTCTTTTTTTATTTAGATAGTTCTATGTCCTATGTCCTTTTTCTATCTCTGGCACACACACACACACACTCGCAAACACAATCAGGAAGCGCGGCAGAGTATTAAAAACTCATTAAGCGACCGACGAGCAGGAGCTTCGGGAGTGTGTCCTATGCTTCCTTTTTTCCCCTTTTCTTTAATTTATGCAAATATCGACCGCACACACATATGCAAAAGGACGACGAAGATGAGGCTAAGGATGAGCCTGAGGATGATGCCTTTTGGTAGCTGCCAAAAAAGTCTGCGGAAAGTGTTCTTCCTCGTTTTTTTTTTTTTGTCGTCCGGTAACTTGGCGAAAGTAAATCGAATGTCAACCGCACACATGCAAGGCGAACACTTAATCAAAAGCACACACCACACACACTCGAAAGTCGAGAGAGTGAGCAGGTCCTGCGGGGGAGGTGGGTCCTGCTGAGGACTCTGCCTTCTGTCAAAAACACGTGCGATACGTGACCTAGGCCAAGCGTTAAATTCACGCGCCAATGTTCCCGATTTTTACTTTGCTTTTTCCTCTGTTTTATTTTTTTCTCGTCTTAAAGGATCCTCCTGCTGTGCCTGAAGCTCAACCAATATATATAACCATACACATATATCGACCAAATCCGCTTAGGACAAACTGACGACTGATTCTGCAAGTTGGCCAAAAACTTGGCATTGGCAACGACGCTCGGCCGGGCTCGGCGGCATCCTTATTATCCTTCGGCTGTCGTCGTCCTCCTCGGCGTTATCCTCCGGGTTCGATATGTCCACGACCTGCCGCACAAACGAAGAGAGTGCCTAAGAGAAACTCTGTTCCATTTCCCAGACCGTTTCGCGTTTCGAGGAAAGCGCAACTAGTTTTGCCAGCTAGCGCGCTGGAAGGAAGGGAGAAAATGTGTGGCATTGGAAGTGCCTCGATTTTCCACCTTTCCCCTTCTTAAGCCGAGCTCCCTGTTAATATACCGGCACGGCCGCCCGTTTTGTTTGCCCAATTAAATGCCACATATGTCATAAGCATAATAATCTCTGCTCCCCCCTCTGCTCCTCTCTGGAGCCCTCGATTTCATCGCTGAAAGCACTTTTTTTTAATTAATCATTAATAAGAGCCACGCTCGGCTGGCGACTAAAGCAGATAAAGGCTACCCCACAATCCGCTGCAGAGTTCCCTCTATGCCGCAGAATCCCAAATTGCAGTTGCACTCCGGCACTGGGCAACCGGCAACGGGGGCCTTTGATATGTCCGCTTTTGCAGTCGCCGGAGTTGAAGACGGGCGAGGGGAAGCGGGCTCCATGGCTCCGGCCGCAATTAGCAAGCGGCGAAAAAGGGTGACTCCAGGGGTGGCACCCTAACCCCGGCTCAATTGGCACACTAAAAAAATGTAATCTTTGTTTGAAAACATATTAAGCTTTACGAAAATAAATAAATAAATATTTTATACAACTTCCATTACCGAACAGAGCCTTCTTCCATTGACTCTTGTTAATTCTTTTTTAAGTTTTGATCAAATTTGTAAGCCAGAATTTTATTTCAAATTTAATTTTATATATTTTAGGTTTATATGAAAAATATTACATTATTGCTATTATTTATATATTTGGTTTTATATTAAAAATATTGTCTAAGCTCTTTTTTAAAGCTTATTTAAAAAAAAACAACAGAAATATTTAAGGTATTTAAAGACCATTTTACTTTAAATATAAAATTTTAAAATTACCTATTTCAATCCTCTATTAAAGGTTTTATTTAAGGTTTATTACTTATATTTTCATTTACCTTCGTAAATATAATTTTGTAATTTAATCAAAGATTTTATTATAATTTTCTCTTTGAATATGAGTTGTAGACATACTTATTTTAATTTTAAAACAATTTTTTAATGATCTTCATTCATCCAGATCAAATTCCAAATTATCAAAGTTGAGAAACAATAACTCCTCGCTGCCATACTTCACCCTGGATAGGGCAATCCCAAACCAGACACTGTTCACAACAACCACAGAGCATTCGGCCACTTGGATGTCGCCTCCATCTCCTCCTCGATTGTGTAGACAGGCGGAGCTCTATTCCCCGAGTCCCCAGTTGCTCTGGGTTCCCTTCGCTCCGGGCAATTGACCCGCGGGTCGAGTCCCCCTCCTGCTGGAGCTCCTCAACTGCTTCCATATGCTCGCCGGGTGATGTGCGGTAGTAAATACAATTTACTCCACTCGGTCGCACACACATTCCGATGGCGCATAATTTTATTGGCTTGCCGGCGACTGGGCTGCACTGGGATGCGTTCCATTGCATTTTGCGTTGACTTCGATGACAGCCAACAGAATGAACAGAGTCCCTAGGTGGCACCCTCGCCAGCGTAACATAACCCATCCCTGCTGACCCTCCACCACCTCCTCCTGCTC
Organism: Drosophila mayri; assembly: GCA_008042485.1. Classification (NCBI taxonomy): domain Eukaryota; kingdom Metazoa; phylum Arthropoda; class Insecta; order Diptera; family Drosophilidae; genus Drosophila; species Drosophila mayri. The sequence goes on from VNJN01007515.1 coordinate 306,957, forward strand.
CTGTTGCAGTATCTCCGCATTCTAATGAGATATGGCCCCGGGAGTCGGTATGCATTTTTCTAGGCTCAACATTGGCAAACAGCACGCGGATCGGGAGGGGGCAGGGCAACCATCTGCCAACGGCAACGCCATGGGTCATATCCATGAGATGTCCCCTCTTGTTCCGGCACAGGAAAAAAATTAAGAAGCTGATTTTTATTTAATATAAAATACACATTAAAATTCAGTACAAATTTAGATATAAATTCAATTTCATTAAGAAAAACTAAAGTCTTTTAAATATTTGTTCATCATTTGTTTACGGTGATTGAAAATTAAATAAATGCAAATTAACTCAGCTTAAAATTAACAAAATTTATTTATGTTTTAAGTAGTTTATCTTTCTTTAAAGCAGACAAAAGGGAAATTTACTTTTTAAAAATAATCCTGGATTAAACCGTGCTTGGCTTGGCCACATATTTTTCTACTTATCTTATCTCTCCGAAGGATTATCCAAAAATAAACAATCAAACCTTCGAAGTACTTAAAAAGATATCAATTAATCCTCAACTTGATATATTTGATCTCTGATTTATTATTTGTTTAGGATTTATTTAGGTAAAAACTTAAAAGAGCACTTTAAGGATTAAATAAATTTTCTAAAACATAAACATTGAAAGAAAGTCTAAAACCAGCCTAAGAAATCACTCTAAATATATTTTATATATTTCAAACTAAAATATTCTTTCATTATATAATATATCAAATATATTTCATTTATATTTTTTAATACTTTTTTAATACTCTTCCCAGGACCTTCCAATTTATTTTCATGAGTAATTTACAAGTTTATCTTTATGAATTAATTATATATAAAATGAATAAGATTTTATTTTAATAAAATAAAAATATAATAAAAAATTTAACCCTCCTTATGTTCACAGTGAACCGGCACTTATGGTCTGCATATGAAATCGCGCCCATAATCAGCAGGGACACGACGAACTCTGGGCCTGGCATTGTGACTCTCTGGGATCTCCCCGGCCGCTGGCAGAAATGCTAATTAGGCGTAATTCGCATAAAATTCGCAAACATTTGCTGTCACCAGGAGGGACGAGTCTCTGCTGCAGTCATGGCTGCGCTCTGGCGTAGCTTTTGATTTACGAGTTCCAGGATGCGTACAAGGATCCAATCCGTCCTATCAACGGCTCATCAACGGTCGCGAGGAGGACCACCTTCCAATCAGCGGTCCATCCGTCATCAGCTCATCATCCCTCCCTGCTTAATTACTAAGTGTGTGGGTGTGTAAGCCGATATGATTCAGTTTATTATGGGTTCTGGTTTTTGGTTTTTGATAGCGAGGGAACTTCACAACTGCACAGATTAAAAACTCCTATAATTTAGGTCAGAAAAGTACAAAAAATAGGGAAATTAATAGACATTAAAATACTGTACGTTTCCCTTATTTATTTATAAAAACTTTTAGTAAAACTTAAAGTTATTTAAATAACAGATTTCCTTAAAAGGCAGTTAGAGCTTGACTTTGTTTTCTAGTTTATTGTGCAACGCTTTTACATTTCGTATCTTTAATAAGTATTTAGAAGGGCACTAAATGAAATCAATTACTATTCCAGAGCTTGAAGTTTCCCGTTTTCGCCCATCTAAATTAAGTTGAAATTGATCAAACCATTGGCAGTTGTTTGTGTTAATTAAATTTCTAAATTGTTGAGCAGGACTTTGGGCTGAGCTCTCACGATTCCCATCGAGTTTGGCATAGTTTCCTTGGACGGACATTATTCACTTAGCGCCAGCACTTGGCATACCCAACACCGCGGGGGGTGGCAACTATTGTCGTGCCGCCTCCTTTGTCGCATCCTCTTGAAAGGATTTCAATGTCACACCGCAACCGTTCCCAGGCCCGGTCCATTACATTAACCCACGGGCGCATCAAGTTTACCGCTACCACAAAAGCGACGAAAATGAAAATTCATGAAAGTTTATCGCACCGCCCGACCAGGCGGATCCAGGAGGAGAACCGGAGACACGGATACGCGAGGCTGTAGCCAACCATTCGCTCCACTTTTGTGGTCAATTAACGGCCCTCGGCCAGCCTCGAGTTTGTTTTTGTGTAATGAATTTAAATGACCCACTGCGCCGGCTCATCAAGTGCTGCAAAGTGTTTTCCAACAGGACGCGGAAGGACATCCGTTCGGACTCCAGCCTCAGCAGTCTAAGCCCGCCCAGATCCCGCTCGCTCGCACTCCCTGTGACAGCACCTGTCGCCGAAAAATTTCCCAACAATTTGGCTAATGACTTCTATGGCGCTTAGGGGGTGGACAGGCAGAGTTGCTAAGGATATACATATATGAGCGTAAAAAGTTAGCTATTTTATACTCTAGAAAATCGGATTAATATTAATTATATAGGTTATATTTTTATCTATTTAATTTTACAAAATTTTGATTAAGAAAAACTATATTTGAAATCTTCTCAAAGGGTTCCACACAGTCCTCGGGTCCTTAAATATTTTATTGCCTTCTATTAAAGTACACTTTTTAAGGAGACTGTGTAAAGGAACACTTCTTAAAAAACTCTTCGAATTTTTTGATAACTCAAAATTGTTATTTATTAATAACTAAAAAATTTTTAGTATTTCCAAAGGATTTAAAATACAATTTAAATTAATTTATTTTAAATTAAATTTATTTTTTACCCAAACATTTTTAAAAGGAAAGAAGAACTCAAACTTGGCTTGAAATCAGCCCAAAGGACATTCTAGATGCCGCCTGGCCCCGAGTGGAGTGTAAATACCAAATTAATTATATTCCATGCAGAGAAATTAATCAAGCGTAGCGTTGGCCAAACCAAAACCAACTACACGCTCCCAATGAACTCTATTTAACCCCAAAAACACGCCACGCCCCCCTCAGCCACGGCACAGGTGTGAGCCGGAGTTGTGCCCAGCTTGCGGCCATTTCATTAATCACACTCAACACTTGGCAGGAGTCTGGGAGCCGGGACTTGGTCTCTGGCCCCGGGTTTGGGTCTGGTCACAGTCTGGAGCAGCAGCTTTGGTTTTTGGAGGCGGACGGGCAGAAGGTAAGCCTGCCCGTGGCCAATGTCAAATGGTTTCTCGGGGCCTTGTCTGGGCCAACCTCCGTTTATTTATTATTTTGCATATACAAAGCGCTTTGAAAATGCAAAAAAATTATTAACATATTTTTTTGAAATTAAATAAAGCATTGGTATATAGATTAAACATTTCAACAAAAAAATGCTGCTCTATTATTTATTAATTAATGATTTTTTTCTTATTTGCTTCGATAAAATTCTTTAAATAAAACTCATAATAAAACATTAAATAAATTTATACCCCGTCTAATAATTAAAATCTTTTTAAATGCCACCAAAAAGTACCTTCTTTCACCCTTCTTAGTGTTTGGCTCATTATCCATAAAGCCATTATGTATCCTTTTTTATGGAATGTTACTATAAAGTAATCACATAATCTCTTCTGCCGCCATCTATTGTTATATGTATATATCTGTTGTTACTGCTTTTCTCCATTTTGGTTCAAAAAGCGCCAATTTCATTATCGAAACTTGGTTTTTTATAGCAAATTTCACTCAATTTTAATGGGAGAAATGAGTTTTATATCGAAATCTTTATAGTACAATTCTTTTATGCCATAAACTAACCATAAAGGACACAACTTTCTTCGTTGTGGATTTTAAATTCAGGCTGTGGAAAACTAGAATCAGACTAAACTTTAAACTGTAATCCAAAAATAAACAAAGAAAGCACCAGATTTATATTCCAAGTATCTTATATATATTTTTATCTGGCTTAAAAGCAAAGAATAAACATAAATATTAATGAATGACATCACATAATTTAAGAGTTAATCTCTCACAAAAGAAACTAATATCATTTCTGGGGTTGCCCTTTCCAAATATCCTCAAGGATCCATCAAGTGCGCCTCTTGATGATTGCCATGTTGGCCAGCTGCAGGATTCGATTAAAATCGACCTTGACATGGGCTCGCCAATATTTACAGCGTCCCCAGATGACGGCAGGATAGTTGGGACTGGTAATTCCGTGAAAGATGCGGGCAATGTTCCGGCCACTGAATGTATTGTCCGGATACATGTTAATCAGGGAGTGCACATCATCCGTGATGCACTCATCCGGCACATTGCTTGGCTAATAAAGAATAATACAATTTATAATTAATACAAATGAAATAATAATATTTATAACATTAATCACCTCTATTTCCAGCTCTAGATCCTGCGGATAATCATTGAGGAAATAGTTGCGCACTATAGCCTTTAGCTGCTCGCCACGATCCAGCGGAAAATCTGCATTGCAGCACTGGCTGCAGGAGCTATAGGCCACCGCCGCCAAGCCATGGGCCACATACTGCAGTTGGATGAGCTGTGTGCGCTCCTGCTTCACGGAACGCGTGTAGAGCGTGTCCAGAGCGCCATCGATCTCCATTTCCGTGAAATCACCAGGCACCTTGATGCGGAAGCCGAGATCGTAGAAACTCACCGTGATGGGCGATCGCTTGGGAAAGCCATTAACTTGAATAGAATTCGAAAAGAGTGAAAGTGTGAGATAGATTCTCATTTGGGAAAACTCAAATGCAGACTTACTTTTCACCCATTCAAGATCCTTCAACTGGTATTTAACCACGCCGCTGTTCCAGCCAATGCCGGCGGCTATATCGGTCACCGAAAACTCTATAATGTTGGCGTCCTCCTTGAAGGTCTTGTCGCGGATCTGCAAGGCAATAGCCATGGCCAGAGGGGGACATTCCTTGGCTGCGTGCCTGAGGATGGGAAATTTAAATGTTCTAGTTAAACTTTTCCTTTCTCGATCCCTCAATATCAACTCACTTGAGATACTTGGGTCCACCGTAGGATATCACCTTGGCCATCACATACGCTGAGCTGAGCACGCTAATGCACCAGCGCGGATCCAGCTCCATGTAGCAGAGCAGCGTGGATATATTCTCCGCCGGAATGTCCAGCATCTCAACGGTTTTCTCCACAGAGAAGCCAATCTCATGACCAGGGCACACATGATCTCTGGGACCATCGCCCTCTGGCACAGAAACTGTTCCCTTGCCCAGCTCCTTGTCGCAACTGCAAGGCACAAAGATCTTTTGCAGCAGCTTGCGGATCACATGACGATCGATGGAATTGGAATAGACATGTCGACGCAGCTCACTCTGGTCACCGCCCTTGGCATCCAAAAAGAGATGGCAGTGTGAGGTCAAGCCATCGCGTCCCGCACGTCCTATCTCCTGGACATAGCTCTCGAAATTACGCGGCATATTATAGTGGATCACAGCTCGTATATCGGGCTTGTTGATGCCCATGCCAAAAGCGATGGTGGCCACCACAATGCGCAGTTCGTTGCCCATGAAGGCATTTTGTACGGTGCGGCGCCTGGAGGCGGGCATGCCTGCATGATATGGTTCCGCCTGCCAGTTGACTCGCTTGCGCTTCTTGCCTTGGTCTTGGGCGGGCTGCCTGCGGTCTTGCACGCAGGTCCTTATAAAGCCAGCGATCCTTTCGCACTCGTCACGCCGGGTGCAGTAGATAATGATGGATTGGCAGGGCTCGAAGCTGAAAGGGATTGAAAAGGATTGAACGATTAGGAAATATAAGTAAAGAATAAGATTCCTCTTACCGTTCACTGTTTAAGAGAAGCAGCAGGGCCGCATCCCGATTCTCATCCTTGGAGACGGACAACACCAGGTTATCTGGCAGTGGAGTGTCACTGATTATGCCCCGCTCTCCATCTACTATGCCCAAATGGCTGATGATGCTCACCCGCGTGGGCAGGGTGGCGGTGGCCGTTAATCCCAGCACCGTGTGCACGCCCAGATTTTTGCGCAGCACCTTGCAGATCATCAGGTAGCTAGGCCGGAAATTGTGGCTCCACTGGGACACGCAATGCGCCTCATCAATGCAAGCGAACGCAATGGGTGGCAGCTGCCGTAGAATGGCACCGAATCCAGTGGCTCGCTCCCCGGAAACCACGGCCTCCGGCGAGACCAAGAGGATGTCAATCTCCCCGTCAGATATCATCTGCTGGATCTTCATGCGCTGCTGTGGCGTCTGGTTAGTGTGAAGGCAGTGGGCGCGTAGAAAGTGCGGTACGCCGGTGACCTGGTCCTCCATAAGCGACACCAGCGGGGAAATGACCAGCGTGATGGCTCCCATCTTGCGGCTGTAAAGGTAGGCGGGCAGCTGGTAACACAACGACTTGCCACTGCCCGTGCTGAGGGTCACGAGCGAGGAGAGGCCGGAAAGGGTTCGCATGATGGCCCGATCTTGTCCCTTCCTAAAGTTGCTGTGGCCGAACATGCGCAGGGTCTCCAGCACCTCGGGCGTGGTGTCCTGGACTGTTCCGTCCGGCAGGAGATCGTAGAGTGGCTTAACACCGCCATGCTGGCTGCGATTGGAAGTGGTGGCGGTGGTGTCCAGGCCAGCCAGCTTGAGGAACTCCTCGGGAATCTTGTGGCCCACGTAGGTTTTGATGGGAGACGCTGGCTTTTCCTGGGCGTCCTTTTGACTCAGCGAGGCTTCCACGGCCGCATCTAGGGCCTCGAAATCAATGTCCGAACCATCGCTGGACCAATCAGGATCCGGACGGTGCTGCTGACTCTCCTCGTTTTCCTCATTTCCGCTGCTTTCGTCCTGCGAATCATCCGAATCCGGCTCTGGCTGCAAGATGGCTGAATTGGCGGCCTCCGGCAGCCTGGAAATGTTGCGACTGTGGGCAACCATAGCGCCCTGACTGGCCATCTCCTGGGCCTCGGCGAGCGTGGGAAAGGGCGAGGGATCCTCCTCCAGCTGAGCGGAGAGCGGAAGCAGGCTGTCGCCCTTCACCTTGCACTGCTGGGCAAAATGACCCACGCCGCCGCACTGGAAGCAGGTGAGGACGCCGCCATCGCAGCCGCCCATGTCCATGTCGGGGCCACTCAGGGCAGCCACTCGCTTCTTGTGCCGCCACTGCTGCTTCTTGTACTTGCTGAAGTTCACCGTCTTCTTGCCGCGCGCAAATTTTTTCTTCTGAATGTTTATCGTGACGAAATTCTCGTTCAATTTCCCGGCTGCAATTCGCTCCTCCATCTTCTTTCGGGCAGCCGCTCGCTTTTCGTCCACTTGAATGGCAGATCCTCCTCCACCTCCTGTTGATCCCGCCAGGGGAATCGCCGCAACGGTGCTTATGTAACGCTGAGCCGTGGCATCGGCCTTTTCGAGTTCCTTCGGATTAATGCGTGGCACAGAGGTGATGTCTCCCGCCTCCAGAGCCAGCACATATTTGAGATCTTCGGGATTTAATGGCTGTCCTTGCGGCTCTTCTTCCTCTGGTGGTTTTGAAGTAGATTTGGCCGGAGCAGGCGCCTTCTTAGAGTTTCGGGGCTTCTTCTCTGCTTTGACTTTGGGTTTCTTTTCCGCTTTTTCTTTGAGTTTCTTCTCAGCCTTAGGTTTGGCTTCCGCCTTGGCTTTAGCGGTTTGCCTCTTTCCAGCTGCCTGTTTGCGCTTCGCCTTCTCCTTTTTCCCTTTCTCTGGCTCGTAGGTGGCATCATCCCCCTCCTCATCGGCGGAGAAATCTGGACCTAATGTCTCTTCAGTAGGCTCTACCTCAGGATCGGGCTCAGCTACCATCGGTGCTGCTACTTCTGCTGCTTCAGCCACTATTCTGCGCCGCTTTGCTAGCTGTCGGTACTCCTGCGGCTCTGGCTCCTCCTCGCTTTCAGCCACCACGGAATCGGAGTCAGAATCGGTTGCTTGCTCAACAGGAGGCGCATTCTGCTTAATTATGGGGGTGGGAACAGGTGCCATCACCTGCATGGAGTTGTTCACAGGCTCCACCTTCCGCTCCTCCTCCTTTACAGTGGGCTTCAGTTTGCTCAAATCTAGATTGGCCAGCCCAAAGTTTGTCTTCTTTGGAGGACCATAATTGTTGTTAGGTTCCGTCGATGTTGTGGGCACCGACTCCAGAGCGTTTTCCTTGGTGTTGCGCTGCAGCCAGCCGTCGTCCACCTGCGTTTTGATGGCCTCCTTAGGCAAAGGATTAGTGGCCATCAATAACTCCTTCTCCTTGTATTCCTGGGCCTTCCTGAGCAAGATGGTCTCGAAATCGGGCAATTCCTCAGCTATATCTTTGCCATTTAGCTCATTAAAGGAAGAAGTCGAGGTGCTGGAGGCATTGAGGGAGCTATGTGAAAGCGGCTTGCGGGGATTACGCTTTGCAAATCCGCGCGTGGACTGGAAAAGCTTGGCACTCAAACTGGGCTTGAGGCTGGTGGCGGCCGACTTCAGCTGCTTTTCCTGCTGCAGCAGCGGAGCGGAGAGGGAAGCCTCCAGAGGTTGCGGTGGCTTCAAGCTCACATTGGCTCCCCAGGCCTTACGGTTGATGGGCAGCTCCTCCACTGCCTCGAACTGCCGGATAACATGGTTTTCGTCCCGATTGGCCAGATTAGTAAGTGCTTGCGGATTGGGTAGGTCCTGAAGATTGGAGAAGGCGCCGCCCGCCTGTGGCTCCACCAACGCAGCTATGTCCAGCGGCAGTTGAGGCCCACCATTCACACTGAGGCTCTGGTCCTGGTCCAGCAGGCTGACGCCCAGCTCGCTAGCCTGCGACATCTCCAAGACGTCGTAGCCATCCTCGTCGCAGAGCACATCGTTGAGGGTCTCCTCCAGAAACGAAGTCTTCAGCTTGTAGTACATCTTATACGAGTCCCGAATCTCCTGGTTGGCCTCCCGTATATCATACTGTGTCCCCGCAAAGGATCAGGTTATATTATGCATTCTCAATGGCTTTCTGTAATTTCTCACCTTCGAGGGCACTCGTCCGTTTTTCTTCTTGAAATCCTTCTCCCACAACTTGACGCGGAGCTTGTACTTCTGGTATTTCTGCTTGAACACATCCTCCATGGCGGCGGCGAAGGCTTTTTGCAAAAGTTATTAACATTTAAGCAGCGTAAAACATTTGCAAACCAAATTTCCCGAGAAACTAATACGAATGCAGCTGTTTTTCGCTGAGCGCGCGCTTTTTTGGGCATCGTTGCCAGACCCATGCTGGGGTCAAAGGTTACCAGATGGCAGACTAAACTACAGTAAATATCGGTTAAAGTTTAAAGTTACATATTTTTATTTAGACTTAAATAATTTACCATAAATAAAGATAAAACAAAAATACAGCACAATTTAATTATTTATATAGCAACATTGTTCTTAACAAAAAAAAGTGAAAAAGCCCATTAAAATTTATCAACTTTGTGGTTGTTTTTGTTTTTATTTGTTGTAAAAAATATCCAAGCTTGGCCGTTGCAAAATGCAGTTCTCACAATGATGCTACATAGGTAAATGTGACTCGCAGGGGGCTTCCCCCGCTAGAAAAACAACTGAAGAATACAAAGAATACGAGGCAAAAAAGTCGAAGAACAAAGCGATTGAGTAGGAGGAGCAGGGGCAGGGATCAGGGTAGGCAGTCAGGACGAAAAGAAGGGCGAGAATGTGAACAGTGGTGTTGATGGGAGAGGGGGGCGAGCGCCTACATGAGTATCAGGGCAATCTCCTCCGGCTGCATCGATGGGCAGCGCCAGTTGTACAGATAGTACTGCAGGTTTCCGTCACCGGAGCCAAACTTGAGCGGCGCAAAGAACTTCTTGTTCTCCATGAGGTCGAGGGCATTGTACACATCCATCTGGACATTCCGAGCCGAGATCAGGGCGTCGTTCATCAGGTCCAGCCACGGGGTCTTCGTGGACACGTTGTAGAAGGAGTAGGCGGCGCGCACCGTTTTGTGCACCGGATGATGCATCACCGAAGATGGCAGACAGTAGTAGCTGGTCAGGTCCGTAATATTGCCCTTCTCGTCCGCCACCACGAAGCAGTCGATGATGCCCTCCTTCGGCGTGAACCAGTGGCGGAACTCCTCCTTGCTAAACACCGGGCAGAGCTGAAACCGCTTCAGGTAGTCCTCCAGCAGCTTGTGCGCCTTATCCATATCCTTGGCCGTGATCCGGCGATAGCCCTTGGTCTTGGGCTGATCGGGCAGTTTGTACAGCTTCATCGTGCGCTGCATGGTCATGTTGCGGGCCAGATGCGAGAATCGCACATCCACCAGCTTTTTGGGATTCAGCGAACGGTGCCAGTAGCGACAGGTGGCCACGGGCGTCGGCAGCACCACACCGGCCGTGTAGGCGGCCTGGAATATCCCCGTCAGATTGACCCGACGTGTGATCTCGCGGATGAGTACCGGCGCCACACGCTTGCTGCGCAGTTTCTTGTGCACACACAGGAAGTTGATGTCCACCACCTTGAGCACCTTGTCGTAGGCCTTCAGCTTGCTGGGAATGGCCGAAATGAAGCCGACCAGCTTGCTGGACTTCTCCACGCGCACGCCAACGTGCCAGTCGCGTTTCCAGCCAGGTGGCTGCAACGACCACTTGAGGAACTCCGGCTGATAGTCGAAACGGAACATGGCATCGTCATCCTCCACATAATTCTCGTTCAGCAGCGTATACAGCTCCTTAAGGTCGTTGGCATCGTTCAGGTCCAGGGTCACCCACTTGAAGCCGCCGGGCAGAGTGTATGGTTCCGCACGGATTTCACTAACCTCCTTGTTTGGCTCGATGCACTCGTTAGTGGTCACCTGCTCGTCCAGCTTGGGCACCGGTTGTGTGGACCAAAAGGCAAACTTCTTGGCCATCTGCCGGGTGCTGGCCATTGCCTCGGAGACGGCCTGTAGCAAGGCCTGCTTGCCTGGAAACGAAAAGCAGGAAATGTATCGATTTTAATTCAAACCATAATAGCTACTACTCCTCCTACTAACTGGAACTACTCCCTTTGAAATAAGCAAGGAACCACCCTGGAATTGGATATGGATATCCCCATTTTTCATGGCATTAAACTAGTTTTCTTTAATTAACAAAATAAGCAATATCAGTCTACAGAAAGCAAGCTGCCAAAATGGGGTGCTTAAACATGATATCATGAAGTCAGCCAAGGTTGACTGTAAGTCCAGCATAAGGGGGAAGGCCATTATAAAATGTGATGTTTTTTTTTAACGTTATTAATTTTAAAATTTAAACTCAACTGAGTTTAAACTTTTCTACTAAGCCATATATTCTAGTAAAACCTAATAAAATGCCTTAAAAATATAAATTTAATTGAAAAAAATCAATAAAAACGCGCCTGATAACAATTTAAGCCTTCCTAGAATATAACAAAATTTATACAAAGAAAAACTCCTTAAAATAACAATTGATTCATTCACAAAAATTCTTAAATAGCCTATTTCTCCTATGTCAAGTTTTACTGTAGTTCCCAATTCGAACCTAACCTCATTTTCGGGCCGCCCCAAGGAGACGACTCCCAAAATAAGAGATTTGTCCAGCCTGTCCAGGTTGTCCGTACTTACTTGCATCCGCGGACACTGAAGCCTCGTTCTGGGCCTGCTCATCAGCCTGCTCGTTTTTCTCGTTTTCCAACTCCAATGCCAATCCCTGTTCCGAGACCTTTAAGCCGGCAACAGCCTTTTCCAGCATCTCCTCTGTGGCGGCGGCCATCTCCTTGGCCTTCTGCTTCAACTCCTGGCCAGGCTGGTCCTCCGCATTGTCGTTAGGCATGTTCCGGCACCGGTAAAAGCTGTCTTTAAATACTTTGGCAAATTAAAATTTCAATGAAATTGCAAAACTACAAGGGCAGCAGCTGACTCAAAAAGCAGTGTGACCAGAGGCGGATCAGGCCAAGGGCTAGCAGTACTGGAAATGGGATAGGGAAACTATCGGTCAGAAATAAAAAACCAGCTTGATAAAAATTTTTAAATTTATTTTTTACATTATAAAGCGCGAGATTAAATCTATTTTTAATTATTTACTTCCCAATATAAATTAAAAGATTAATTATCAACTATTTTGGATGTTATTTACTGAACGCTATCTGGCCACACCGATTTTGATAACATTGTTCGGCGTATTGTTTGGATTAGTTTCGCATTAGTTTATATAGAGGCCGACCGAGCATGCAATGTGGCGATTTCAGTCGCTGATAAGCACTGGGACCCCGCATCACTCAACCTCCAACTCCCTCACCCGACGTCCGCGATGACTGCCACCAAGAAGCGCCTGAAGATCGTGGCCGCCGCAGCTCTGGCTCTGCTGCTCCTGGTCTACCTGTACAGGGCGGTCAGTGTTTCGGCTGGCGGGATGCCTTCCTTTTCAGCTGGCGAGGAAGTGCAGGCCCGCTGGCCGCCCACGGAGAGTTCACTGCAGCGAAGCCTGCAGGTGGCCTATGAGGAGCAGAGCTCCCTGATCCGTGAACAAAAGGAGGAGCTGCAGCGCACCCGGGAACACTTGGCCCAGTTGGAGGAACAGATTCGTAGCCTGCAGACCAGCACGCCGCGCAAATACCAGAAGGTTAAGTACCTCAACTACAAGAACCGGAAGCGGATCCTCATCACCGGCGGAGCTGGCTTCGTGGGCTCTCACCTAGTCGATGATCTGATGATTCAGGGCCACGAGGTCATTGTGGTGGATAACTTTTTTACGGGACGCAAGCGGAATGTGGAGCACTGGCTGGGGCACGAGAACTTCGAGCTGATCCACCACGACATTGTGAATCCGCTGTTCATCGAAATCGATGAGATTTACCATTTGGCGTCGCCAGCCTCGCCGCCCCACTACATGTACAATCCTGTTAAGACCATCAAGACCAACACCATGGGCACTATCAATGTCCTGGGCTTGGCCAAGCGCGTGATGGCCAAGGTGCTGATTGCCAGCACATCTGAGGTGTATGGAGATCCCACAGTGCATCCACAGCCGGAGACCTATTGGGGCCACGTAAATCCCATCGGTCCAAGGGCCTGCTATGACGAGGGCAAGCGCGTCTCCGAAACTCTGAGCTATGCATATGCCAAGCAGGTGAGACGGAATATTACATATATCGTGTCGCTATATCTTTGTGTCATATTAACTTTTGCAAAGCTATTAAGTCTAAAGCTATTCCCTGGCCATATTATCAGTGGGTGACTGTTGCTAGCACGAATGTCATTACCTTCTTTTCTTGCTTTGTTCCTAATCTTGAAAAATTCCCAAAGAGAAAAGTAATAATTAACTTGCGAGTAAAAAACGAGGTTACATTCCTTACAACCCACAAATCAGACCGGAATATAAAGAAAACTGGCTGATATCCAGAAATATAGCAGTTCTTTCCTGATTCCATCTGCAGTCAGGCATTAAATGATCTCAATTGGAATGCCATTAATTGGTGGGCTACGCTTGAACGCTTTGCTTGTCACGAGATAAGATTTCCAATCTCCAAGCCGCTGACCACCACAACATTATTTCAAATCGAACTAATAGCTCTTTTGTTTTGCTTTCGTTTAGGAAAAGGTCCAAGTGCGCGTGGCCCGCATCTTCAATACGTATGGACCCCGGATGCACATGAACGATGGTCGTGTGGTGTCCAACTTTATACTCCAGGCACTGAGAAACGAGACCATCACGGTGTATGGAAATGGCAAGCAAACCCGCTCCTTTCAGTACGTCTCTGACCTGGTGGACGGTCTAATAGCTTTGATGAGCTCCAATTATACACAGCCGGTCAATTTGGGTAATCCCGTGGAGCAGACCATTGGCGAGTTTGCGCAAATAATCAAGAAACAGGTCGGCGGACCAAGTGTGATAAGACAAACGAAGGCCATGGAGGATGATCCGCAGCGTAGGAAGCCGGATATAACGCGTGCCCGCCAATATCTCCAATGGGAACCAAAGGTACCGCTGGAGACGGGCCTCCAAAGGACCATCGCCTACTTCCGCAACGAGCTGGCGCGCAGCGATCGCTTCCAGGAGAGCTCCAACAAGTACTTTGATACGCCTTAAGTGGGTTTTAGCTTTGATGCAACGTCTCTAGTCTGCAAAATGTAAATATGACCATCGATAGCACTAATTATAAGCCTGTTAGGACCACGTGAAATCTTCAAAAGCATAGTTCATCTTTATGTAAAGTTAAGTTTAGGCAGTTGGGCAGCAGCCGCGTTCAAAGTTATAGCACTGAAATCTGTACATAACAGGGCATTAATAATTATATTAAATTAAATAGTCACAAGTCACTTAAAACAACATTTATTTCACACACAAAATACCACAAATTATCAAATACTTCCACACAAAACATAGCTAAGAAACTAAAAAACAAATTATTAGTACAGAAATTTATTTTTGTTTACAGATCATAATCATTTCTCTTGTTTAGTTGATTCATTTGTAAGATTAAATATGACTGCAGTGCTATTTCTTTGACCGCGCTTGTACCAGGAGGTAAAATAACACTGGGAGTGGGACTGGAACTGGGCAAATTGTGTAACTAACAATCCTTCCTATATAGAAGATACTACTACTAAAAACTTAAGGTAGAGTTCGAACCAGCTAGAGTTGACATGAACAAATGCGATACACCTGTCCACACATTTATCCAGTGCAAACCAACAAACGCCCGCCCCCGATTCTAGGTGTAAGTAGGGTTCGGTTTTTCAGTTTCTGTGTAGTTTGTAGACCCATTAAAACCAGAGGTTATTCTCTGCAAACTAATCTTAGACCCGACCGGTATTTTACTATCTATGTACATGGCTTATCCTACCCTTAATCTATGCTATGACTATATTTGCACCTATTCGCTTATCAGCTAGATTGGCTGCTCCTCCCACAACTGTTTTTTCATCTGGCCAGCGGCTCGAGCATCTCCAGAAACAGTTTCTTCATGGTGATGACCTCATCGCGTGCAATTCCTCGCCAGAATCGTCGCAGGATATCGTCCGCCTGCCGCAACGATGGTAGCAGGAGTAACAACTGTTGCTGATGCGACACGGCCGACGAATGACGCAGCAGGTAGACGACATCGTTCAGAGAATTGAGAATCGTATCGCGGAAGGCCCGCAACGAGCTCTGATCATCCAGCAGAATGTCACAATTGGCCAGCAATAACGCCTTCAGCAGAAAGTACTCCTCCCTGCGCGGCGATATCCTCTCCATGCGCTGGGCAATCTGCACACAGTGATAGTAAAACTCCGTATAGCCACACTCCTTGGCCAGCAGCTCGTCCATCCAAACGTCGGTGGCGAAACACAGTTTCCCGTTGAACGGTAACGATCGGAAGGTCAGCTGTAGGGTCAGTATCTCCGCCCAAGACACCTGCAGCAGCTTCATCTGATCGTTGAGCGGTAGATCGATGAAGCCGGGTATCTGCTTGGCCCAGCCAATCACGCTGACCAGCTCCTTGTCGTAAATGTCGCTCAGCACGCTCAGTATCTCATTCGGATCGTTGTGGTTGTTGTTCTGGAAAATGCAAGTCCCATTGGGTGGCGTAACAGCAGAGACACTGCTGGACTCCAGCTTAATGCTGCCCGACGAGGAGGAGGCCTCATCATTGGCACTGGTCGCCGTCGTTGTGTGCACCTGCTGTTGGTGCGGCGTCTGGACGCTCAATGTATCCGGCTCGTACGAGTTAAGCACTTCCAGGATCTTCACATCGCACAGCGAGGTGGTGTTTGACTGGTATAGCAGCTGCATCGTCTGGTACGAGTTGGAGACGGGATTCCGCCTGTACTTTTGCCTTCCTCCTCGCACTCGATCCAAGCGAACGCCCTCCTGAAAGGTGAAGAGAATGAGTAAGTTTAAGAAGCAAAGGTGCGTCTCTGGGTGTTACCTTGAGCATTCCCATGAGCAGGCACTTTTGGAAGCGACACGCCTGGCAGGCCTTGCGCCTCCGCTTGTTTATCTCGCACTCGTTGTTCGCCGGGCAGGTGTACTCAATGTTGCCCTGGATGGTGCGCTTGAAGAAGGCCTTGCAGGCCTCGCAGCTGGCCACGCCGTAGTGAAAGCCGCTGGCCACATCGCCACACACCAGGCACAGGCGGCGCAGCTCATCCCGCACGGAGCCGGAACCAGTTGCGGCGCTAGCATTGCTGGCATTCCCTCCATTGGCACTATTTACACCTCCTCCGCCACCGCTGGTACCGCTGCCTGCTCCGCCACCCTTAAGACTGTCGCCATCATTGCTCAGCGAGACATTGTGCAGATCACAGGACAGGGAAGTGGTGGAGCTGCAGAGCTGCCTTTCCGGTGAAACCGATGGCGAGGACTTCATACCGTTGCTGCTGCTCTGCGCGGTTGTAGTTGGCTTCGAACTGGGACTGAAGCAGGAGGCTCCGCCGCCCGCGGAGGAAGTATCCACCTCCTGCTTGATGTGCAAGATGCTGACGCCGTCAGACATATTCGAGCGATGGCTGTGAAGAGGAAGAAGGGGGATTGTTATTATAAAAGCACTTGAAAATAAGGAAATGTAAGTAATTGTAAAATATTTAAGGCCACCAATGAACACTTCTAAATTAATATTCTGCTATATTATTAGTTTTTGAAATTTTTTTAATCAGAAAAGAGCTAAACATGGTATTATTTAGCCCCAAAGTTGATAAAAAGAAAAAGAACAACCAATTAAAGGGTTGATACTGTGGGAAACACTTAAAAAATTGTCAAATCACTGGGCGATAGGTAGCATTTTGTTAAAAGTCAAATAGTACGCGCTACCGAACAGTGGTTCGAGCTGCTCCAACCCGAGGGACTGCGGAATTTAAGTGTGCCGATCGGTGCTAGGCGGAGATTTGCCTACTGTGCGGACTTGGCGCACGAAAGCTGGACACAGGAATGCCTAATGAATGCTAAATGCAATTGTAATTGTAATTCAGCTGGGCAAAAAAACAAAACCAGCGCTCAGAGTGCAATGGGTTTGTGGCGGCGATCCCCAATTCCCGCTCTCTCGTACCCTTCGCCTTCGTAAAACTTCATCGTTGGGCGATGGAAAAGTACGGAACAGAACTAAACTGGAAGTGAACAGCGCACACGGAGTGCGATAACGGTACTGTGCGTGGAGTACCTTCCCGGCTAACGGTACTACAAATCACGACGCATGGAGCTGACGCTGATAGCAAAAGGCGACAACAACAAATTCAAAACGGAAGAGCAGGTTGCAAGATCGAACAGAAAAATACCCTTACCTAAGGTGGATTGTTTTTATAGAGATAAAAATATCTACACAGAAATTTATGCGAATATATATGTCAATATAATAACCATTAGTATTTAAATTTAAAAGTTAAATAGTTTTAAAATTTGACATACAAATTCTATTTAAAGAGAGCCCCCAATCTCATAGCACTCCCCCGGTTAGGGTATAAAACGCGCGCTAGCGAAGACAATGGGGGGCAGTAGTTGTGTGTAGAGTAGCAGAAAGCAGACGACGACGTCGGCCAGGTTGCAGATGAAAGATAAGCACTGTCTGCTTATCAGCCGCCTGGCGATTAAGGCCCAAGGTGGGCCTGTCCGTATCTGTTTACATACTTACATAAAGTATTTTTGAGGATCTTTGTGTAATCAGCAGCGCTACTACTTCATGCGATTGGCAACATCAATACATATTGGTGTTGGCCTCCGCGGTTGTCTGTGTGTCTGTGGTATTTTGGTTCGATTCGAGCACTTTGTTATTGCTTTTGTTGTCTGTCTGCATCTTTCGAAATTCGAGTTTTGGAACTGCTCTCCGGCGCGCTGGAGTTTATTTTTAATAATTTGATTACTCTTTTTAGCTAGCCAGCGTGGCTTTTCGTGCTTTTGGGTGGCGATTTATTTAATGCATTTTCCATAAGAATGTGTGATGCAGACACAGCATCTGCATCGATTTTGTGCTTCCGGATGGGGATTTAGCACTCGGAAAGGCACGAAATGTATTTTGCTTGGGAACACGTCATTCTTCGCTATCTTCTTATTGTCCACAGCCTGTTTTTGCCGGATTTTGGGGATATATTTGCATATTAGAAAGATTAAAATGTAACTTTATTTTTTTATTGTGAACCAGGGCTGGCCAGCACTGGGACTTGGGGATGTGACAAATACGAACATATCGATATTTTTATAAAATATATAAATAAAGCAATATTTTTGCGGGAGCGTTCCATAATTAAGCTTTCTTTACGACGTTTAGCCAAGGGAAATCCAATCTTTATCCTAACAGCTACGCTTTCAACTTTGTGGGGTTGTCAGTAATAAATCGCAGGGAAATACCGATAAAAAAGGAATCGAACCGTCTGGCAGCTCCAATGTCTCGACGTGACCAGCTGTGGCGAAAGGAAATCCGTTTTTCTGACAAATTTTAGGAATTCAGGAAGGACCACACTCGCATTGTAAAAGACAAGAATTGCAATTTTAACAAATTGTGGGTTTTACTCGGGAAATGTGCAACTAAGAGGCGTTGGGTGAACGGGCAATCGACGCAGGTCACCAAACACAGCAGCAGCAGGCAACCACACAGGCGGGTGGGTGGCAGTCAACAGAGGGGCGAATCAAAACAAAAACAATTGCGCGACAAAAAAGAACCCAAATATCATTAAATATTACGTAGCTTCAGTTAGTTAAACGCCTGAGGCCAACAACAACAAGTAGTGTGCGGTGTCCTGCAAATAGTTAAACGGTCGAACCAAAGGCAGCAGCGCAACAAAGAGGTAAAAATAAACGATTCCCAGTCACGTAGAATTCGCCAGTGTGTGTGTATTTGTGTGTGCTCTGTGTGTGTGTGTTTTGTTTGTTGTTGTTGCTTTTATCAGCAGCCCCCATGCCCAAATAGTGTACACACATTCGCACACCCACACATACACACACTCGCGCAAAGTTTGTTATTGTATTTATTAACATATTTATTGCTCGTCGCTCGCCCCACGCTTTGTTTGCGCCATTCGCCGTTCCGTAATGCGCAATCCGAGTTCCCTTTGCGGATCGGTGTTGCAATATCGCATAAAAACAGTCGAAAGTCTAATTTTTGTATCCTCCAATCTGTTGCAGGACATTCAGCCCCTCCCCATCCGACACCCACACTCACGCACGCACACACGGCCACCATGATGAGCCTGCTTGGGCGCACCGACGTGGATGCAGGGGAAGTGTTTGTCAACTTTAACCAGAACATAACGTAAGCAAACGGAACACACTCTGGACGTGGGTTAAAAGGGACCACAGAGAAAGCTGGCGAAAAGGAAATGGGAGTGTTAAATCAATGGCTGAAGCTCTCCTGAAAAAAGAGAGTATAATTTCGAAAACCACGTAATTTATTTCATCAAAATTCAAACGAGTTTTTAAGACCTATAAATCTTGGAACCCTTCAAAATAAGCTATCAGTTTCGCACTTCCATTCGTGTTTTTATAGGTTTAAAAAGTAAAAAGGATCATGGTAATCATGGTTTCCTCTAGGTTTAACTATTTTTATAGAATTATTTCTAATATATCTCATCCCTTCACAGTTCTCTGGCAGTAGCTACAAGCGGCGGCTATAGTCTGTACAGCCTGGGCTCTGTGGACTCAACTCTGGACAAGATCTATCACACAAAGAGCGATGAGCTGCTACTTATCGAGCGACTCTTCGAGAGTTCCCTGGTGGCCATCGTTTCCCAGCGTGCTCCACGCAAGCTGAAGGTATGCCACTTCAAGAAGCAGAGCGAGATCTGCAATTATTCGTATGCAAACTCAATCCTGGCGGTGAAACTAAACCGCGAGCGCCTGATTGTGTGCCTGGAGGAGTCGCTGTACATCCACAATATCCAGGACATGAAGGTGGTGCACACCATTCGGGATACGCCGTGCAATCCTCAAGGCTTGTGCGCCCTCTCATCATCCTCGGAACACTGCTATCTGGCTTATCCAGGAAGCGTGACTGCCGGCGAGGTCCAGATCTTCGATGCCATTAACTTGCACGCCAAGACCATGATCCCCGCCCACGATACACCGCTGGCAGCTTTAGCCTTTAGTCCCTCAGGCACGGAAATTGCCACGGCCAGCGAGCGTGGCACTGTGATTCGGGTATTTAGCTCCCAGGATGGCAGTCGGTTGTTTGAGCTACGGCGTGGTCTGAAGAGATGTGTGTCCATCGTATCGCTGTCGTTCAGCACATGCGCCGAGTATTTGGTATCCAGCTCCAACACGGAGACGGTGCACATCTTCCGACTGGATCGAAGCGCCACAGAGACGGCCGAGGGCCATGGCGGCAAACAGTCAAGCGACGACTGGATGGGGTAAGCGGTGTTGGATTAAACTTTCTATTTCTGTTTCTGCTTCTGTTTTCTTGTAGATAGTTTTTGTATATTAACTGTGCGGGTAATGCCAAAGGTCAATGCCTAAGGTGTGGGGTGTTCTTGTACACAATCGCTGTTGACTTTTTAATCATTCCATCCAAATCTAGTTTAAACCATTCTGTCATTCATGAAATTACTTGGCTATTTTGAAGTCTTATTCAACCGACACATTTATAAAGAGTATTATATGTACATTCATTTGTTATTTATCTGTTCCATTATCAATTTATAAGGTAATTTTCTTATCAACAAAAACGAGAATATTCCGATTTTAAATACACCTAAAATGTAACAGAAAACTAAAAACTAAATCTATTTTAAATGTGCATTCTAATATTTTAAGAATTTACCCTCAAATTCATTTAGAAATTTGCAATATTTTGATGAAATTTGCAATATTTAGAAAATCTGAAAGCAACAAGAATGAGTATAAAGTTTAAAGCCATTTTATATACACTGCAAAATGCATGGAATTTTTTTGGGGATCCTCTTTTATCTATTTTCTTGAATAGGATATTTAATGATTTTTTAATTGTTTTCTTTCGTTTCTCGTCGTGTGTGGCATTTTGACATTTATCTATTTTTCTTTTCTTTCATTTTGCGAAACTCCACCCGAAACACGAAACAACCAAACCAACCACCTCAACAACAACAACCACAACTCGAACCACTCACCAAAATTTACTCTCTCATGCAAGTTACTCGTTTTTTAGATTCTTGAGCAAAACGGTCACCAGCTACCTGCCCACGCAGGTGACCGACGTGTTTAGCCAGGGACGGGCGTTCGCATCGGTTACCCTGTCGGAGGCGGGAGTTCGCAGGATGTGCGCCATAACTACGATACAGAAGCAGCTAAGGTAAGTTAAGGTAATATTGCGCATTTACCTAGACTAATTCCCTGAATATTTGCATCACCTTTGCAGACTGCTGATTGCCTCGCAGGATGGATACCTGTATGTGTATTCCATTCCCGCTGTGGAGGGTGCAGAGTGCCAGCTGATAAAGAGGCATGACCTGCGGATGGAGGATCACTATGCCATGGATATTAAAGGTGCTTAAAAAGATTCGCTTCCCGAAAACACAACTCCACACACTCACACACAACATCCCCAAACCAAAAACCCACCACCAACCGAAACAAATTCTCTAGTTGATTCACCTCAAACTCTAGGCCTTAACAGTGGCGTGAGCATTGGCGGAGCAGCAGGCGTTCCGCCGGGTGGAGCAGGCAGTGCCGGAGGCAGTGGCGATGGCAAGTCAGCGGCAGCGGCTGCTGCCTCGTCTGGCGGCGGAGACAAGCCAGGTGGCTCCTATGCGTCGGCCGTGAAGGGGGACGAGGCAGCCGGCAGCGCCTCGAACTCCACCTAGAAGGAAGAAGAGATGCAGAGATGTTGGTAAACGAAACTCACTCCTCAAAGTACTAAGGACGATGATGCTAAAGTGATTGCGATGATGCTTGGCGATAGTGATGATTTAGCGACGGTGGCTCTGTGGCGTCAAGCGTATTTAAGTAAATAAAAATAGGTCATAGACTTAATTTAGATCTTAACGTTGTCAGTGACGATTCTTCCTCGTTTTTTGTACCAGCAACGGCAACAGCAACAATTCCTTTGTACCGCCTCTTCCTACCCTCTACTCCCGAAGCAATTTTGTTTAGTTTTAAGCTCTTCCCTCCTCCGTTCGGATTAGGAAAATGCTTTTTATCATTACACTCTTAAGTTAGTTGTTAATTAATTAATTTAAAGCGATTTATATAGATTTTCTTTGATATTTTGAGTTACCTGCCTTTTTATATCAAAATAAAACACCAGCCTTTGCAAATTAATTGAATCTTGCCTGTATCCCATGTATATATTTATTTTTGCCTCATCCCTTGACAATCCACCGAATCCATCGATCTCGCCTGGCTATTGTTTTCAAATCAAAATATCTATCGGATTAAGTGCATCCCATTACACATGGATTTAATCTTTAATTATAAATCAAACATACAACAAAACGACAGACGAGAGTGAAAACACACACAAAATTCGAAAATATCGGCGAGTGCGCGCAATGGAGGAACAATTTTCGGCATATATGATATAGGATATATTTTGTACAAAGTCAAATATTTTAGAACATAATATATATATAAAAAAAGAAACGTTTACAAACGAAACTCATACGCTACTTTATTGTATTCAATAAATTATTTGAATTAAAACAAATTGAAATCTTTTCACTTGGTTTAGAGGGAAGATAATTCTTTTAAATATATTTATGAATGTATAAAAATGGAGTCCTAGTGAAAACCTAGCCACTGGAAGTGGAGAACGAATCTGTGCATACAAAGAATTTTTTATTTAGTCAGGTAAACCCAAATAGGCCTAGGATATATGAAATATGCCTATACGGACAGCTTTCGGGTTGCTTTGTTTGCCTTTTCTGTCTGACTTTGGGAAATCCTGTTCCATCAAAACAGTCGTTGTCTCAACGCTCAATACCTCACATCACACAATTTCACTGCAAAATTTTCCAGTCAGGCTAAAAGTTACAAAGATAGTGCGAAGGTCAAAATATCTGAACAAAATAATATAGTTTTGAGAAATCAAAATCGAAAGAAATTAAGCTTCTCCGGTAAGTAAACATCAAAGATGGCCAAGAACTTGTTATCAAATTTAAATAAGGCTTTCTAAACAAATCATTCGAATCAGTCGAACAAGCAAGAACGTACCGAGTTGATCTTTTACTTATTTTAAATATTGATAAGCTTTAAGAAAGTACGAGTCTAAAAATTAAAATAATATTTAAACTATTCTTTAGTAACACCTATTAGTATTTAGCTATTGATTTCTATTCGCGCTGCTCCAGTTATCCAAGGGTAAGTGGAACCTTTTTCCATGTAAATTTGATAGATAGGATTCTGAGAGCCTTTGGACAGTGGGAACACTAAAAGGGCAGATCGCCCTTTGGGTTCGAAAGTCGTTCCAAAGGCCCTTTGGCTATGTGAATACTTGGGGGCCGTTTTTTGCTTTTCCCAGGATAACTTCGCCGTTGTAAATCTAGTGGTTTTCCCCAGAAGAGTCGTCTTCCCTTCTCCTTGTGGACTGGCATACTTCCCCGTGCTCCTGCAAATTATATTCGGATTAGATTTTTACTTGGAAGTTCTTAATTCTTTACTTCGCATTCCACTACATTGACTCCTCCGGCTCTACGCCATCCAGCGGCGAAGACTGTAGGGTTTTGGCCGTCATCCTGCAAATCGTACTCTTCCTGGGAATCCTCTTTTGCCTTGTAGAGCAACTGGGAGCTCCTATCGTAGGTTCACCGTGAGGTCTTTCTTTGCATCCTCCAGGCAAGACCGGCAGGTGTTCTCGGGTAAAAAGTCACGTAAAATCCAGTTTTACATGGGAGAACTGCTTTGGTGCTTCGTGCTCCGAGTATTCCATATTAAGAAGAATATGCTCACGGGCCACCTACACCTGAATTTTCCATGTAAATTAGTTAAATATTCGAAAATAAACACAAATTTGTGTTCGACCGATACGCTGAAAATACTACTATAAAATACTATCACACTGCATTTATTTAGTTTAAAAAGGCGACCACACTGCAAATGCCAAGGAAAAAATATCTACCCTCAAATAATTTAAAAGCCAAATCGACAGCAGAAGAGAAGTACAAGCAAAAAAAACCCAGCTAGAAAATATAAAATATTTCATCAGTTTGTGATTAAAACTAAATAAGAAAATAATATTCCTATAAAAACGTCGCATCAACAGTAAGTATTAAGCCATATAAATAATTGTAGTTACTTTTTTACGTTAAAAGGCAGTGAAAAAATGGTGAAAATTGTTAGCTCAAGGTCTTTGTTCTGGCTTTTTCTCTTATTCAACCTTCTGCGTAATTCGAAAATTAGAAATTGGCACGCAATACCATTTCCCATTGATTTTTCATCAAAACAAAAACACATTTATAAATAAAACTTGCGTGTTTATTGTTTTTTCGCCAAGATTTATTGGCAATTGTGAAATACGCATTGACGCCATTTGAAAATTCGAGAAATTTTACACATACATACATACGAACATACATGCATACGCATGCTTATATACTGTTTCCTTTGTGTTTGGCATTGGTGAGTCAGTAAACATTTAACTAATTGCGACTAGTTTTAAAGTTATTCCTCAGAAATTATTCTATTAGGGCCACGTAGGAAAAAATGTTCCAATTGCAATTAGTGAGACGTCAGCAGTGGATACATACTTTAAATAGGTGTGTATGCATGCATACATGCACACACCCATACACGCACAGAAGTGACAAAGCAACGGAACAAAGGTTTCAGTTTCCCTTGTTTCTTCGTTTCTCCGTTTCTCTTTGTTTGGTGAACCGAAAAGGGGAGAGCAAAACCAGAAACGATAGTACTTTGAACCCTCGGCAGGCAGCAGGCTTTGAAAATTCCGTTTCCACCCTTGGGTCTCCCATCGCACAGAGTCGGCCTGAAATTCAGTAATCGTGTGATTCTCTCCCAGGCTGAGCTCTGTAATTCGATCTGCTTTCTTACTAATTTTCCAACTATAAATTTACTTGCAGAATCATCCGAAATGCAGATCTTTGTAAAGACGCTGACCGGAAAAACCATTACTCTGGAGGTGGAGCCATCCGACACCATTGAGAACGTGAAGGCCAAGATCCAAGACAAGGAGGGCATCCCCCCAGATCAGCAGCGTTTGATCTTCGCCGGCAAGCAGCTGGAAGACGGCCGCACCCTCTCCGACTACAACATCCAGAAGGAGTCGACCTTGCACTTGGTCCTCCGTCTGCGCGGTGGAATGCAGATCTTCGTGAAGACTCTCACTGGCAAGACCATTACTCTGGAAGTGGAGCCGTCGGACACCATTGAGAACGTGAAGGCCAAGATTCAAGACAAGGAGGGCATCCCCCCAGATCAGCAGCGTCTTATTTTCGCCGGCAAGCAGCTGGAGGACGGTCGCACCCTCTCCGACTACAACATCCAGAAGGAGTCCACTCTCCACTTGGTGCTCCGTCTGCGCGGAGGAATCCTGGCTTAAGCTGAATACATTTCCAAATAAACACAAGATTCTAAGCACCTACAATTCAATTCAAGACATCAAGCAAAAGACGACTCATTTCGGAGGGAGGCCCTTTATAAATTCTAAATTCCAATACAGACCAAGATTACTTTAGTTAATGCTTTCCTTATATATATATATATCTAAATTCATCTTTCAAATCACAAATACACTTTTAAAATAAATTGCATTTGTTAATTAATTGTTTTTGTTAATTAATTGTTTTTGGTATTTTTTCTGGGATTAAATATTGCTGGAAGAAAATGTATAAAATACCGACTTCCCTTTGTGCGACTGTCCTGGCTTATGAACAGCGAAGCGTTAGTGCTTTTTCTTTATTTACGTTTTGTAGAAATACAAATTTGGTTTGCAATTTGCAATTATATTGTTAATAATGGCGAAATTACTGCAGCGCGTGGAAGTCACATTGCGAAGCCTTTACGTATTCAATTCCAGCTTCGGAGAGCGTGAGGGCGAGGTGAGTTTTGTGGTTTCCAGCAGCCAGAAACGCCCCTAAAAGAGTAATATTTTTTACAGGAACACAAGAAAATTTTGTTTTATCACCCGAATGACATTGAATTGAATACAAAAATCAAGGATGTGGGACTTAGTGAGGCTATCATTCGGTTCACAGGGTATTTAGTGAGCTCTAGACTCCTCTGGGAGTGAGTAATACTAAAGATTGTGCCTCCTTGCAGGACGTTCACCTCGGAAGACGATTGCCAGGCGTTGCACACCCAGAAAACTACTCAACTCTTTTACCAGCCCGAGCCAGGATATTGGATGGTCATGGTGCTCAATGTGCCCAAGGAGGTGCGCCTGAAGGAAGGTGTGGAGGTGAACGAATACCGAGGAGCTGAGATCTCTGACCGGATCTACAGAGCGATCCTAAGGCAGTGCTATCGAATGTTTCGCCTGCAGCACGGTACCTTTGCAGCCCATGGAATCGAGAAGACGGATGCCGAGAAGCGAAGGGAACTCCTTTCACAGGAACTGCTCGGGTTCTACGAGAAGTACCTCTCCCAGGACCTTAAGGATCTGGCCCACTGTGATATCATCGACATGCTGCATTCCATACAATATATGCCCCTGGACAAGTCGCTGTTTCTGCGGGCCCAGAATTTTGGAATGCTCGCCGAAACCTTTCCGGCCATCAAGCAGACGGTAATGCTCTACCAGGAGCAGATCCTTTGCGGCGGAAAGCTCCATCCGGAGGATCTCTATAGCCTGCACTCGTACATAGTGCAAAATGTATTGAAAGTGGAGGCGAGCAGCTCCACCCTGGCCGTGAGTCCCTCGCTCAAGCGAAGCATCAGTGAGACCAAAGTGCCAGGATTTGTACGGAAACTAGATAAAGGAGATGAGGAGACGCCGCTGGAGCGTCCCCTGAAGGTCTATGTCAATGTGGAGAAGCAAATGAAGACGTATTACCTGCTCATCTATCGAGCCCTCCACCTTACGCTTTGCTTGTTCTTGGACGGTGAGTTTGAATCCATTTTTCAATTGTTTTTTAAGTTCCTTTCCCTACTGCCTTTCTAGCTGATCAGCCTGCCCCTAAACAGGAGCTCTACGATGAGCTCAACGCCTATTTGTGTGGTCAGCTGACCTCGCTGGCCCGCGATATAGCCAGCGAGCTGAACAAGGAGGCGGTGGGCTCAGCCGGCGGTCAGGAGAACACAAATGGCAGCAACAGCGGCGAAACGGCACCCAAGTATTTGTTCATTAACGAACAAAGCCTGCAGCATCATACGAACATACAGCGACACCTGCCCCAGGGAATCCCTCGCAACGTTCTAAGCATCATCGCAGATCTGGACGACTCCAGCGGGAAATTAGACAACCTGGACAGTGCACCAGCCGAGGAGCTGCAGGTGAAGACCACTAACGACTACTGGATTGTGAAGAGGCGCTGCAACTTCCGGCAGTACTATGTGATCCTGTGCAACAGCAAGTTCACTCTGCTAGATGTTACCCAGGAAGCAAGACGGATTTTCGAGCAGGAGCTCACAGATGATGTATTCTTTGACAAATAAACAAGAGGATTAAATATAGGATGGGAGTGCGCCAATCATGGGCTCTGGGTGGCCCATTACCACCCCGTTGCCAGCAGAATCGACACGTGGGTGGTCGAAGATCCGAGCTTTGGTTTCAAGCCAGCACCGGTCCACTGTCGGAGGCATCGTTATACACGCTGTTTGATGAGGAGGAGCTGGCGGTGGTGGTTGTAGTGCCACCGTTTTGGGACCCGCTGATCTTCACGATGTATATTCGACGGTTGGACATGCAGATGCTGTAGTAGTACTCCTCGTAATCAATGGTGATCCTTTCGCAGCTGCTATTAGCCATGAAGGACTCGTCGATGCTAGAATATAAACAATGATGGGTTTAAACAAAAGAATCGTACATATGCAAATATATTGGTCACCTCTCTGTAAGATTAAGCAGGCCCATTATCACATTGGCGCTGCGCTCGTCATTCTTGAGCTGTCCACCTGATTCCAGGACTGCGCCGTCATCCTTTAATACCAGGTAGCCAATTTGATTAGGCACAATTGACTTTTCCTTGTCCATTGCTCGCAAATATTTTATTTATTTATTTATCTTTTTTCACACCCCCGGTCAAGTGTGACCAACTCCTTGGGAAAAGTACTAGATTGTGGTAAATAATGGTCACATTTTTTGAAGATATTTAAAATAAACGCAACGGTAGGAGCCGTTTTTAAAATTTATTTTTCGAAACAACATTTTATCCGCCTTCTGCGCCTGGTATACGAAATCAAGAAATTGTTAAATTTGCACTGAAAATGATCCGATCTCGTCCGTTTTGCTTTTCGAATGAGAATCAAAAGAACACTGCAAAGTGTTATTTATTTCCCAAACTATAATTAAATGAATACTCGTTTTTTGTTTTTGGTTTAAAAACTGTTATATTCTTATACTGTTTTACATTTAGCATAGAATTTCAAACACACATACACACTGAAACTGATGCCGACTGAATTACAATGCATTTTATTTATTTGTTTTCGTTTTATTTTTATTTTTTATTTAGCTTAAATAATTATGAATTTTTCGTCTGCTTGTTCTTCCTCTCGATCTTTTATTTTTTAAGTTTATTTTGCTTGTTTTGTTTGTAATTTCATATTTTGATCACATTTTGATTTCGCATGCCCAAAGTGAATTTGGTTTGTGTTCCGAATGATTCGCCTGAATGTGTAAACCTACAACTTCTCTGTTCTTCCGATAAATCAAAAATATATATATGCTTTACTTGTATGTTTAGGGATTTATGCAAGCCTCTGCTCATGTTTCCACTATCTCTGTGTATATATGCTAATATTCAGTCAATATTATATATTCATGTTGGCCGCTTTGCTCGGGAAGAGCTCGGGCCTTTCAGTGGAGGATCGATCGAAAACCTGAAGATCTGTCTGTCTGTGTATGCTCTCTAATGGGAAGAGTATAATGTTAGTTTCGGTTTACCGAACGTGTTATTACCTTCAAATGTCATATATAAAGTATGTACAAGTTATTATTTGGAGTTTTCGATGTATGTTTCATGTTTCTTAGTTTGGAAATCAAAAACAGGAGACGTGATCATGGTATTATATGCGATCTCAACTAAATAACAGTACTAACTTCGTATCGGAGCTGTAACATGGTTAAGGCATATGGAGGATTTAATGTAAAAATGTCGGAATAATGATACTTGGATTATGTGTAGATATATAGCTTAACTCCACGGACACATTCTTTCATGGAGAAATGTAAGATCATATGCCAAAAACGGAATTAGGCTATAAACTGTGGTGTAGGCTGGCAATCTGCAAGAATTGGTGTCATTTGTTTTCTGTAATTTATTTTATATATACCCTAAAAATTTGTTTACAACTAAATACTAATGCGTATGCTTAAAATTGATTAAAAAATATAGTATTATTATTTATATAGTTTTTTTTAGTCACGATGCTATTATAAAAACTAAAAAGAATTGTACGAAAAAATTTTGGTGGCTGAACGGAGGGGATCTTCAACCTATAAAGTGTGTGTGTGTGTTAACAATTACAAAATGTTGCTGTGTGTGGGTGTGTGAATGTGGTGTTTGTTGTTGTTGTTGTTGCTAAACGCCCCTAGAAAAATGGGCAAATCTTGTCTTACTAACTAGGGATTTCCCAATATATTACGACATATTTAATTTAATTGTATTATTTAATTAATTGTATAATTATTGTTTACAAATAGCATAATAAAATTTATATTACGTGTATATTTGATGTTTTTCCTCTTCCTACATGCTCTTTTGTGTATAATCTTTTGTTTTCTGTTATTGTTTGTTTTTTGTTTTGTTTTTAAATTATAAAATTAACTAATCAAGAAAATCATAAAATTAGTGGTTTTTGTTGTTGTTTTGTTGCTGCTTCTGCTGCTTATGTTTATCTGTTTATTTATTGTTTAGTTTGACCTTTTAGGCCTTCCAGTTGTTCTGGCGACTGCCACTGGCACCGCTCTGTTGCTGGGGAGGAATCATCTCCAGCAGATATTGGCGCTGCAGCTCCGCCGCCCGCTGCACGTCCGCCATGCTGCTGGCGCTGCTCGAGTTCTTGGCCGAACCCGAAGAGGAGCTACTCTTCTTGTTGTTATTGTTGAAGGCTGCTTGAAAGTGGGCGTTGCATGAGTAAATGTTTGCAGAAAAATGAAGATTTAGGGAGGACTCACCTGCCACTTGGGCCGCCTGTGCCATGGCGACCTGGTAAGAGTACAAGAGCGGAGCAAACTGCATCATATGCTGCGGATTGGCACCAAGACCTTGTCCCAGAGCTAAACAAAATATAATAAATAATTAAAATAAAGTTAAATAAATAAAGTAACAATAAACTCACCTCTAAATAGCTGCTGCTGGAACGCCTGCATGGCTGCCGCCGTTGCTGCTGGCGAGGAATTACCCAGCCCCGAGGCTGCCGCCGCTGCTGCATTATTTGAGGCTGAGCTCGCCCCACCACCAAAGTTGCCCAGGCCACCCAAGGCCGCCAGATTGCCCAGCTGGCTGAGGTTGCCCAGATTGCCGAGATTGCCCAGACTGGCCAGGCTGTTAAGGTTGAGGCCGCCCATGCCGCCGAGGGCACTGAGATGAGCAGCCGCCGCCAGCGTGGCTGCCGAGTACTTGTCATAGCTCTGCGCCTGCTGCTGTTGCGTCTGCTGATCCCGTTCCCGTTGATCGCGTTGCTGCTGCTGCTGCGACTGGTGGTGGTGATCGTGGCGATCGTTGCGGGAGGAACGGGACGACGACGCCGTCTCATGGTGATGCGCTGCCGTTGGACCTGGACTAAGGATACCCGCCTGCTGGGCGGCAATGGCAGCAGCGGCGGCGGTGGCTGCCGCTCGCGAAGATCGCGACGTTCCCGACGATGGCGGCGGTGTGGGTTGACTCTGCGGTGGCGGTGGCGTTGGACGCGGTGTGGCTGGCGTTGGTGTCTGGCATTTGGTGGGTATTACCGTGACCGATGGCGGCAGGTTTACCAAAGCGGCAGCCGCCGAAGCATGCGTCGCCTGCAGTTGTTCCCGTTCCCTTTGCATATGCGATGACGAGGAGTTGGAGCTGCTTACAGCGGAAACAGACAGCGAATTGCTGTTGTTGTTGCTGCCGCCACTCGAACCATGGTTGTCCACCGGCGAGGGACTGCTCTGGCTGGCCAGACGCTGCTCGATCTCCTGTTCCTGCTGGAGGGCCTTGACAAACGCCTGTTTCAGTCGATTTGTGTGCTCCGCCTTCAAAGCCTTCTTCACATTGGAGGTAACGCACTGCTCGCAAATCACCTTGGGATCTTTGTTGGCTGTAAAAAAAGCGTTATAATTATTAGTTATTTTCAAGGACTTGTATCTCTTTACTTACTTTGCTTCTCCCATTTCCAAACGGGCGTAAAATCAATCTTGCACTGGGCACAGCGGAAGGGAGCAGCCACAGCATTGGCCTTTTTGTTGACGGTCAGATAATCCACAACGGTCTCCAGGCCCAGAAGATACACAAAGTCCGTGTTGCTTGGATTGGGAATGAAGTGCATCTCTGGCGGTGGTGGCTTTGGTGGGGGAATCTTTAAGGGGATTTAAGTACATAATATTAATAATAATTCTTATTTTTGGGAGTATTTTCACTAACCTGCAACAGCGTCTTTTCCAGCTGCTTTCGCAGTGCCATTTTAGCTGCCGCCTGTCTTTGAGCGGGTGTCTGGGCGTCTTCTCTTGGCGTAGAGCGATCGTTCTATGGAAAAAATAATTTATTAAATTAATTACAAATAATTAAAGTAACTTTTATTATAAAGGGAACTCACCTTCAGCTCGTTGAGCTGATTCTGATGCTGTTGGGACAGTGGGGGCGCCGGTGTGATGGAAACAGAATTGCTTATGGTCCCAGGTACCTTCGAATTATCCGAAATATTAGGCTGCATGTTTCAACGAATTGTTTTGGTTTGGGTTTTTTGTATTTTATAGTAGGAATATCAAGTACAAATACGGAATAGCAGAGAGAGGCAAAGTTGTTTAGTCGTTGGCTGACTTTATTAAATGTTTTTGATGAATGCGAGAAATAATGAAATTTTAAGTAGTGCCACTCGCTCGAAGCCTCCTCGGTTTTTGCTTTATGTGAAATATATATTATTTAAATATATTCCCAGACAGAGGCCGACTTCGGCTGATTTGACAAGTGTTAGTAGGTGTAATTAAGAGTTTATAGAGTTATTAGTGGAAGTGTGTTACGGGTGCAGTGTTGGAAATGTTATTTCCTATATGTTAAGCAAGCAAGAAACTATAAATATGTTTAACATATATTTAGAATCTCAAAGATTTGGTAAAATAGACGTAAAAATGTGTCTCAAGTGTTTTATAAAATTATGTAGGCTTTAATTTATAGATATTTGATTGGAAAATGATATTATAAATCATTATTTTAACATTGCGATATAGACAAGAGCGAAAATTAAAATCTTTTATTTTAAAACTTTCTAAAACGATTAATTTTCTTATTTAAAATAAATATTATTACAATTATTCTTAAATTTGCATAATTTTTAGGTTATTAACAACATTGTTTTTCTTTAAAAACTTGAAAGGCAAGCTTTCTTCATTAATTTTTTCGTAACAAATTTTACTCGATTTATCCATAGTTCTTGCTGCCCAAACACATAATTTAATTATTTAATTAATTTAATTTATGACCTAATTTGTTGCTAAGCGTGAGTTTTTGTGTTTTGTGTGATTTTGTGTGTCTCCAAGGACTGTTTTGTAGTGTTTTTTAAAATTTGTGATTGGTGAATTGGTGTTTTGGAGGTGTCTTTGGTGCTCTTTGATATTATAAAGGTGAGAGAGAAAAACTCGGCGCTTACGGCAACGATTACATTACAATAACTCACATTGCGTGCTTTCAGACTGGAGGGCGGCGCCGAGGTGGGCGTTATGGTCACCGAGGGCGTGATGGTGAGATTCGGCAGGTTTGTGCGCGGCGGCAATGCGCTGGAGCGATGCGAGGCGGAGGTGGCGGGCGTGATGGTAGTGCCGGCAGCCAAAGTGGCACCCGGCGGCAGCGATGCCCTTGGCGGTGGCAGAATCGAGTTGCTCCCAAGACCAGAGGAGCCACCCGAATTGCTGCCGCGTTGCTGATGGCCGCTCAATGCAGCAGCTGCCGCTGCAATGGCAGAGGCGGCCGCCGCCGCTGAGCTTGAGCTGCCCGTTCGACTGTTGGTGGCGCTGGTAATAAATAAATTATAAATTAATACAAAGAAATATTATTTAGTATATTTAAACCTTACCTAATGCTCACGGCGGCTCCTCCACTGCCGCCCAGACTGCTTCTGCTGCCCTTACTGTGAGCGGGCAGCGGCACTGCTGACGTGGGGGTGACACTAAGCGATCCCTTCGAGGTGAGCGCAGCGGGAATTGCAGCCAGCGGATTGTTGGGCGAAACGCTGGTGGGCGTCACCACAAGGTTCTCCTTCATCACCTGCTGCGACTGCTTGAGCTTCTTGAGAAGCATCAGCTTGGTTTCCTCATTGCGCAGATCCTGTCGCAGTTTCCTCAGGCTCTTCTCCCGCTCTTTAAGCTCAGCGTGACTCAGCTCCTTGATGGGGACATAGGGTGGCATCTCCTCGTCATCCGTTTCGGAATCAATATTGCCATTCTGCTGACGGCCATTGGTCCGGGCGGGTAATAGCACAATATCGGGAGCCTCGGCATAGGATTTGGGTTCGGTTCGTGGTCGCAGGACTCTTCTTTGGACCTTGTTCTCGTCCTGGACACCTGCTCCAACGCTGCCGGCAGAGGCACCGCCAGTTCCTGTGCCACCTTCACTGGCATTATTGCTATTTGTGTTGCTGGTGGAGTTGCTGTTACTGTTGGTGCCGCCGCTGCTGCTGCTGTTTGCTGTGTTGCTGGTGGAGTTGCTGCTGCTGCTGGTTGTGCTATTGGTGGTAGCATTGGTGCCATTGTTGGTCGGCTGCGTGGGTGCTGGCGTTATGGTGAGGCCCGCATTATTGGCCGCCAGCGCTCGCAGATCCCGATTGCTTAGCGGCGCCGGCGATGGAGCCGGCGTTATGGTTAACGCCGGATCACGGCCGGAGCCTAAACTCAAGTCGACCACATCGTCGACCTCCATTTTGGCCATTTTCGCTCGTCGCGTCGTCGTGATTCTGTATGTTGGTCAACTGCAAGGATAAGAGACGGAAATTTTAATAAGTAAAATTTATTTTTTAACTAAAGAGGATCTTTAAATCTTTAAGATGTTTTTATAAAAAACAGAATATTTAAAATAAAAAATCTGCAGTTAATAAATAAAAATAAAAGTCCTTTAAGCAAACGAAAAAGTTGTAATTTTTCCCGTAATCAGACTCCTGGATAGGGGTTAAGGGGGCGTGGCAGTGTGTGGCTTTCGTGTTTCACCAAGGGTTGAAATTGGGTTTCCTCTTTGCAATATATATTTATTTTTTCTTTTTGTCGTTTTTATGTTCCTTTTGAAAGCGGAAGTCCGTACAAACTCGAACCCCTAAAAACGTACGGACACGGGTAGTATCTGTGTCTGCAGCACCTTTTTCCCGCAGTGCGAATATCTCGATTCCTGGCTCCCCTTTTCGTCCGTGCTGCGACATAATAAATATATCCTGATTTCAATTTATTAAGGCGACACCACGACGACCTTGTTGAGAAGGAAAACGATAGCCTCTCGAGAGGAGAAAGCGGCACTAAATCAACGAAAATCAACTCTGATTTGATCGCCAGATATGCAAGTGTAAGTGAAGGGGAAGAGGCGGAGGAGTAGAGCAAGAAATTTTTTTCGATTTAGCTAGGGATTTGAATTTTCGGACTCGGACATCTTCCACAGCCAATCCACGAAGCAAGTCACGTTTTCGATTTAACAAATTTTTCGCATGCAAAGCCGCTGGTTTTGTGGCGGCGAAAAAAAATTTACATGAAAAGCTAGCTCTAGGTGGAATGGGGTGAAACGTGTAATACAGTGGGACTTGGATTTATCAAATAAAATGGTTTTTATTTAGATAAATGTTTCAAATTATTGCCAAAAATAGAAAATATCATAAGCAAAATTTAATTCTAAAAATAAAAATGTTTATTAAATATTAAACAGGTTCCCCAATAAATTCCCTATATATGTACTTGCTTCACTGTATTTAGTAGTAGAATAACTAGCAGATACACGAACCGGCCACAGCGCACACAAGCGAAAACACAGATACACCCATACACGGCCTAACAACAGCTACCTGACACGTGAGAGCGAGAGGTGAATAAACTTTTCAAGCAACTTAAGCGCTGCAGTATATAAAACACAAACAACAAACGCCAGCAAACAACAGCACAACACAGCAAAGGCAACAAACATTCACCTGCTGCTAAAGGCACCACCAACAGGAGAAGATACAACAGTCAAGTCAATAAAAATACATTTTAACAAGACCACAAACAATAAAGCTGCAGTCATAATCGTCACAATTAAGAGATGATAAATAAATGCAGCCCCCTCCCCCACACACATCCTAAGAGCAGGTGGCAACTGTAGCTAGACTGAACCTGGCCAAAAGGAATCCACTTGAAGAATCTAGTTTTTACAGAAGAAGAGCGAATCAAATGGCATAATTACACAAAAGCTGGGGCAGCAAAAAAATAAACGTAGTAATGATACAACAACAACTCCGCGTTGTTGTTGTTGCTGTTGCCATAAATTAATTCGCTTTGAAAGTTAGCACACACACACACACACACACACACTAGCACGCACTCACACATAGGCGTGTGAGCACGCTTACTCGTTCGCTTTGCTTTATTTTTTCTTCTCCTCCATCTGTTCCCTTTTCTCTGCCTGCCCCACCGCTCCAACCGGCTCCACCGCCACTCTCTTTTCGCGGCTGTCGACGGAGTCTCGTTACTTTCGACACTTGTGTCGTCATCAGATTGCGCTGGCCGCCGCTATCAGAGCACAGTGGGTCGCATCGGGTGTTAACTTCGCCTTCGCGGGGTGTGCGAGCGATATGGGAATATGGGATTGCGAACGTTGATAGTGGGCGATGATAAGATCAAGTGGCATTGCAGTGGTCCAATGTCAATGATAGTTTGGGGAAATATTTATTTAGAAATTATAATTATAAGACTACAGTTGAAACTATATATACAAATATCAACGGCAACAAAATTATTTAATTAATTAATTCACTTTAAATATTAACAAAAATTCCATTAAATATTTGAAATTATGTTCATAATTTTATGAACACTTTTTAACAGAAACACTGAATATTAGAAATTTCACAAATCTTTCTTAATATCCTGCCCCACTGTGCCTTTAATTTGTTGGCCTGTGTGTAAACGCGTTTGTGTGAGAGTTAATGCCCGCAGTCTGTGTGTGTGTGTGTGCTTTGATGATTTTCAGCTTTTTCTTATTAAATTAATGCAAACATTTTTAAACTTTTATAGATGCTTTTAATGCTGGCGAGCATTATGCGTGATGATGACGCTTAACATCCCACCCACCATCCCCCTTACCCATTACCCCTTATATTCGCCTCGTGTGGAATCTCTTTGAGAAAAAAAGGAAGATACTTTTATCGATTTGTTGCGACGTTTGGCATTTTGTGTGTGACTATAATTGTGCTTAATAGCGCGCTAAATGAGTTTCAATTAGCATTGTTGCATTGTGCGATTTATATATGAATGAATGAATGTATATCTGTATGTATAATAGCTTGTTGTGGGTCAGTTTATGTCCAAGTTCAAGTTTAAGGGTCATTGGTCACCCGAAGCAGGTACAAAAAATGCATTACCTTGAGTAGAGAAGGATGCCTTTGGGGAGGGGGACTTGTCATGGGGTCAGATGCACGGGAGAGGGTGGGGGTAACGAAAAACTTAGAAGCAATGACGACGACGAAGAAAATTAAAAAAAGCAAAAGAAATAAGGTTAAATCAAAAGTACAGTTGTGTACATAGCGGCGGCGAGCAGCAGCAGCAGCACCAACAACAACAAAAACAACACAAACAAAAGCGAAGAGCAACAGCAAAGCAAGCAAAATGTGTTTGAGTGTGGCTGCGGTGAGAGAGAGCCAGAGAGCGGGCACGGGAAAGTAAGACAGAGAGAGGCGGCGGCAGCGGCGGCGGCGGAAGCAGCAGCAATAGCGGCTACGACGGCGGGAGAGAGCCAGAGACAGAGCAGCAAGACGGCCGAAGAGAGAGCCTGTCGCACACACGCGAGACGACATCAAAGAGTGGAGAGCGGAGGAACACGGAGGGAGGGAGAGCCGCTTTTTTGGGGTCTGCCACCCACAGCACCACCCACTTTCCCCTGCCTCCCCTAAGCCCATCATCACCCATCCGTAAATCGATTTGCATATTAGTTTGGTTATCAACCTCTCAGATACGTATGCGCTTCCATAATCTCCCTCGAAATCTCATTGCTGAAGAAAAAAGATACTTTTCTAATAACTCTTAGATACAAATACTTGAAGGTTCCCTCCCACCCCTGCCTCATATTAATTATTTTACAAAACTTCAAGGAAATACTTCATATTAAATGGCTTTAAACTTTGGGCTATGAACTCTGAAATTACAAATTTAATTTAGTAAAGAACTTTAAAACATTAAAGCTATAGCCTGAGAAACCTTTAATTTAAATACACTTTGCAGTATGAAAACCCCATCAAGATATTAAAGAAAAACAAAATAAAGGAAAGAATTATGATAAAAACCAAGTGGCAGCTTAGCAAACAAACAAACAAACAAACACGGGGGTTCGACAAACATATTTCTCGCTACGTTTCAGTTCGGCATTTATAAGAAATGCGCATATCTTATATCTTGTGCCATTGTACATAAGCGTGGTGAAGAGGGGGAGGGAGGTGGAGTGAAGTGGATATTTGAGAGAGAGCCAGAGTCAGAGCGAGTGAGAGAGCACGACTTGTTGTACATGGGCGGGAGGAGGTGGCGTGGCATGGCTGGCCTGGGGTGGGGAGTGGGGGCTTGGCGACCGACCTTCGTACATATTTACTCATCCATGCTGGGATTTGGAATCACAATTGGGTGGCGAGGAGAAGGGTGCAAGGGGGGTTTCGTTGCTAGAAACACAAAACACAATCCCCATCCATCCAATTCCAATTGCAGCCCCAACAAAACACGCTGGCCAATTCTAAAACTGCAGCCCCAAAAGTGATGTCATCGTAAAACTAATGGCGAAACTATCGAATTGCATTTAATGTGCAAACAAAATTTTGGGGAAGTTTAGAAAGAATTTCGCAGCCAATTATTTTAGGTATTTCAAGTCCAAAGTCTTACTATATCAATTTAATTTCAATTTCAATACTGAAAAATATGGTTCTAATCATTTTTTTTAACAATTTAAAAAACAAAAGTATTTAAAATACACTCAATGTAATGACTTGACGCCACTTTAATTACATGGCCCACTGTAGCTCATAGTTTTTCTCGCTGCGTTTATTTATTTATAACCGACCGATAAGCAGCATACTCAACACGGCTAGCAAACAAACAAATAAACACGAAATAAGAAAACCAAAATGTTCTAAATGGGTTAACTAGAACATTAAGCACAAATTAATTGCGTGCACTGTATAACAATTGCGACAAACCAGTGTGTGAGCTTTGGGAACAGAAACAGAGAGATTCCTCACATATTCTGATTTGTATTTTGCTTATCACCAAGCTATACATACATACATACTATATATTCCGAAACTGTTTTTATTTTTGTATATATTTATATTAAATCGCGGGTGGGGGGTGCCTGGCCTGGTGCACAGCTGTTTTTTGTGCTCTTGACCAGTGCTGCCAACTAAATAAACAGTAAAATACAAAATACATAAGGAGCAACAATAGCAACAATGCAAAGACAAGCTAAAAATTAATGACTTTCAAACTGGTTTTGTTTACTGTGGAGGCCGCAAAAAAAAAAGCCACAGAAAATGAAAAGAAATAAGAAGACGAAGCAGCGCTGAAGCCGCCGATGCCAAAGCATCATTTTAATGCTTTGTGCTGGCCTCTCCTCTCTCTTGCTGGATTACTTTAAAAATAAATAAAACCTTTTTATTGTTTTAACGAGATAAGCTTTTTAAGCGGCTGTATAAGTTGGCGAGATTATTTGATACAATTAAAGATTCAAACACCTTTTTGAGTAGATTCCTTAACATAGAATGTGAATTGGATAACCTTTACTATTTATTTCCCAGGAAAAGTTCCAGTGAAGTTATTTAAATAAATCTATTTTTCCAAGAATTAAGAAATCTATTTAAATGAAATCTTATCTTGATTAAAAATAAAACAACAGAAAACCCATTAGAAATATGTTAGTTTGGACATTGCTTAGAGATTTTAAAAAATTTAGAGATGTTTAGGAATTTTGAGATGTTTTTGTGCAATTGTTGATTTAATAATTTTATTATTTAATTTTCTATCATTCACCACTATTATACTATACATATATCACTATTACACACCAATTGAGAATATAAATAAGAATAAAGATATTAAGCCACAAGTTCTTTACTACCAAAAGTTAGGTGGTAAAAAGTGCACACAAAATTTGAAAGTACAAATTCATAGAAAAACAAAGAAATGTTTTGAAGTTTTGACCAGTTAGAAAGCTTACTAATCTTAAGGTTTCTTGGCTGGAAATGAAACAAATATATACATTTGTAGTTATATAAAGGTAATATGATTAATGAAAATAAAGCCATGTCAAGTGTTTCGAGGTTAATAAACTGACAGAGGCCGAAAACTTAAACAATTTCCATATTGTCAATTTGCAAATTTTGCACATTTGCGCAGGTTATATATATATATATACCGAATAAGGGGGGGAATATATACATACATACATATATACATATACATATGTATATATCATTTGATTCGATACATGGCGAAATTGCAATTGCGCCCACCTTTCCCCTGCCTCTTGTGCCTCTTGTGCCTCATCTGCTTCTTCTTCTTCTTGTTGCTGCTGCTGCGTCTTTGCTGTTTATTGTTGTTTTTGTACATAAGTCCCAGCCATGCCTCAGTATCAGTGTGTGAGTGTGGAATACAAACACACACCCGCAGCACATAGGCAATGGGTTCAAGTTGTATATAAAGCCAAACGACCAACCAACTCTGCCAGCGTCGCTGTCTCGGTCAACGTCAGCGTCACCGTCTCTGCTTTTGCCTATCCAACCATGCGTCCCCTTGCCTTCCTCCACCCATCTTACCTTCGCTTTTGATGGGGAGCGTGTGTGTGTGTGGCAACAATTGGGGTCAATAGATTAGGGATAAACACTAATTAGGGGGAATTATTAAAGTAATTATTAGGGGGGATGGTGGGGTCATCTATGTTAATTAATTTTCTTGGCAAATTATTTACTTTTTATTTATTTATTTAATACATCTAGAAAATGTATATTTTTATCGAAAACTGTTCCCAATGTTTTCCTAAGCTTATAAGCCTTTAAGTAATATACCACAGGTGCTATAATTTCACCCCCGACTGTGAGCATTATATATTTTATGGGCACTCGGTGGCCGTTGACTGTTTGGCTGGGAAATAAACTGCCAGCGAAAAGGCAACCGATCTATTTATTACACTTCTGCCGCCTATGTAGCGTGTGGCAGCGTACATCATTACGCGTTTTGCATTTGCCTTTGCATTTGGCACATTTTTCAATTTTCAGCATGCTTAACTCTTTCTGGTTTCCTGGTTTCATTTTTTCTCAGCTGCTTTTGTTTTGCTTTTTGTGCTCCCCCCACCAAAAGGCAATTGACGCCTGCATTTCGATGCTTTGGAAAAATTCCACTTAATCAAGCAAATTACCAACGCGTCGCAGTCGCAGTTGGCGTCGCTATGCTTTTTATTTTGGCTATTTTTAGGCTGCTTGCTTTACCTTTTTTTCGGTTGGCAAAACAAAGATTGAATGCTGCATGGAAATGAAAATGAGAGAGGGAGAGAAAAGTAAAAAAAGCTGGCAAAAAAAATAAATAAATAAGAAGAAGTTCGCACGCGTTAAGAATAACCCCAAAAAGTAACGCGTAAAAGCAGCGCCCAAAAAAAAAAGAAAGAAATAACAAAAACCAGTTGGCCGATACCTTTTCTCTCACTCGCTCACACAGACACACACTAAGGCAGTTAACCTTTTCATCAGTGGCGGGTTAAGGACAATTTTAAGAGGGGTTACAGCAAGTCATATTTATTTTTTAAAGTTTCTAGATACTTTTCTAATTTCAGTTGAAAATCAAATTAGATTTTATTTTTAATTAATTAATTAAACACCCCCTTGCCAAATGCCACGGTTTTTAACTATGAGGGGTGCTAAGAAACAAAAAGAAACCTACAATGAAAAGAGAAATAATCGTGAAATTTATTCAATTTCTTGGTGAGATTTCAATTTCGTTTGCCATTAGTATAATTAAGTAAATATCAATCTATTAATAGGCTTATCAAAGCTGCCAACGCGCGCACAAGTTCGGTCAGTGCAATAATAAACTTTAGCCTTGAACTAACCACCACGAGTCTATACAAAAAAATATATAGTTACTATATGTATATAGAAGCTCATGTAAATATGCAAATGGTATTTTTTCTATGTACACCGATTAGCGAGTAATTGTATCTTGGCACGCGCTTTTCACCTGCAAACTGCATGTTCGGTGACATCGCTTTGTGAAGGGTATATACAAGGGGGCATGTAATCTATCCGTAAATCTATATAATGGGGTATATACATAACTATACGTACAAATATATACAAATCTATGAAGAATATATGCATGCATCTTATGGATTTCCTTTTAAATTTGTAACTTTTTTTTTAAATAATTATATATATAAAAGAAATTATTCAAAATCAGCTTAATGTTAATATAACCAGATTTTTAAATAATTTTAATTAGGAGAAAATCTCTTTTTTTTATATGTGAAAGATACATTTTAAACTTTATAATTATATACCTAAATAGCTTTGTATCTTTTTATATATTTGCTATATCCACTTTCATATTTTTTTAGGTTTTTCCCTGATTAGAAACAGCCATAACAATCAACCCCTTTGAGTTTGATTATTTACTCAAACACGGCATACATAATTACATCTGGGCCACGTCATTTCCTGGATTTTAGGGGAAACTTCTCCCCACCTTATCGTTCCAGGAAACTCTTCATAAAAAAATTTTTGGGTGTATATTTTTGCAAATTAAAACCTTTGGATCAGTGATTTGCATAGCCTGAATATGGTTAAAAGTACATAGTGAAGACATGTAGTCCAAGTATTGTACATTTCTCTGTGCATATGCACGATGTATAAAAATAAATATCAGCAAAAACAACAACTAAATGGAAAAAGAGAAAACATTTTTTTTTTCTAGCTCTCTAACGCTGATAAGCAGGCGACACTTACACAATACACACTCTCGCACAACCCACACACACACACATACGCAAGCTGGTCGAGTATATAAGCCTTATATATTTAGGGTCTGGGGGTCTCAGAGAGAGAGTACGTAATACTTTCAATTTGTCTGTTGTTACGGCTGATTCACAGGTTTCCCTCTTAAGAAGATGTACTACGATATTTTCGACATAATTAAAAGTATCTACGAGTTACTATTTAAGTCTTATCTTTTTTGTATATATGTGAAATTAAGCCCAAGTCATGTATATAATATTGTGAGATATTCACTGCCATAGATTTAGAAATTATTTAAGCAGAAATAATCAGAGCTTGTGTAAACATTAGAAAAAAAACCTACGACTTCAGATTTCTTGGAAATTGAATGTAGGAACTTCAAGATTAAATAGTCAAATATATATGTACAATTTGTATAGTTTAATCGCTGTAAACAATTGTATTATTTATTTGCGTTCTTTGGCAGAGAGAAAAGCAAACTCTTCAAGGTCTGTGAACTCGTTCAGAAAAAAAAAAAAGAGAAATCGCGCTGCTGGATGCACAGAGCGAACGGCTGGCTAACGGTAACGAGAGTTAAGTGATGCTGCAACTGCAACTATATCCACAAATACAGCTTCTAGCGTCTAGCACTAAAACTAGTATTAGTCCAATGTCTATGTATGGCACAAATTCCTTCTTTTTTTATCTTTTGTTGTTTGGTTTTGTGTTTTTTATGCGCTTGTTCTTATTTTTGCACTTAATGACGTGTAACGAGCTCGCGCGCGTGTTTCTGCAGTTGGCTTTGTGTGGAGCGCTCTCTCTCCCTATATATATATTTATGTACTAGCCGGGGTATGCGTGCGAGCGAGAAAATAAACAGGTAAAAAGGTAAACCAAAAGAAGAAAACAGCAACAAAAAAAAAGCAGCTTTGCCACTTTTTTATGCCTTTGTTTTTTTTTATTATTATTTATTATTTTTTCTTGCGAAACGGCAACAACAAACAGCCACTACTTGACACTTTTCTTCCAACAATTAAATATTCGCTCATTAAATAATTAGTCAGCAAGAGTTGACCATGAAAATCAGCAGAAAAGCAAAAGAAATCGATGCAAGTTCTTGGGGTAATTGTTTATGGAAGCGATTTAATTTAAATAAATGTATATTAATTATTAATTATGGCGCAATAAAGTTCATGTATTAATATTTGAATTTTGTAGTTGAGTTTCTGAATGTCCCGTAGTTAGATACATCTGTAGATACTTAGATAAAAAGATACATTTCACATTTGACATTGAAATTTATAAGACCACAATTTCAAAAATAATTATAAACGTACAGGCATTGTATTTAATTATGGCATTTAATTGCATTTTACGAAGGCCTTTAAAATGTGGTTACATTTTAATAATGGTAAACTTATAATTAAATTCCACAAAGACTAAGTTCATGTTTTAAGGCAAAGAAAAGATTACCATTAGCAAATATTCAGATACTAAAAAAAAATAAAAGCTAATTGCTGCCACCAATTTTCTATGCATCACGATTAGCAATTTGGTTTTAGCTTTTCGAGAGTTAAATCCCACAGCAAGCAAAAGATACGATTTCTGAAAAAACACAATCGAGGAGAGGCAGCGGCTGCATAAAAGTCATTTAAACGGTCAATTGCCTCAGGCGGCTAAAAGCAAATGTTTAAATGAGAGAGTAATACCAAAAAACACAAAAACCAAATACAAACTAAATGAAATCGAGAGGCGCTGAAGGGGAGAGGAACGGAAAAAGGCAGCTGACACACAGCTGCCCATTTATATAGCAGAGAAAAAAAACTGCAGGCCAACAAATTAAATAACTTTTTAATGGCTAACTATAAATATACAATAAGGCAGGATGTTAAGGATTAAGAAAGGGTAGACTTTAATAATATTTTAATCCTGAATAAATAATTG
Organism: Drosophila mayri; assembly: GCA_008042485.1. Lineage (NCBI taxonomy): Eukaryota > Metazoa > Arthropoda > Insecta > Diptera > Drosophilidae > Drosophila > Drosophila mayri. Next base: position 351,070 of record VNJN01007515.1, read on the forward strand.
TTTTAGAATTTATTTAAAAGTGTTTTGTAGTGAAAAAAAATAGAAACATTACTTAACCAATAAAAATAATAAAAACCCAACCAAGAATATTAGTTCAAAGTTTAACAAAAATTCTGTCCTTGTATTTTTGATTCAACAATTTCTATATATTATAGGAACAACACTTTTTGATAGTAAATCTTCACAAATATTTAAAAAATGTTTGTTTTTGACCATTAAAAAAATATGTTCTACACATCGATTGTGCATAAATTATAATTTCTGAAGCGCAGCAGCGGAGGCGACCCCGAAGATTTAAAAACAAAAAATTGGATGGAGAAGATGAGGAGAATGTGAGGCAGAAGAATCGGAGATATAGAGGTGGAATCGAAGAGAGAAGGCGACAGATAGACAGACAGGCCCCGATACCAGAGAGTAAAAGAGGGAGAGAGTACAGGCCTTATATACAGACAAACAAACATATATATATTATATATATAAGAGACCCAGAGGTGGTCATGGAATGTTTGTTTGTATATGCACACGAAACTCTCGTGTATTCCGCCGTTTTGGGTTCTGGTCTTGTGCTGTACATGGCATATAAAGCATATATAGTATCTGTATCTATATAGGTATGTGTAGAGTCGGTCGGTGGACAGCTAATCAGGCAATTAAAGAACCACAAAATAGCCGAAAAGTCGAACACAAACAAAAACCATAAGAAAGAGAAGAAGCATTATAAAGCGGAGAGAAGGTCGGAAGAATCGGTATCGAAATGTGCCAAACAAAGGAAAAGTTAGGCAAAACACACACACACACACACACACATAAACGCTATAAATGTTTGCCATAAAACAAAACCCTAAAACAAATAAAAATGTATTTATTTATATAATGTTTGAATATTAAATAAATCCCTGGTAACCGGAAGTGACTGAAGTGAGTTTCTCAAAATTGACTGGCTTCTTGTCATAAGCAGATGTGCTGCCGCTTGGCTGTGTGTTGTCTTCCACAGACCCGCCCTGTTTTTTAATCATCGCCCACCTATCCCACCACCCTTCCACCTGCAACTGCCACGCACTTTTCAGCAAAATTTCCACCACCGAAAATGGAATGCGAGAGACACAAGGAAAACTGAAGAAGAAAAATAAGTGTATCTTTTTTAGTTGAGCCCAACGACTAAAAGATACAGATACAGATATTAATAGTTTAGAAACTAATACTTTTTTATATACGATTAATATTTATGTTCTCATTTTCATTGTTTTCATATAATATAAACACATTTATTTTGGATTTAAATGGTATTATTTTCTAATTAAGATATGTATTAGCAAGTTTACTTATAAACTTGTAAATTAAAATATATTAGAATATAATTTAATCCACTTTACTTATAAAATTCCTAATTTCCGCATTAATTCTAATAAATTCTTGTAAATTCCTGCTTTACCAATTAAATACTTATTGCTAAAATCAGCTTATTAAGAGCTGAATTTTGCATAATTTTATACCAAGGGAAGTTAAAAGGGTTGCCCAGAAATTTCATGAAAAATATGATGATGGCAAGGGAAGAAAAAGATTATTAAAAAAATACATGTTTACATTAACGCGAAAGGAACTCTAGAAGTTGTTTCTACAGTTTCCATGCACATAATACAACCCCCTCTGGCTAACAACAAGACGAACAGATTCGACAAGTTACTTCACTTAATGCGGTTTTCCCGGGGAAAATCCAGAGGAAAGGCGGGGAGAGGTGAGACTGCGGCTGCTGCTGTTCTCGTTGTAAAAACTTTGATGCCAACCTTTAAAGTTGGCTTTAAACTTAAGGAGAGAATGGTAACGAAAAGCCTCCCATAGCCTTTGAGTCTGGGGGTTACACTCACATAGCAACACAGACCGGCACCACCCCCACCCCACCCTTGGCCTGTCTGCCGGTGTGTGTGTGTGTGTTGGGTAACTTTTTTTCCTGCTTCTTCTTTTGCTTTTCTGCCCTAACACAAAAATGTGTATCTAGAAATATTTTATGCAGGCAACTCTTCAGTGGGAGCATGGGGGTGGGGGTGGTGACTGGGTGGGGTTGGGGTTGGTTCACCCCCTCGCAATCTGTTGTTGTTGCTGTTGTTTTTTTGTTTTGGGGCTTTGGGCGTGTTTTCTGGTGGCACAAAACTATGACCGAAAAACCAAGGTGGGGCGGAGCGGTTTTGCTATGTGGAGGAGCGGAGATGTCGTCGCTACCTCTGCAGACACACACCCACACACAAAATATAACTCCACACACACACCAAAAAATATACAGTCCAACTTCCATAGTTGGAAAACTAAATGAAAACTTCAAATCCTGTCACGTTTCCACAGATTCATACCAATTTGCATCAATAATTTTCATAACTTTTGCAGAGGATTCATGGGAAAGTGTTGTATTGTTGAAGAACTTGAAGAAACTGTTGAAATATTAATTAATTAAATGTTGAAGAATAACTTAAGCTTCTAGGCTTCACAATGCCAAATAAATGCGGGTAAGTGGTTAGCAAACAACTTCATAAGTAAAAATAAAGGTAAAACAACAGATTTTTCAACATAAAAATAATCTTAGAATTTCTTTAAATGAATTTGTGTTTTTATCTAGTAAGAAATCTCACTTTCTTTAATTATTCACCTTAAAGTTGAACACAAATAAACACTCCTCCCCTAATAAATACCTTTTTTAAATCTCAATTTTAGGGAAATGGAAGAAGTTCAACTGTATATATTATATATTTAATATATATATATTTTTCGGTATATACATAGGCGGCATCACAAGACACATGTCCACATAATTGCCAAACGCGCAAAATCGAAGTGGCGACCTGCTACCACCCACTCACCCCTCCCTTCCAGAGTTAAGCTCGCCCACTCGCAGCCCACTAAAAACCCCACCGAAAATTCACCCAAAACAACCCCTACCACTAACTGGCAACCTCAACCGCTCACTCCTCTCACCCCTCACACAATCCCTCGGCCACGGCTTAGGATTACTCACCAGTTTGCATTTGCAGGTGTGGGCGGGTGGCATGAATGTATGTACAGTTTCGCTTGCAATTTATAGTTCGATTTTGGGTAGAAATCTAAGCCGGTTCCCATAAATAATAGGCGCCAAAAGCACACAGAGTCCAAATATTGAATATTAAATTTTGAGGTGCCCAAAGCCTGGACCCTGTGTCCCTTCTCTGGCTCTCCCCCTTCCCATCTGCTAGGGATTATATTTGCGCTAATTGCCATTGCAGTCGCTTGGAATTTTCATTAAAATTGCGTAATATTAATGGTAGAGGTGGACACGGTAGGGTCAACTATGTGTGGCTAAAACTAATTTCCCGTTCGAGGTTTAGCAGCCATCATATGTTCCACACATACCAGCGATGTTGCATCAACAAATTCGGATTTTCGGCATTACAATTTTGAGGGAAAATTTGCATATATATATATTTATGTATATGTGTTAGAGTGCAAGGGAGTGAGGGGGTTATAAACCACATTTTCGCTTCGACCTGCAGGAAGTTCAATGATATACAATGGCATAGGCATATCATCGCCTTGATTACGCAACTATTCCCAGGACTCATGCCCAGGCAGAAGATGGAAGGCCGAGTCCTGGGCGAAAGCGATACATTTGTGCCACTCGACTCCACACAGCACTCACCCACCCACCCACGGAAAGGCAGCAGGAAATCCACTCAAGCACATCGAACAGACCACATCTCGGGGTCGCACACACACACATGTACCCCCACCCACTCTTTTCCCCTGCATTCTGCTGCACTAACTACACCCCTGCGGTACAGTTTCTACCAAAATAATAACACAAAATGGGGGGCATATGTAGATAAAACAAACAAATAAATAAAATAACTAGTCTTTTTTGGCCATAAATAAATATATTTTCTGAAACTATATTTCAACAAATTCGTTATTTAAAATTCCTCATTTTAAATTATATTTAAATTTTAACATTTTTATTGTATTTATGGTAATCAGTTTGAAAATTCTTTCTTTTTTTGTTATTAAACAAACTTTTAGTTAAAGTACAAGTGTGTGTATGTTGAAGACCCCCAATCCTGCTGAGATTGCAAATCAAAATGATGACTTTTGCTATTATTTCGACCGCAGCTGTGTTGCGTAGGTCTTTAATGGGTATTGAGGGGGGTCAAAGTAGGGTTATGTCTGCTGGCTGGGGCTCCTGATTCTGCTCCAGCTCCAGCTGCTGCTGCTGTTGTTGTTCGTTTTCGGGGACCGACGAGCCCGGATATTATATGCATACTTGAACTATGCGAGGAAGGAAGCTACCGACCAGACCAGGCCAGAGACCCGAGACCCGGCTCACTCCTAGGACCTACGACCACCAACCCACCCACCCACCTACCCTCCCCCCATACCAATTGCGCCCCTGTTTTGTATATGTATCTGTTTTTGCATGCTCCTCTCGCTTGCTCGCTAGCTCTCTCTCTCTCTGACACGCCGCCCAACTCTCTTTTATGTACATGTGCATGCACAGCTGTACTGTTTCGGGGCATTTTACAGCCACAGAGCCGCCGCCACCGCCACCGACATCGTCGTCATCGTCGTTGCCACAGCCCACAGCCACCCAATAACCATCCCCTGAGCCACCCCCTTGGGCCGCCACCCTCGAAAAAGGACCACCCACAACAACAATGCAAAACGTCTGCATTTCAACTAACGCCACCCGATACACAAACAACGCTGGCAGGCGGCTGTGGATCCTCTCTTTTCGCCCGCTTCCACCTACTCACCATCCTACCCCCTACTATAGCCACCCCCAACTCCCCCATTGCTGCAGCAGCAGCAGCAGCAGCAGAATTCTCATATTGCCATAGTTGGCTTTCTTCTTCTTTTACTGCCGAAAAAGTTTTATACATAAGCGGAAGCTTACGGGGGAAAAAGCCCCCAGTAGTACCCAACCGAACACCCCTTCCACGGGAAATCCCACTCCCGCTCCCCCTGCTCGGAAAATGACAGAACCAGAAGCAAGGCTAGGGCTAGGGCTCATTACAAAATCAATAAGTTCATTTTTCAACTACTTTTCGTGACATTTTTATTTAGTTCTGGACATGCAAACTAATGATAATGCTGAAAGTAGGGAAGCCCTCCCTGGCTTTAAATTAAAGTTGCGTGGCCTTCTTGCCTTGCCTAATCGATTTTTTCAGAGCCCAGCGAAGCCACCCCACCACCCTCAAACCAAAAGGGAGCCATAAAAAATATATATCCGTAAATATATATATATATAAAAACAACATAAAAGACAGGAGAATTTCCTGAAAAAAATAGGAGGCAAGTGGGAAGTAAAACGGCAAAGTTTGGATAAAAAACAAGAAAGAACCAAACAATAAACGAATTCCTTTGGCTGAACAGGTTTTTGCCTCTGACCCTTTTTCCTTTAGTTTTCTTCTTTTCCTCAGTTTTTTTTTCAAGTCGCCAGGGTAAGTTCAATAGAATCCTTTGACTCGTAAAAAAATGTGGAAAATAAATTGTTTATCTGATAAATGAAAGCGCGCTGTTCATTTTAAAGCGATTTAAAGATAGATTTTAAGTTAAATCAAGGACTTAGGGAGTGGATAAGGTTAGTTTTTCAACTTTTTTCATAGTGTTTTACCTTCGAGATTATGATTACAAAAACAAAGCATATTGGTTCTAAGGGTGGTTTTTAATATTTGGCTTTTAAATTCAATGCCTAGCCATGCCTTAATAATATTCATAATTTTATTTAAATTCTTGGAGGCATAATATTACTAGCTCACAAGTCTTTACGATTTATTCAATTATTAAACATAATAATAACCATCTGAAGTCAAAGAATTTTCCGCTATTTCTTATAAAAACTTTTGTTATTTTCTAAATCTTCTGTTATCGTTATCGCCATCAGTATATATCGCTCTTGAATCTGCTGCCAACGGCTGTGTGTGTTTGCTGTTGCTGGTGCGGCTTTTGTTTTGTCGGGCCTAGTTGTCAACAGAGAGTTTAGTTTTGGTGCATCGGCTTGGGCTTATGTAGGTACTGCAGAGGCCCCCTGCTCCACCCCTCCTCCCAGTGCACAAACAACAATGCTGCTGCTGCTGCTGCTGCATGCAACTATTGAAGCATGAACATGCAATTTATGTACCTATGTGCATATATACTACACCTACCAACTATGAAATACAGCTGCAGCAGCAACACCAACAAAAGCAATAAGCGACTGTACTTTTGATATAAAATCCACTTCACTCCGCCCCGATGGCCCCCTCCCCCCATACATGGCAAAACGAAAACAGTGTGTGCATATACAGCATAACATAGCACAGCACCTCCCCCTTTTCAGAGACACCCACTTGGAGTGGAAAGCTCTGTTTAGTTTTAGTTGCGCTTTAAACTGCATTTCGGCTTGTAAGCTGTACATAGGATTGCATGGGTGGAACAAAAGGGGGCTTAGGGGAGGTGCTGTATGTAAGTGTGATTTCAACAATTCGCATTTGTGCAGCAAACGAAATAGAAAACAACTGCAATATGTGAGAAAGGCCCATGGATTGAATACGAAATTGGCAAAAACAGCCCCCCAGATGCTCCGTCCCACTGGAAAAGCCGGGAAGGCTTACCACCCAGAACTACACCCCATTCCAATTGTCATTTAGAAATCGGACGAAACTACTCCAGTGTAGAGATTATTTTGGTTTGTGGAAAATTGGTTGCTAAAAGTTGATTCAAAATCCCATATTAATTTTAAACTATAAATTCAATTTTAACACGGACACTAAGCAGTGTTAAAGTTCTAATCTGTCCTATTTCATCATTTCAGATTTAATAACCTTTAATATATTCTTTAATTTTAAATTTCAAATATCTTTTAAATTAAAATTGAAAACGTTTATGGATAAAGTATAAACTCGGACTGAACCTTTTGACCCCTTTGACTTAAGCTCACCAAAATTTGGGTTATAAACGGATATCGATAGCAAGGTACAGTTGAAGGGGGGCACAATAATGAAGGGATAGGGATACATAAGAGGAGTAGTAGAAAAGTTGCAGAGGCAGAGGGAGAGAGAGAGACACCGAACCATATGCGCTGCTTTTACGCATGCAACACACCAATATCGCTGCTGTCGACTTTTTGTTGCTCCACTTGCACAAACAAAAACGCACGAAAAGACGAAAAGAGAATTTCGGCTATTGAAAACACAAACATACACACACACACCTACAAACTCACCTGCAAAAGCAGGTAAAACTTATGTCTGTATTAGTGCCTATGTGGAGCTGACACAGCAACAAAGGTAGCGATAAATCTAGAACCGGGCATTATAGTTCCAAATGCATTAAATTATATTTGATCCTTTTATTTACCTAATTAGTTTAATAAACTAATAAATATATAATGTAAAATGATTAAAGATTTGTTTGTAATTTGCTTGAAAACCATAATTACCAACAAATGAATCTCATTTCCTCCGTAATTCACCTCAAAATCTAACAAATACGCCAACTACTACTTCAACAATTTGACAACAACACCTGAGCTCAATAACTCTGAGGCACAATTACAACAACAATAACGTTAACAACTATAAGCTTTGGCAACAGCTAGAAATGCGGGTCTGGGTCGTGAAATCGAGACCAAAAAAAGAGAGCGGCGAAACGAAACGAAACGAGACGTCGAGAATGCAGTGCACATAAAGAATGCCAAAATAAGTTTAAAACTAACGACAAGCCGGGTTTAGTGCGTGCAAGCGAGAAAGAGAGACAGCGAGCGGAGAGGCAAAGAGCGAGATAGTCCTCAGCAAGGTGGTTTATGCATGTGTGTGTGTGCTTGTATTTTGGAACATGCAACTTTGCCAAAATGCGTATAAGGGGAAGAGAAAGATAGTGCGAGAGAGTGGGGAGTGGGGTCCTCCTCCCCCCACCAAAAAAAGAGAGCCGCCTGGGAGAGTAAGAGAGAGAGAGAGGGAGCATTGCGGGTCTCAAACAAGTGCAATACACATACAGTGCAATCCCTAAAAAGAGAACTCGGCAAAAGTGCGTAAAGGTAATTAGTGAAAAATCAATGAAAATAAAACTTATATTATGTTTTTGGCAGGGAAAGTTCATTAACACACTTAGCATATTAAAACCAGCCACAACTCATTCATAACCACAGCAAAGTGTGTGTGTGTATAGATAACGGAACAAACACGGCAACCCCTCCGAAAAAAAGAAGAAAAACAAAAACCGTGGCAACCCAGTCAACCGACAGACCAACAAGAACACGAAGAAGAAAAAAGCAGCAGCTGAAACAAGCGCCTAAGCATGGCGTCACAACAAAAGCAACAACAACAAATAAAGGCTGTAAAAATTGTCAATATAGAAGAAAGAAAAGCACCAACAACAAAACCAAGCAGCAGCAGCAGGCTTTTGAGCTTTGCAAAATAATGCGCGAGAGTTAAAGAAGAAGCCGCCAATGCTGGCTGCGACGCCGACAGCGGCGCTGGCAGAGCATTTTTAACGAGCCGAATGACAAGCGCGCACAAACACACAAATATATGCATAAAAAACAGTCGGGGCCGGTGCAGTATAACTAAGAAATTATTTATTTACTCCCGTTTTAATGACTCAGCAATTTGTACTTTTGTTTATAAATAAGTTTATAGGTTACACTGCAACAATAACTACTTAAACTGCTGAACAATTAATAGAATACAACTTTTTGTATTTCACAGTTTCAAACGATTTCAAGTTCAAATTGCAGATACTTTCCTATCTATTCAACTGTCCCCCGCTGTGCATACAGACGCGGACACACACACACAGATGGACGGCATGCATACGAGACGCCGCAGCAGCAGACCGGTTGAGGTTAAATTGGATAGTGAGCGAGCGGGTGAGGGAGAGGGAATGAGATGGAGAGGGCGACGAGACGGGGGAAAGAGATGAAGATAGAGATGGAGCTGCTCTCGCATACATATTGAATTTTTCTTTTTTTCCTTTTGGCGTAATGAAAATTTTAGCACTGTTTTGGGCCAACAACAACCAAACGAATAGGAAGATGAACGAAACGAAACAGAGAAGAAGACAAAAAACTTACCCGCGTGGAGAGCAAAAAATGTATGGAAATCCGTTATTCGGCGCCTCCTGCCACTGCGGTGCTGCTGTAAACTCCTTGTCGATTTTCCGAATATCGCATGCACAAGGGAAGAACTATTTCGATTTCACTTTTCCGATTTGCGCTAAATTATAATTTGCTTATTTATATACAACACATGCACTTATGCTTTCGTATTTATATATTATATATGGGTACGCTTATTTATCGCCTTTATGTGCGTCACACCAATACACTTGCACGCGCGCTCTGCTGACGTCGACGCCGCTGTTTTCGGCTACTTTCCAAACGATATTGTTTCCACGCACTAAAGACTTGATTGTAAATATATTCTTTTAATATTTGAATATATTGCAGGCCATGTGAACTTTAATATTTTGGCTTTCTTCTCAACTTTAATCGCAATTTGTTTACAATTTTTAAGCGATTGAGTCCGGCAGATAGAGGGAGACACACACACACATGCACAGACGTACACACACGCAGCTTATTGTAATTTTCTCGTGTGCGACGGCGGCTTTTATTTGTATTCCAGGATCTGTTTTGTAATTCGATAAAGAACTCGATCGCTAATCAAAATAAGTGAAATTTTCACCGCTCGGCAGACGCGCACTTGTACAGGCGCGAAATAAGTCCGTACGATGCGAGTGAGAAATTTGTTTATACGAAAACACAAATATTTCTTCCGCTGTGACCGTGTGTCTTTTTTGTCGGCGCGATATAATTAATTACATGTTTTAAAAGCGCAGCGAACGATTTTCGATTCTGGATTTTCAGCCGACGATCTTCCGCGCACCCGCCTTCGTTGAGCAAAATTTTTTTTTTAAGAAATCAGAGTGGCCGACTGATGCTCACGGATTTAATCGCAATTTTTTTTTTCGATTTTCGCCACTCGGTATATTCTAAAGAACCCGCTTGGCCACACTCACGAAACCGCCTCTGTTGCCACCTCTGTTGCGTCCATGTTAGATTACAGACAGAGGAGCTTAACAGCGTTTTGCGTTTGAATCTAAATTTGTATTATTATTGTTTTTTTTTAACTATCTGCCTAAAATACATTTTTATTCTGGTAAGAAAATTACATATTTACTACTAATGGAATTTAAACAAATTTGCAAATAGGACACCTTTTTGCACTGCTTGGATGCAGTTGGAATATCGCAATATCGATATATAATTTAAAACGTAGAACGATTTTAAGTAAAAAAAGATCATGAAAATTTGAATTATATTAAATTTCAATTAATAAAAAACTGTTTACAGAATTTTTAGCTGTTATAATTGAAAATTTGATTGGAGGTTTTTACTTATTATTGCATTGCTGTGTTTTATTTAATAATTTTTAATATTTACACCACATACAAAACAAATTCCGAATAAAATGCATAGAAAAAAAAGAAAAATCAGTTAAACCTTCATAAAGTGCACAAAGTTTTCGGCCTGGTGTTTGATGTACGATTTCCTGCAATCCATGTCATCGGCAGGACGATTATGGGCGGTCCAAACTGGCTCTCCAACGAAATAACGACGAGTTCTTATAAAGTTCTGGGGATCACAAAGGAAAGTATTTAAAAACGACAATAAAATGTAATAGCTATAAGCCTTATATACCTTGGTATCCAAACTAAAGCGATGATAAATGCCAGCAGGGATTATAATCAAGTCTCCCTTGACAACTTCAATGCGCAGCCAGTTTTCGTCGTTGCTAAAATTAATTAAAATTATATACTTAAATAAATACACATGATTATTTTTTTTTAATAGCTTACTCGCGAACATCAAAGTATCCGGATCCTTCCAAAATCAGACGAATCTCCTCATCCGTGTGCAGGTGTTCGGTAAAAAAAGCCTTCAGCTTGTTGGCATAGTCAGGCAGACACTTTTCCGAGCAGGTGATCTGCAGTAGAAATAAGAATTAGAATTAGATAGGGCTTCCTTAACTGCTCTACTATATCCGATCTTGCCTCATCATCGTAGGTATAACCGCGTTTCGCCCTCAGTTCCGTCAGAGTCTCATCGCTCTGGTACGCGTCCGCATTGATCTGCAAAAAAGCAAAAGTAAGTGATCAAGATAAGCTCGCCTGATAAGCCAAGGTCAAAAGTTTAACGACGTAGTTTCGAACTGTTCCACTTGCTTTGAAATACTCCACGCCGGTTTTCTTGTAAAGATCAGCCAGTTCCAGGTAGGATGGGGGATTGCAATGGTGCTCCAAGCGCTGATCCGTTTCCTCATTGTCCATAAACCAGATTTTCACCATTTTAGACGATCTTTAAAAGTTTAACGTGAAACTAAATAGATTTAGCCTGTCTTTCAGTTGTGGTCAGCTGTTCGAATGTCGAATTTCGAGCACGAAAAGCGATAACAAGTTTTTAGTGTTCGAAGTTTAACGATATTTATCGAATTTAAAATTTAAAAGACATAAATTAAATATGAAATGTAGAAACCAAGTAAATGTTTTATTTTTTCTCCTAATTGTTAATTGTTTAATAATATGTTTTCGTTTTATTTAAAAGAAATAATTGATTTTTTTTATAGTTAACAGCTAATAAAGAAAAGATTTTTATTATGTTTTTTCTATTACCTTTTTATTTTTAAGGATAAACACCCATTTTAAACTTTTATAATTCTTGGGCAGTTTTGTTTAGGTTAAAAGTTAGTAGCAGGTACTAACCATAGTTTAGTAGTACATGAAAATGCATCGCTGCTGTTGCTGGTTTTATTTTACATTAATTTTTTGCGGTACAAAAAGATCTCTGGACTATTACGCCGTCAGCTTGGCCAGTTCCTCGCGCAGTTCGGCAGTGTCGATGGCTCCCTTGGACTGGGGCTGGCTCTGAGACTGCGACTGGGACTGGGCCAACAGACGAGCGCAGCTCTTCTTGTGCATAAACCAGTGAAGGCGCTGGCACTCGCGGTCACAATACTGCACCGCTTTGCACTTTGAGCACTTTTTATCCGGCTTCTCGGCGCCGCAGGTGCTGCAGTAGCTGGCTTCGTCCTGGAAGATAAGTAATCATTACTTTATGTGCACCCAATAATTAGATGACAAAACCCACCACAAAACCTCGCATTCCATTGATGGCATTGCGCAGGATAGTCAGTGCTGGCGGTGCATCCTTGGAGCCCAGCTGCAAGGCTATTTGCCGGAAGATGGTGCATTCGCGCACCGGGAACTCACGGGCGCACTCGCGCAGCGTGTACTCCACGTAGTCCAGCTGGCCCAGCTTGTTTTCCTTAAGCACTCGCTTCACGAACATCTCCAGGAAGTCGTTCTTATTGGCCTCTCCCGTCTCCTTGTGCTGCGCCTTGAACTGCTCCTCGCAGCGTATAAGCTCGGCCAGAATCCAGCCCTGATAGTGGAACTTGAAAGCCAGCAGCTCGTTGATATCGTGCGACTTTTGCATCTCCTTTTCGCACATTAACGCCAGAGTCTTGCGCAGGTTGCCAAGGATCCGGAGGAGTCCCAGAGACTGGACATTCAGGGCAATGCGCACGGGATGCAGGTTGATCTCGGTGACAAAGGCGTGGAAGGATTGCAGCAAACTGGGCGGTATCTGGGGCTCCGTCTGTTGGCCGTGCAGCTGTGTGTAGTACTCCAGACTCGACTTGGTCACATAATTATTGATGGTCTCCACGCAGGCAAAGTTTCCCACAAAAGCGGCCATTTGAGCGGCCGTCCGCTGGACACTGTTGATGGCACCCGGTCGAATGCCGGCGTCCAAGAGCTGCCGGCACACATGTGCGTTGCCGGACAAGGCGGCAAAGTGCAAAGGCGTGTAGTCGGCGCCGTGCTGGTTCAGGTTTATGTCGGCGCCCTGTGGGAGCAAGTCGGAGGTATAAATGATCTCTCGGTTAATGTAAACAGCGCACATACCATGTCCAGGAGCAGCTGCACTGCCTCGGGGTTTCCCTTGAAGCTGGCGTGTGCCAGGCATGACATCCCATTATCGTCCACGAAGTTAACGTTGCGACAGCTCACAAGAAGCTGCTTGAACCCGCTGGTGTCTGCCTTGGCCAGGCGATCCAGTAGCTGCCGCTGCACCTCGTCCAGCTGCAAGTTCTTGTTCTCCTCGGTCATCTTTGTTTACACGGAAAAGGCTTTTCTTTCCGGAAAATGGAAAACGGTTTTTCGGCGTGCACGGTAGAGATGGGAAGAAAATCGATTACATACTTGCTACTGAGTGCGATGTGGTGAGAAAAAAAACAGAAGACTTAGGCAATTATACTTATTTAAATAGTATATTTAAATAAAATGTTTACATTTTAATTCAGTTGCCATTGGAAAATTAATTTTTCTTGATATGCAAAGTAAAACATACAGTGTGGTGAAATATCAAGGTACCGATATTCATATCGATGATTCCCACCTCTAGCAGCCACACTCTGTTTACTGTTTTGTTTTCTTTTGCTTTTAACATTAACATAGCTGGAGCTTTAACAGAATTTTGTTTATGGAATCTTACATTACAGCGATGGATCTAACATTTTGCTGTTAAATTGACAAACAAAAATTTAAGTATGGCCGATGCAAGATCTTTAGAATATACCGGAACAGAGTAACCTTGGTGCACACATGTCGCAAATTTCAAATTATAATCGATAGAAAACATCGGTAAAACATCGGCAAAAAATGTTTTCAGCCAGCTGTCAAATTTCTTTCTTTACAGCACTGCCATCGGTCAATTTACAACACTACCAGCCAGCCGACAAAAAAGATACACCCGTAAATAGCGGAAGAAATATTTCTGTTTAAAAAAGAAGCGACGGCAGCACGGGTTTCGGTTTCGCGTCGCGAGTTTACTTTTTCGTAATTTGTTGTGTTTTGTTACTGTGAGTCGGTCCGCGTCCGTGTGGGATTTACGACAAGAAGCATTTAACCCCCGCGAGGTGCCAACAATGTTTACAACTCCTTGAATAAAATTAAAAAATCCTTAAAGCAAGCCAACAAAAAAGGAGGAAAAAGAAAAGGTGATAAGCGTGGTGCGAGAAGTGAAGAAAGAAATTCCAATGCAGACGAACCCTTCGTCGTTGGGAAATGTATAAATTATAAAAAAGTGCAGATAAGCGCGCAAAATGATGAAGGAGGAGGTGCAGAGAGCGAAAGAGCGAGAAGCGGAGTGACAGATAACGAAAAAGCAGATAAACAAAAACAGCACCATACACACACACACACACACAAAGCAACAATTCTTAATGCTGTTTTTTATTTTTTTGCAATGTGTGCGAGTGCGGTGGCCTCCAAAAATGTTTACATGTGCTCGCTCGGTCAGCAGGAAAACAGAGAATTGCCTTTTCCTACTTAGCACGATGTGTGAAAATTGGCTAGGCCATTTTCAGTTTTCCTTCATTATTTTTTTTCGCTGGTTTTGTTTACCAATTCCGATAAGTTTCGGTTTCGATTTCCTGCGAAACACACACACAAATTCTCAAAAAAATGGCAGGGGTATTGGGTGTGCAAGTGAGACAGGCTCTGTTCTGCTCTTTTCTTAGGCACTGTTCCTCCTGCTCCTTTTCCATGCGCTGCTCTTCACCCCCCGCAGTGCAATTTATGATTCCCTGCGGAGGAAAACCGAAAATAATACAGTAAATATTGGATAATAGGAGAACAAGCGTGGAAAATAGCATAATGTAAATTTCCTAGAAATTCGTCTTTAATTTGTTTTTTTTTTTTATTTTGGGAAATATAGTTTATCGCTAAAATTGTCCCTTTTCAATCATGGAAAACTAAGATTAAGTCTTGAATTTCTTAAAATATTAGATTTTTCCTTTATTCAAAACCATCTGGTATATTATTTTCACAAGGGCGGAAATATTTGTCAGGGCTTTGTTTTTGTTTTCACCGCTTTTCCCACCCCTGAGATCTCCACTTTCCACCATTGTCCTTTGAAGACAAAACAAGTTTCTGTGAATGCAGCTTCCTTAGTTAAATAAAAAATAAAAAAAATTAAGCAGCTGCTTTTCGGGAGCCAAACTGAAAAATTTCTTAAGACCCTTAATGTGACAACAGGTGCAACAGCTGCTAATTCGTATTTTTAATTTATCCAACCCCTCTCGCAGTGCTACAAAAGAAAGAAAATAGATATCGAAAAAGTGCTAATTAATAACCGAGAAAGAGATACAAGAAAACCTATAAGTTAATCAAGGAAAATGGGAAAGCTGCTGAGCCTGCTGTCACGCGACGACTCCAATTGTTGCGCGGCCAAATCCTACGATGTCTTCCTGGACTTTGAGAACGCCGCGCCCACGGATACGGAGCGCGAGATCTACGACGAGGTGGAGCGCGTTCTCCGCGAATCGGAGGTGGTGCTGGAGGAGATACAGATCTATCGGGTGAGTGTTTCTCTCCTCAGCTGTGCGTCATTACGTGGGGTTAACCGCAGCCCAACTAACCGGTTATTAGGCATTTAATAATGAATTCTATAGCTTAAAACAACTATCTTTTATGTGACAAATTGGACTTAAGTTGTACAAACGGTTTTTATATTGTTTATTAGACTTTTCTGCTAGATAAAAGGTAGATGAAGTAAATTCTAGTGGTTTTGTAAGATATTTTATTTGTAATTTTTGTATGATTAGTCAGAGGATGAGTAGCTTTTGATTACAAAGAAATGGCTGCTTAAATTCTATAGGAATTATCTATAATTCATATTTTAGTAACAATATTTATAATCTTAATATTATTAGAATTATTTTTAAAGTTATAGTTTTTAATATTTACCTTTATACTATTTTTTATTTACTTCTTGAAACCATCCCATTGTATAAAACTGATAATTTCAACAGCTTGCTAGAAATAACAACAATTGCCGGGGGAAATCGAGAGCCACAAAAACAAAAGCAGGAACAATAAACGAGCAACAAATTGAGTATTTAACCTTTGGCAGTTTGAGAGCAGAGAGCTTGGGCTGTTATCTTGTTGCAAACATTTATGAAGCTCTCAAGTAATAGCCTCTGCCAGGGCTCACAGGGTTCCTAGGGAAATACAGATCAAGGAAATTAGTTTAAAAATATTTATAATAAAGCGTATTATTATATAAAAATTCTCAGTAAAAGCCGTTCTTAAATCGTTACTCATAAAGCCCATTGATAAACAATGAATGATTTTACAATCCATGTTTAAAAACCCTCTTTAAAGTTGATTTTTTTTTACACAGTAATACAAATTCTTGGAAACCAACTCTTGAGAAGGGTTGCCACTATAAACTAATAGGCTTTAAATAGCCGGCGCTGTAGATAAGATTAACTGCTGTGAAAATGAGTGTCACTGGCAAACATAAACCTTATCCCCATTTTTGAGTCTCGGTCGGGCTCTGCCAATATTTTTCTCTCTTTCGGTTATTCTCTGCCGGGGCTCTTTTGTGGTCTGAGTCACGCACGTGCCCTCATGCATATGATCCGATCCGATCCAAGTCGATGTGGCGGACCTCTTTCATTATCATCGCTCCACTGACGTCATTAACCAAGTTTTGCCCCCCTTTTGCTACTCTTTAAGTGCGGTTTTTCTTTCTTCGTCGCCTCTCTTTAGTAGAGAATTACTCACCCAGTCTACCGTTTTTTTTACACAGAAATAAATGAAATCATAATGGTTAATTATTAAAATAATTGTATGAAAAAAGTATTAATTTCTAAGAAGATTTAATATTTATTTTAGAAAAAACTGTATTATATTTTACTAAGATATTCATCTTTTTTAAAAGTAATAATTATTTTCTTATTATTTATTTGGATTCTGGCCTACACCAACCTTAATGCGGTTTCTGGGGATGAACCTCAAATTTTTATGTAAAAATTTAGTGACAAACATCTATGATTTATTTATATTTATTTCCCGAAAATCTTGAATTTTTGGCTATTAAATTCTTACAATAGAAATTCAGACCTTTCCAGAAAATAGAAAATATAGTTCTACATTTACCATTAATATTTTATGTAGCTTATGTTTTTTAGTGACAAAACACAGCTAAGTTTGAGTTATATTCTAATTTGCAGCGATGGGTGTGTGTGCAAATTATTAATTGGGTTTCAGACGGCAAGAGACAGCCCAAAAGTCGGAAAAATATAGAAAGGGACGGCGCAGACAAAAACACACAAATGTCAGGCCGAAAAAAAGCTTTAATCAACGCAAATGAACTGGAAAATGTATACCAATGAGCTCATTTCCTTTGTTGTGACCCACTTAAATGGGACCAGAGACCGAATGAAACAAACCCCAACCAACAAAGGCGACCTCGAGGGGCATTTAACCCTTTGGTTTTGCAACCTTCCCTTCCATTTTGGAACCAACTTAACCAGAGCTATTAAAAATGCGCTTAATTTGCGGGCTGCATTTCATTTTCATTGCAGTTTTTATTCGTCTCTGAACGAGTGGGTGGATGGGTGCCTTTGGGGCTGGTAAACTGGTTGCCAAGGCAAAAAAGAAGTAACAACCCAAAACTGGTTGTGGAGTAGGTGATTCCCAAATAAAAAAAATATATATATACAGTTGGCTAGGCGCCAAAAGCTAGCAAAAATGTCTAAAAACTTCATGTTCTGTTTGCACTTCTTCCTCCTCCTTCAAGGCGGTTGCTATAAATAGAGTGAAAACTGCAAGAGAGGAAAATTCAACTATTTTTCCTTTATTTTTGTTGCCTTTTTAGGTCTTGTTCGCTTTAATGTTAAGCCCTGGGGTATCGAACTGAGCTTAACAGCACAGAGGAAAAATATATTTAATGATTTATTGGATTCATATAATCGAAAAAGATACAAATAAATTTAATATAATGTTCCAAATTTAAAAATTCTAGAAACCAAACTTTATTTGATTTTCGATATAAAATTGAGCCATTTATTATATTATTATGCCTCAGATTCACTTTAAAATTTTTATTTGTACATTCTTGAAGCCAAAATAAATCTCTATAATTATCAATTTATTTCTTTTTGTTCAAACCCGAGACGAAAGAAATCTTCAGAGCTGTTTTTTGTCATCTGTAATAGGCTTTTCAATCCGATTTATGGCCACTTGCTAGTGACGCTTTTGTCAAGTATTGGCCCAGACTTAGATAAGGAATGAAAGGCGCTCCTCTGTACAGGTGTGTGTAATAAGCTAACACACAAACTATAGCAACAAGGTCAACAAAGGGCCGCAAATAATAATAATAGTAAAAAGAGCCACCATTCAGAGCAACAAAATGATAATAATGATAATCACAATCACAATCACAATAATAATGCCTCACCTGAACACAAAGGAAACAACAATGCGATCAATGTGGGTGCGCATGGCAGCCAGAGATAAAAGTTATCGGGTTTGTGGGCCACCAAAAAGCCATCTGAAATTTGATGAACACGGCTTTTGGAATAATATTAAATTAGAGGAGTTGTGTGTGGTTTTCCACAAAAGATAACAATTACATGCAGCCGATAGTGGGCCAAAACATATGTCGAACACTTGCGGGTAATCCAATACACAACCTTGAACTGAAGCTAGCTGGAAAAATATATATATATATATTGAATGCAAATTTCTGTGGTTTTGTGTCTCTCTTACATAATATTAGAAATATACAAATAAGCTCTTCATTGAGCTTCAAATTGAGTCATTTAGATAACTTTGTTGTTGATTACAAAATGATATTTAAATCATTACGTAAAATGTTACCCACACAAAAATTGAGTCATCAAGTAATGAAGATTTTTATATGCATTCTCTGACATTTAACTTAAAGAAATAAAATTTTAGAAACTTTTTAGCAAACTCTTGAATGTAAGTTTTTTTTATGTGAAAACTTGGTTCGCTTCGATAAGAAATTTGCAAAGTTTTCAAAGTTTGTCATTGTTATAAGAAAAGTTTTTGGGGTTTTTATTAAAATCGATAAGTGGAAATGAGTTATTTGTTAGCCAAACTTTTTTTATTAAATTTTTTAGGTAATAGCTATAAATTAAAGGAGGGGTTTTAAGTAAAACCAAGAAATATAATCAAGTTTTTTAATATTTAAAAAGATCTCTTAAAATAAAAAAGTTTTGAATTTATTTAATCGAAATTAAATACATATTATTTATGCCTCCTAAACAACCGCTAATTTCTAAAATTTCCAAATAACTTCCCCCTCTTTTAGACCAAAAATAAACCTAGTTTTCCCCTTATAATAATAGGATAATGATTTGTCATATTTTTCCCCCATTTAGGAGCTAGTTTTCCCCTCCGAATCCCAGGCTGAGGCAGCAGCTGCTTTCTCTCAAAAGGGGGAAACCCTACTCCATAATGGACATAAAGGCGACCCATTTAAAAGTCTGCTCTACATATTAAAAAGCGTCATGCATAAATATATAAACATTTAGGCCTATTGTGAGGGGAGCCACACAGACTGAATAATCAGAATAATCACCGAATCGGAAAGAGCAGTCATTAGATATATAGACCCTCCATACTCCCACCTCTTTCCGTTTTTTATTTATATTTTTTTAATTCCACGAATAATTTAAACGATGTGCGCGAATGCAAAATCACAAAGAGAGAGAAATAAAAGCCAACTTCCGGTTGGTCATTCGGTTGGTCAGCCGATATAATTGCTTTAATGTGCGTGCCGGCGATCAGCGTTTGAGTATTATAAAATTATAATTTTTATACCTTTGTTGTATAACCCTTCTAATCGGTTCTCTGTATATATTTTAAAAATAGTTATTAAACCATTGACGAAATATCCATTTAATTCATTAGAATGTTGAAAATAAAAACCAACTACTTTTAAACAAGCTTAAAATATATAAATTAAATGATTTTATGACTAATTGTCTTCTTAATTTATAAATTTATTAATAATTAACTGCGATTCACTTTCCTTAGCTGGGTTTTATGGCTTTATTATATACATTTTTATAGCTTTCCAATGAAGTCATATTTGTTTTATATTTTCTAAGGCAGTAAATAAATTATAAACACAGAAAACTAAAGCTAAATACTATCAGCAATAGCATTTTCACTTCTATCATAGATAATTTAAATAATAATTAATGTCAGTCATATTAAATTATTAATGTATATATTTCTCTAATGAAAAAATCAACTTCCTTATTTCTAACATTTTCCCTTAAACAGGCAACTCCTTTTAAAGCTTCAACCAAGGTTTATTTATTTATTTATCAACAATCAAGAGTTGTAAAATCAAATTTCATAACCTTAATATTCCCAATTTAGCCTATAGATCAAATTAAAATTCATCATTCAATTGCATTTCACTTTTCCAAGTCCGTATTTGTGATTGTTTATCGCTTTGCGTAAACGTATTTATTTTCGTATTTCCGACGTCATCAACAACAAATCAAATGCGCCGAAAATAGAGAAAGAGGGAAGCGTAAAACATAAACAAATTGAAGTAAATAAAAGTGTACACAATTTTAAGTGTAAAGCTCAATGTGGAAAAGTGTTACAACAAAAAAATAAAATAAATAGTACTTGTTTTTGTTCAAGTATCATTTTCTCGCCTTATTTGAGTGCACTTTAAAATGAGATTTTAGTTTGGCGATGATGCCTCATTTAAGTTTATTTTTTATTTTTATATTTTTTTTTTGTTGAGGTTTTTTTTTGAGGTGGTGGAAATTGCGGCCACAAAAATGTGGCATGATTTTGTGGCATTTCTTGGTATTTGCTGTGGCTACGCCTCCACAGATGTGACAACCTATAAGATGAATATGGAAATATTTAATAATTTTGTAGGAGATTTTACTACGTATCTAGAATTGTTTATTTAAGTTTTTAAAATTTTTTAAAGCTCTGAAACTCACTCTTCTGTCATGACACATTTTTTGTTTGTTTATTTATTGAAATGACACTGAGCTGATTTGATTTAACCAAATTTAATTCAATTGAATGTGGCGGTGAAGAGCATTTTTTTGCATTCTTTGCATTGCTTTCAAGTTTAAACAAGGGTTAAACTACAACAAAAAATTAGGAATAAAGTAGGGTAAAGACTTAATAAATTAAATAATCATAAACAATGTCAGGTTTCTATAATCCTTTAAAGCATATAAAGCCCTTAATTGTACGTTTAGTAATAAAAAATGGTATACAAGTTTCTTTTAAAAAATTAATAAAAATGATTGCCCTTAAGAATACTTTATTTTACCAAAAGAAAATATTTCTAAAGGTAATAATTTTGATTACATTTTTCAAACAAACTTTGCTTCTTAAAAATATATAAAACAAATGAAATAAGTTAAAACTATTAATATATACTTGAAGAAAATATTAAATAAAATTATAGTAAATATATTAAATTAAATATCCCAAAACAATCCACAAATCAAGAACTAAACTAACCCAAAATAGAAGAAATTCATTCTTTTAAAATATTTCTAAGATCATTTTGCAGTTTTTCAGACCCTAAAACTCCTCTTTTACCTGTTCTACACCATTAAAGTGACTTTAAAATGGTCAAATGACCAATTTACTACTTCTGTTGAAGGAAAAGGAAGGAAGGGTCAGTTCCTAAGTACTTCTGTTATCCATTGTCTGGGGTCTGGGCTCAGTCCCTGTAAGCTGCTTAGAATGCCGGGTGTAAAGTGCAGCTGATTTTTACTGCCAACGTCGTCTGTGCATTTATTTTAATTTATTTTTTATTTTAGTTTTCCTTTTCCTTATTTTACGAGCAACAACTGTTAACATCTCCGTTTATGCGTGTAATTTGTATACAAATAAACGGGGAGCTCTGGTGAAAAATGTGCAATTTTTCAGGAATTTTTTATGATATATATATTTTTTTTTTACCGATTTTCCATGCAATTAAAATTGGCCGCCAGTGGCTCACAGCAGTTTTACCTTTTTCTTTTTATTCCACTGTTAACCCAATTTTTAGCAGCTGTTTCACTGAATTTTACAATGGCTCCGGGAAAATGGTGGGGGCTTGTGGGGGCATTTTAATCGATATGCCACCCATTTCCATATCCATTTCCCCCGACAATTGTGATTTATTTGCCTTAATTGAGAACAAGAGAGTGACATGTGTTTTATGGGAATGCGACAGCTGTCCTGCTCGCTCTGGGTCTGGCTTTCCTCTATATATTTCTCTTTCTCTCTCGATTTCCCAGAATTTTCCCCCTGGGGACATTGACATTTGTTTGGCTGCCTATGGCTGGTTTCGGAGTGCGTCAAACGCCCAGTTTAAGATAAGAGGAACCTCCTCTGTCGATAATTAAATGCAATCATTTGGCATATCGTACAAAAGGATTGTTTTTGGGGGCTCTTCAGAGAGGTAGTGGTGGGGAAAACTGGGGTTTGAAGGGGGAAAATAATTAGGAGACAAGTTGTCTAATTTTTAAAACCACAAAATAAAAACATTTAAGTAAATATCTTTATTAAATTGAAATGATTTATATTTTTTAGGACTTTATTAAATTTCAAAAATTTTTTTATTTGGTAAAACGCAAATTTGTTAACTTTGTAAATAAGTTCATAAGTTTTTAATAATATTTAGTTATTAAATTCTTGTAGCTTTTATTCCACATCAGAAGCAGTTGGAATTTTCAATGTTTAAACTTGAATTTCAAGCTGGGCCCTAAAATTTAGATGGAAATTCCAGATATAGTATCTTGGAAAAATATAATATTAGAGATATAAATATCTTTGAGATATAGTATCTTGAAATCTCTTTTTACTTTAATTTCTTCAGAAAATCTTAAACTTTTTGCTAATATAAATATTTTATTAACATTTTCTTGAATTTTCTGCACTTCCCTTGGTTCTTTACCACATTCTTCCCTTTTCATTCTCATTTTAATTTTCTCTCTTGACATTGATAATTTCGCGGCTTTATCTTATCTTTATGGCAATCGCAGGCGTTTGTTATTGCTGATGTTTTTGTTGTTGTTGCTTTTTCGATTATCTTGATAAATTACGGCGGTGCTCGTGACATGTACGTAAAAAAATATATAAAAAAACTGCTCTATAAAAGCTTGTCCCTGGCCCTTGGTTCGCACATTGTTAAGGCCTATTTAAATGTAAATGGTAATTAAATTTACAACGCACGCACCACAAAATGAACTTGGCTTTCATTTTGCTTTATGTTATTTACTTAATTCGAATGAATTTAACTGGAATACGACTTTTATTTTGATTCACCGTCTGTGTAATGATCAAATATGTCACAGAAATGAGTTATACTTAACCGGGGAATTACACAATATCGGTTAGAGTCGTGCTAATCTCTATTTTTAATGTGCTGCCTCAACTGAAAGTGATCTTTTAATTGCTAAATGCTTGCAATTGTTTACTAAATGACTTCCAATGATGCACATTCTTGTGAAAATCACCTCCGACGCTTTCCGCCCAAACAAAAGCCACAACAGTCAATGATCGTTCAGTTGCTGAACTGAAAGTGACTCACAAAAGCCATAGTTGCGAGAGTTCTTTTGCGATTCAGCAGTTTTGCAAATGTAACACGACATCAGCAGCAGCAGCAGACATTCACAATAAACACAGAGTTTTGCAAGCCTTACAGGGCAAAAAAAAGGTTGTAAAAACATTCAAGTGATTAACAAATTAACAGACAAATTCTAGGGAAATTTTCCTATTTTTTAATAAAGAATTAATGGTTTTTTGAGATGCTTTAAGGGTTTTGTAGGTAGAAGCCTGAAAACAGAGACCGGCAACAAAATATTGGTTGTAAAACCATTAAAAATTGATTGAATAATTAACAGATTTTACCCGAGTGTCTTTTAATTAAGAATTAATGTATTTAGGAAAAGGTTGAGTCAGTAATTTAAGGGTTTAGGCCTAAAAACAAAAGCTGACTGCCAAAAACCAGGCTTAAAGTTCAGCGAGATATACAGAATATGGTAATTAAGGGTACATTTTTATTATATTAATAAATATTTTAGAATGTTAATTAGTTTATAATAAAATTTCTTACTAGAAAGCAGCGAAAAAGAGTTTTCATTAAACAAGATTTAAGTTTGCCTTTAAAAACTACTCGAAACTTGAATCATTAAAAAGGTAGAATTACTTTCAAAATAAAATTAATTAAATTAAAGAAAAGTAAACTACAATATTCTTTGTGTGTACATATGTTTCGCAGAATATATATATATATTTACTTATTAATGCTGCTGATATCTGAGCTGGAAACTGGGAGTAAAACAGAGAGAAACTTTTGTGAGTGGGTCTCCAGTGATGTTCTGTCCATTGAATAATTAAACGATTCTCGCCAGCGGAAGGCGCAAAAACATGAAAACAACAACTTTATGTTGAGAATTATGAAATATTTATGATTATATTTATTAGTCAACGGAACTGAAGTGGCGGCGCCATGAGAAAATTGTAGACTGCAATTGGTATCAACTTGTCATCGTTGTGTCGTCATCATCATCCTGCTGCTGGTTGCACTTTGTTTTTTTTTATTTATTTACATTTATTTTTATTAAATTTTTAGTGTGGTCACGAAAGGCGACTGACAGTCTGTGGCTGCTCCTTTGTTCTTGTTTTGCTTTTGCTTTCGGAGTGTTTTTTTTTCCGTTTGACTCTTTCCTATTAAAAATAAATGATGAGAAATTAAGAGTCATCAAAGGCAGAGTCCCCGTTTTTCTCTCTGGGAAATGATTTTGTTCTTTTGTATTTATTTAATGTTTCTGTGCTGTTCTCGGAATAAATTTGCATTGATTTTGTGACCGTCTTTTTTTGCTTCATTTTACCTATGTATAAAAGTATATATTTTGTGCTTGTTTTTTTTTTCATTCATTGAATCAGTCCAACGTGATTGGCATCTAAATCAGAACTCTGCTGGGAAATTTGTTAAAACTTTTGTCTTTCCAGTGAAATGAAAATGTCAGCAAAAATGTGCAATGGCATTTTCTGTTGTTAAACACATCGCTAAAGAGCCGTAAACAACTTCAGTGGCATTCATAGAAACTATTTTCCACCCACACTTTTCCGCAAGCCTGGAAAAACACAGTGTGCCACACACATGACAACATCAACTATTTTATAGCGTCATTGCGTTGCCATTGTGGGCGAAAGTCCAATTCCCCCAAGTCTGCAGTGCATTTTAGCGCCAGCTCCGATAAGCAGTTTGCACAAGGCAAAAAATTAGGCGATAAAATGGGAAATTTTATTATTAAAAACTAAAGAAAATTTTGTTTAATTAAAGGGGTTTTTTTTTATTAAAATTTGAGTATTACTTGGTTTTAATTTTAATTGGTTTATCTTGGTTTTTCGTTTTAGATGAGACTTCTTTGTTGAGAGTTTTCAATTCACCATTTTCAGCTAAACTGTTTTGACTCACTTTTTTAAAAACTTATTAAATATTAAAGCAATTTTATAAAGATTCTTAAAAGTAAAAGTTTTTATTACTCAATTTCAGGAGGCAGACTTTATTATATATTTTTTTATAACAACTAACAGCGACTCTGAACTTCCTCATTTCAGGCTTTGATTTTGTGCCTTTTTAAAAATGCATGAAAAAAGTTTCAAAATACCTAAAATGTTATTTATTTTCTCGCGATATCTTATATATATTTAATAAAGTTTCTATAGCGTTTTACCTCAGTTATAGCCTTTATTATAATATTAAATTAACAGCTAAACATGAGTCTGAACTTCGTTTTGCTCCATCACCTTAATTTTGTTAATCTTTGCCATCTTAAGTCTGCCAGAAAATTGTTTAAAAATCCCTAAAATGATTTTTATTTTCCGGATTTTATTTATAAATATTTAATATAGTTTTTATAACATTTTTCCCCAGTGAAACACACTCTGAAATTCGATAAACCCCAGCGCCCCCGGTTGCAGGTTCCGATTTAAACTTTGTGTGTGTGGGTTTTGCGATTAAAACCCGATGGTGTGTTTGCTAATGCTAAACAACATAGTGTCATTGGCAATTATCTGGGGCAGCAAAAAAAAAAAAAAAGCAAAGACTATGCTATTCGGTCTTCATCTCTCTTGCATTTCCGCATTGCAAGCCTCTAATTTCATTTTCAATTAAAAACACTGCCACTTCGGTGGCGGCAGATGCATCCAACACTCTCCAAAGTTAATTAACTATTCAACTATGTGTGGTTTTTCTTTTCTTTTCTGCTCTTTATTTTTTGCTGCTCCAAATGAAACGCTGACTGATTGCGCTTTTTGATGATGAGCAATCAAAGCCAGTTGAATAGGGGGGCTGGGGCAGTGTTTTAATTAAAACCCAAACTAGAAACAGTTACAAAACGAAAAGCGGTTCTAGTTTTATTATTATTACTACCACTTCTTAGCTGCTTAGCCAGGCAAGTTCAAGTTTCTTGCTTGCTTGCTTGTTTTGTGGGTGATTTTCATTCAGTTTTCCCCCCCTTGGTTTTTCTTGGTAAATGCAGAGTGGAGCACGTGCTTCCAAATGGAGCACATCGCTGGGTTTTTATGGCCAGATAAATGCCTGCAACGATGATGATGATGAATCAACAACACAATTGCTCACTGAACTCCCGATCCCGTTTCCTGTGCATCAGTTGTGAATGTGGAGTTCAAGTTGCCTTTGCAACACCTACGCCATGCCTTTTATTTTCTTTTGGTATGTGACAGAGGGGGCTGATTAAGATAAAATGCAAGTGACATGGATATATATATGAAAGAGCGTAAAAAATGAGTTCTTTGGCTTTGAAAATATTTAAATACTCTTGAAAATTCAAAGAGCTAAGGGGTTTGATTTAAATTAGTTAAATTAAATTAAAGGGGATTTATTTTAGTTTAAAAATGTATAAAAATGTCACTCTTATTTTTATAAATTCAAAATATATAGTTCTGTTTGGTAAGTTCTTCTCTTTTAATCTCAAAATATTTACATACTTTTTAAGTATTTCTTTAGAAACAAAAAGTGAGCTTCCCATAAACGACTCTTAGCCATATGCCAGAAAAAAACCCAAAGGACTATGTGCAGTATTCCTCTCCTTGAAAAATCTCTGCCTTGTGCAATCTCTCAGGAATGTCATGCCAGGCGGTAGTGAACAAGAGTTCGCCCACACAGGCCACGTTTATATGAAAACCAGCCAAAAGGAGAAAAGAACAGAGCAGACCAGACCAGACTCAACCAGGATAGACCGTTTCCGTTGCATAACCGTGGCTTCAAGAGTCCTTAGAGAGTCACTGGCGTAAACGAGACAATGCCATTGAATGAAACAGAAAGACACAGAGAGAAATATTTGAGTTCTTGGATTTTGGGAGTAAGAAAATGAGGCAAAGCTAAAGGGTTAATAATAAAAATATAAGTTTTAAAAAATTTATTTAACTGTATAATCCATAAAAGAGTCATTTTTGGCACCTATAATATTTTACAAAAAGAATTCTTTTAACTTTTTATTAATTTTTAACATCTCTTTTTGAGTAAGAATTACTTTTTAAAGGATATAAGTTTCCCTTGAATTTTAGTCAAATATATTTCAAATATATTTTTTTCCTGAGTGTTTTCTGGCAGGAGTCGAGGCCAGAGTCAACGACAGCTGCCCCCCTTTCCCTTAAATTTTTGTTTTAAAAATCTCCCCTCATTGCATTTTGTTTACTTGTTTGCGAGCGTTAAACATTCTCGAATGTTCCAAGTGCAGCAGCAGCACCACCAACATCAGCCAAGGACATGAGATCTTGACTTACAGACAGGTGTAAATTATGTAGAGTGTAAAGAAATGCCTGTGCATTGGAAAAACAAAAGCAAAACATCACAGATGCTGGCTGCAGACAGTTTCATTCATATTATTATTATTCTTTTTTTTATGTGCCAAAGCATTCATGGTAAAAGCTAGAAAACCAGAAGGAGGATGCTTTTTTTACACTAAGGTAAAAGCCTTGAGGGATTCAGGATTTAAAATAGGGATAATATTAAAAATTAAATGTATACAAAATTAATAGGGAAAAGGTATATTAGGTTACTACAAAAAAAATATATTTTTTAGATTTTTCTTATAGTTTTATTTACAGATAAATAAGCTCTTGAAAATGCTAAATTATATTGATTACATTTTGTAATTAAAGTTTTAAAAAATCTATATTTAACTGAAAAATATAAATAATAAATTTATTAAGATTTATTTTGGATTTTTGCCAATTTCCAAAAAAATATCAAAGCGACTTTAACACCTTTAACACATATTTTGATTGGATTTTCCATTACAAAGTTAATAATTATTCATGAAATTCTGCTTTCCTGTTTAGAAAGATCTTCTTGGCCTTATTTCGAATTGTTTAATTTAATTAAAAGATATTTTTCAAGACTTTCTCCCCGTGTAGAAGGCACTGCAATATTGTGCCTTCCGTCTGAAGTGTGTTTGTTGATATGCGCAGCGATTTAATTATAAACACACAACACGTGCTTAGTCCATTACATTATGGGAAAGGTGTGCAAACTGAAAATAACCGCACTGAACACTCAACACTCTCGGCACTCGCACAACAAAACACACACAACAAAACACACACACACTGAGCTTGAACTTCGCAGTCCACTGAGCTGTGCGTAACTCGTGTGTGTGTGTTTTTTTATAGCAAAGTTTCAGGTCGGATCGGAGGCGGAGCCCCTGTGGCTATATTTAATTCTTTCTAATGTATGCCAATATGGCATTAATCGCTTAGACACGCAACAAACATTGAGTTGGGGATATATAATTATCCTGCGCGTTGTTTGGCCAGAAAGATGAAGAGAAGCTATAATTAAATCTGTTAGATCTTGCTGTTGGCTTGAAAGGAAAGTTTAGTAAATTATGCAATATTAACTAGGGGGGAAATAAATAATAACAAACTTTGGTTGGATGGGTTTTAGTTCTTGAATTCTTTTATTTTTATTCTTATGGATAAAAGCTTTGAGAGTGGGTACTTTGAGATGATGAATTTAATCTTTTACTGAAAAATTATAAATATTTCTGGCTTCAATAAAGGCAGAGTTCTTAAGATAAAAATCACGATAAATAAACAAATCTGTAAGATATATTTTCTGATAAA
Source organism: Drosophila mayri (assembly GCA_008042485.1). Lineage (NCBI taxonomy): Eukaryota > Metazoa > Arthropoda > Insecta > Diptera > Drosophilidae > Drosophila > Drosophila mayri. Next base: position 380,083 of record VNJN01007515.1, read on the forward strand.
CTTTTAGCTGGTTACAGATACTGTTTGCTGATTTAATCCACAAAAATCTAAAACGTTTTTATAATATATTATACAAGATCTTAAATGAAAATAAGCTTTAGGCTTTATTCGTTTTCTGCCATAAAAATTTCATGATTACTCATTTGGATCCTTATTCTTAATATCTCCTGTGTTTGATGTGTCGCTGAAATTAATTTTAAGAATTTTAGAAACTCTTTCTTGTGAGTTTGAAGCTTAATTTTATTTTCAATAAATAAAGGAAGCCTAATAATAATTTCCCATATTTGAATGAAAGTCTATAGGCCTTCCTCTTTCTTTAATAAATCCGTAAACAGTTTTGTTCACCAATTATTCCAGGTTGTGATACCAATCAGCAGCAAAAAAAAATATTTACTGTATTATTAACCACTTAAAATGTATTAGAAAAAATGCCAAAAGACCTCAATTGAAATAATCAACGCCATTTGCTGATTGCACTGCCAGACCAGACCCCATGGATGTACATATTATGGTCATGATGGGGCTTTGGCTCACTGAAAGCGATGAAATGAACTCTTCCATGTCGTCACATGCAATGACCGTTCGTTAGCTCCAGTTTCCCGATTGCCTGCTGCCTGCTGCCAGCTGCCGTGTGCATGTTTTCCTTTCCTTTATTTTAGTTTTATTTCTGCTTAGTTTTTTGTAGATCATAAAGCATCGATAAAAATCGCTGCGCCGGTCCGGCCGGTCAATGCACGCGGTCGTTATTGTTGCATGTGCCGCTGAAATAACGGTGGCCAGGAAAATGCTGAAAAGCTAGCTGCCCCTCACAGTTTGCTGATTGTAATAAAACAAATGCTTCAAATGTGGTCAGCAGGCATAGTTTGCCACAGAGCCGTAAAAAACCAAAAAACTACTGAAAAAAGTTAGGAACTTGGGGAAAAAAGAGAGTTTAAAGTTAGCTAGGAGCCTGGATTTAATTTTAATTTTATTTTTTTGTAAATATAAAGTTGCTTAGATATTTTAAAATGTATATAAATTTGTTTGTTATTTTATTTTTATAAATTTTTGGCATAAACTTCTCCTTGATTTCCCAGTGTAAAAAATCATTAAAAGTTCGCATGCCAAACTCACATTTAGACCCATTTTCCATTTACCAAGTCAAATGTATATTGACTAACGATTTTTCTATTCCGATTTCTGGTTTTGTTTTTCAGGGTGCCGGCAAGGAAATCCGAGAAGCAATCGCCGATCCCTCGCCTGAGGTTACTGGAAAGGCCTGGGCGGCGGTCCTGCCGCTGGTCAATAAACTGAAGCGCTGCTATGAGCACTCCATGGAGCTGGACAAGATTGTGCCCAAGCTGCTGGGCCAGCTGGTGGGCGGCAAGCTGAATCCGACACAACACCTGGAGACGCAGCAGGCGCTGGTCAAGCAGCTGGCCGAGATCTTGGAGTTTGTGCTGAAGTTCGATGAGTACAAGGTGAGTGAGTTTTTTCCCTGGTGATCTGTGTTGTTGTGCGTGTGTTACAAGTTGTGGTCCATATTTGGTGGTAGCAACGCCTACAATGGTTGGGGTCTTAACCCATTAGTTGTTGGAGGTGGGGAAAAAGAGGTCTAGGGAGGAGTTTACAGCTGTTAGAAAATTAATATTATTAGTAATATTAAAGAAAATGTTATTTAAAGATTTAACTTAATTAATTGTTGACTTAAATTTTATATTTTTCATGTGGTTTTATTTATTGAGTTAATTTCTAATCGCTGAGTAAAAACTCTTTCAAATTTAAACAAAAACTTGATTTAAACTTCATTTTTGATAAATTATTGAGTCATATTCATACATTAAAATATTGATGCAGAAGTAGTTTATTATTTTGTTTTATTTTCTATTAAAATGCTTGTATTTAATGGGTTAAATTATGCCGTCTTCTTCACTGTAACCACACCGCCTGCCTGTCTGTTTGTTAACCTTATGTGGGCGCTGTCGACAGTCGTCCATCCGATTCAAAGCAATAACCAAAAGGCAAAATCAAACGAAGCCAAACCAAGTCCCACTTGCTGCCAACTCATTGTGCGCGTGGTTGCATTTTTAATTGACTTCTGACTTCATATACACATATATATTTCTGTCTGGGCTAACTGAAGACTAACTTGGCCAAGACGAGCGCGTGCTGCGGCTCATTGATGAAAAATCTTTGGGCCAGCAACAACAGCTAAACAGATTGCATGCGTGCCACACAGTGGAGCATCGGACATGGGACATGGCCCGGGCACTTACGCACACGCAAACCCAACGACCGATGGCCGGATGAAGTTGTAAAAAGCTAAGAGATATGGTTGGTGGGAATACACAGCAGAGGTTATATGAGTAGGAGAGGTATTTATTATAGAGAAATTATTTTAATAATTGGTTTAAATACAAGAGTAAACTGAGTGTAAATTGAACTTGAAATTGTTTAAGATTATTTGTTGAAAGGAGTATTCTTAGGCCTAACTTTTGACTACAATTGTGGCTGAAATATTTAAACAAATTCAACTTTACGATGTGACCAGAAACACTTGCCGCCATTTCCATTTAACAAACACAAATCGATTCATTTTAATGGCAAATCGCTGTGGCTAGAATATTTCCCATGGCTCGCTTCCGGTTTGGGGTAAAACTTTCATCAAATCACAAGGACAGAGCCTGGGAGCTTGGAGATCTGGGACAGTCGTCTGGTGGGGTTAAGTCAGGGATATGGCACAGTCATCGTCGTCGTCGTCGGATTCTAATCTCTGATGTCTGCAACTTCTTGCCCCCCTTCAAGACGATGATGATGATATTAAATGCTGTAAACTGCACGTTCATTGTGTGCTCAAAGTGTCAGCTGCCTGGCGACGTTCAGATACATATACTTCTGCTTAGATATAGATATAGATAGATGAGTATATATCCTCCTGTAATAGTTGTATGTGTGTGTATATAGCTCAGACGTGCTTCCCCAACTAACAGCTACTTCCGTTCCTCTCAAATGGCTAGCATTGTTTCTGCGCCTTTTGTTGTTCGCCGGAAAGTATGCTGCATACAATTTATTGACTTTGCTTGTAACTGGCTTCGTTTTAACGACAAGTTTTTATTGGGCTAAAAAAAGAAACAGAAATCTTGACATGGCTGAGAGGCACTTGTGGTGGGCCAGAGGAAGTATTAAAAACTTGTAACAATTCTCTATGAAAAATGGGCTTAAAAAGAATTAAATAAAGCAAAAGAAGATATGGGAAAGAAGTTGCAAAAAGGTTTTCATTTCAGATTAGATTAAAATTTACAGTTTAATTTCTTAAATGTTGTTTTCTGAATTCAAACCAATTCTTCTAAGAATTACTGTATTTATTTAAAGTCCTCCCAACATCTGCCTGTATCTTATCCAAAACAATCTCTCCCCAGAAAATACCCAAAAGTAAATTATTTTCTTGGCAAAGAACCAAAATGGCTCTTGAGGGAATTTATTCAATTTTTGGCTTCTTTACAGGGTAACATTTTTTTTTTTTGAATATTCCTGCTCTCTCTTCTACTTCTCATCGAAATCTTCGCCAACATCGTAGACTGGTTGCAGGCGCCTGGGATATTTACGCAGATAATTGGCAAAATGCTGAGCATATTTGGCCTGAAAATCACGTTGCCTCCAAGGTTGGGCAGGCTCATAGTAGTTACCGCCGTTGGTATAAACATTTTGGTAGTCATTTGTGGCCAGCGAGCGACTGCCACCAATTTGGACTACTTGCTCCTCCTCGCGGCGTGAATCGCTGGAATCCAGCTCGGTGTTAGGGCGAGGAAGATAAGATTCTTGAAATTGATTGGTGATTGGGGTTGGTGTAGTTTCCTGTTGTTGGTAGTAAAAGTAACCAGGCACATTGTTGTAATTGTGGTTGGGATAACGTCTAGGTGGTTGCAGCTGCTCCTCTCCCCTCGATTCAGGATATTCTTGACTTCTCCAATTTGGTTGATATGAAGATAAGGTGTCATCCTCTCTTCTCCAATTTGGATAAGTTTGTCTCGCAGCAGCATTGGCTCCGTAATAAGCATTTAGATTTGAATACTGTCGCTGTTGCTGCTGCTGCTCTTGGGCACTATACTGATTATCATTGACCACAATCGGGGAACCTGACCATATAGATTGCACTCCTGAAATTGCATAAGCCCCACCGCCGTAAGGTGATGCATATTGAGCTCTCCCACAAACTGCATCTATCATCAATGGCAGCAATGCATATAGCTAAAAATAATAATGAATGAATAATCATTATTAAAGATTAATCATCTCGGGTGTCGATGCTATATATAATATATATAGATAGTTAGAGGTGAGGGTGGAGGAGCACTCACCAAGCTGACGATCCGTCCTGTTTGCGGCTTCATTTCAGACTGTTAAGAACGATTTATGCTAATAACGTATTTATATGGGGTTTCGCAACAGACTCTCGACTTGAGTCTCCACGACACTATATAGTACACCTGGCCCAGTCCAGTGCATGATTTTTTCTGTCAAGGTGATTGGATGAGCAACATACTACTCTGCTCTACCTGACTCAAAAATTCGAGGCGGCGGAATCTCTGAAGTTTTTTTCTCACGCACGTTCCCGATGCAGCCCTGACAGTTTAATTTTGTTTGGCTTTTGGGCCTGGCCCGGGGACTAGACTTGCAACAGTTAACTGCCAAGAGGCAAAGGCATTAGGCATCAGGCACTAAGCACTAGGCATCAGGCACTAAGCACTAGGCACCAGAGGCGACAGCAGGCAGCAGGCAAATTGCGGTGTCACGTACCGCGTAATTAGTAATTAGATTTTGAAGCCAGCCGTAATTAGAGGCTAAAAAGAGCGAGTGTTGAAAAGCCGCTGAATGTGTGCAAAGCGTTAACAGAAAATACTTGGCTGATGTTTTTGGTTGTAACGTAGTTATAGCTACTTGCTATTGGAGGTAATTTAATAATATTAAATATTTATTAGATAGAAAAAAGGGGAGTTTATTAAAGGCAGAGTTCTCTCAGTAAATAAAATGCTTTAAAAATTATTTACATAGGAAAGACAGTTAAAAAACTATATATATAAATGTGTAAGGATTTTTGTAAATAAAAAGAAAAGAAAAAAAATTATTATTATAGAATTTCATGCTCTTAAATTTGTAATTTTTTCTCAAAAGTTTTCAAATTTATTCTTAACTTCGTAATTTTTTTTCCCCCCAAATTTTCGTGGAGATGCAAATACGAGTTACGCATCTTAAACACTACAAAGCCTTTGGATTAACCTACAATTTCCATTTTAAATAAAACAAAATATATGATTTTCTATCAAAATAGTTTCTTTATTCGCAGAATGAGTTGTAAAAATAATAAATAATTTTGTAGGATTTTACAATTGGTCAAAATGGTAAAAATTAGCATGTTTCTTCTCGTATCAAAATATAATTTTCGGATATATCAGAACTTTGAATTTTTATTTTGTGCAATTTAAATTTGGACGCATGTGCAGGATAAAGAAGGCACCGTCGCGTGGCACAGGAAGTTGACTCAGGAACTTACCGCTGTCATAGGAAGAATGAAATAATTTATTTATATAGGACTTGGTTTCCATACGCTTTGACAGGGTCATGTCATGGCAAGGAGTGTCGCGAGTTAGGTGCTGCAAGTGCAATTAATAATATATTTAAATAATAACATTTAAGCCTGCATTACGCCCACCATTTTCTGCTGTATATTGGCCAAAGTATCGGATGTTGGCGGCAGACTGAATGGCTCCTTTTGGAAGATGTTTTCGTTGCGACACTTGAGAAGATGAGCTATAATGACATCTCTTGCCCTGATCTCGTCTTCATTATGAGTCGGAGCACGGAGTCTGCTTATCCATAGGGTGGCCATCATCTTGGAGCGTATGTCTAGGTTTTCAACCTGACGCTCCAGATTCTGAATGTTTTGCTTAAAGTCATCGTCGGCCTCTGGCTCCAAGGGGGTTCCTCTTCCCTTTCCCGTGTACATGAGAGTTTCCTCTGACTCCCCTCCCGGTTTGTTAAACGTCCCTTGCTCAAGTTTCTTCTCCCGCGACCTTTCCTGCTTTTGTGGTCTACGCTGATTTTTTTTCTTCGCTTCATTTCGGGCTTTCTTCTCGAGTTCTTTCTTCTTCCTTTCTTTTTTTCTCTCCTCATTCTCCAATGCAGTAAGACGATCGGATATGTCCTGTTGCGGTTTTAAGTACGATAAACCATCCGCCTCAGAAGATCGGCTCCTTCTTACGTGTAGACTCCTGTGAGTAGGTATGCTTGGGAGGTTTCTACAAAAGTTGGATCAATTCGGTAATTTACCCTACATTCGACTCTCGTGTTGAGGTTTTTTTGAAAAGACTAAAAACTCCTTTACCGGTAGTACTCATTCTGGCGAATTTTTGAAACTAAACTGATGATGTATTGAAATTATTCTCATGGGTTGGGTGTTCGGGAGGCTCTTCAAGGGAGTTATTTTTCAATATAAATTCTTATTAAATGTTATCAGGACTTGGCCTTTCTTCGTTGAATACCCAAGAAACCTTGGCTTGACACTTTTAAAATCTTAAAAATCAGAGATCGCAGCTAAAAAAGGGTTTTATATTTAATTAAATGATATTTTATATATAATTTTAGTTGCTTTAAATTTATTACTATTTAAATATTATTATTTTAATATAAATTGTTAATTTTTGAAATAAACTAACAGCTTTAAATATTATTTCTTTTTTTTAGATGAAAACCCCCGCCATACAGAATGACTTTAGCTACTACAGACGCATCGTCAGTCGGCAACGCGTGGACTCCACGGAGAACATGCTGGTCAGCACGGAGTTGGCCAACCGGATGTCCCTTTTCTATGCCCATGCCACGCCCATGCTCAAGGTGCTTAGCGAGGCCACCTCAAAGTTTGTCAACGATAATGCGGACGATGTTCAGAATACGACGGAAACGTTAGGTACCATGGCTAAAGTCTGCCTGCGAATGCTGGAGAATCCGTGAGTATATTTTATAAAGAACACATAATCCCTGACTAATATTCCTCGTATTTTCCAGAAAACTCCTACAACAAATCGAGCGGGAGGATACGAAAATGCTAGTGCTACGCGTAATGGTCGGCCTGGTGATTCTCTACGACCATGTCCATCCCGAGGGAGCGTTCGTCCGAGGCGCTCATGTGGATGTGAAGGGATGCGTGCGCCTGCTTCAGGCGCAGCCGGCCATCAAGGCGGAGCCGCTGCTCAATGCCCTGCGATATACGACGAAGCACCTGAATGGGGAGAACACGCCGAAGAATATACAGCGCCTGCTGGCCGCATAGGAGCGGAGGAGTGGAGTGGCGAGGAGAAGGTCCTTAAAGTTAATTTCTATGTGTATTGCGTATCGATCTAAAATGGTTTTACTTTATTTATGTAATTAGTAGGCTTCTTGTATTATTTGTAAAAACTGTAAGCGAGCGAGCGAGCGAGGAGGAGGCAGGTGAGGCAGGCAGCCTGTAGTTTTATGTTTTAACCCCCAAGCATTTGTTTATTTTTTGCCGCCAGCCAGCCTCCACGTAAAGTAACGACGTCGTGAGTGGAACGCATATATCAGCAGCAACAATATTTAGTTGATAATCTAGCCCTAATGTTAAGTAATAAAGCAAGGAACCTAAATTAACCTTTAAAAAAAAAACAATTAGCGCAAAGTTAAAACTGTGTGAGAGATAAATCCTAAATTTTCACTAAAACTGAGAGATTATAAATATAAAGCAAAGAACATTTTTAAATCAAATCTAGAGTATTTTTTTGTACAACTGAGCGTAGAAAAAAGGTGTTAAGGTCTAACTAATGCCTAAATTAAACGAATTGTACGAACTAAAAATGCCTAAACACTACAACCACAAGCAGAAAGCGGATGCATTTATAAATATATATTTCCACGCCGTCAACTTTGATAAACGTATTTAATATAAACAAATCTACAACAAGATAAACTTGAGCTGCGCAATAATAATATTTTTAAGATTTACAAATAGTAATAAATGAATGAAATAAAAAGGCAAAACTAAACGCATACAATTTGTACCAAAAAAATAAAAGAAAACAATGAGAAAATCACACAAACTAAATAAAGATTTATATATGCGATAAGAGGAGCGAAAAGAAAAGGATGATGATGAAAAAAGAAAACTATATAGAGAATGCTGAATCAAAATAAATATCACGCAAAATCAATCGAATTAATGGTTTGTCTTTAATTTAAAGGCTTTGGAACAAAAATATTTGTATCGATATGGACTTTAAGGAAATTATTAACCTCGCGTTATATACTTAAAATGATAGGCCTGAAAATTATCCTGAAAGCAGAGGAAAATTTCAAATATAAAAGCCATCACGAGTATATTTTTTAATATTGCTTCTTTATTTAAATTTCAAGGCATTTCTTAGCCAGGAACAAGTTATTCACAGGCACGCCTTTTTTGGGGATGAACCTCTCTAACCGCAGCAGCCAGCCTCACCCTTGGAGGGAACCTTTGGCTCATCGGCTGAGTGAACGCTGCGCACCTCATGGTGATGGGGCGGGTCGATTGGAGAATCAACTGCAACGGGCTTGGTACCATGGGCTTGAGCTGAAAGATAACTCATTAAAAAAACCTGATTCCAGAGGAATATCTGTTTAAATCCTTACCAGCGCCCATGAAGAAGGCGATGCTCAGGAGGAGAGTGCACAGAACTAGGAACTTCATCGTTAAAGTTGGCTTGTTGTACAGATTGCAGGGAACTGTTGCCTTGGAGCCAGTCCGGAGCTCTTTATATACAGAAATAAGCCCCAAAAACTATATGAAAATTGGCAAAAACATCTGTGTCGTTGCACAATCATGGCAGCTCATTAGAAATAAAAATAATTTAATATTTGAAATGTGTAGCTTGTTGTATTTGGCAGCGATGGGTAACGCCATAACGAAACACTATAAAGCTTAACAATAGGTTTTTTACTTGACTTTTTTTGTACAAATGGAGCATCTATAATTAAACAAAGGAAAGCAGGTAAACAAACTGGAGGGAAGGGGACTTCTGATAAAATTTGGTTTTTAAAAACTAGGGTGTCCAAGGGTCAACATAAGGGCAAGGTGTGGAAGGAAATTAGGAGACTAATTAAGCATTAACTAAATTGATTGTCCTGGAAGTGCCTGGGCGGCTCATGTGCTGTTATTGTTGCTCTGCCTCGGTTTCAATATCAGCTTCCCCGTGTCATCACAGCTCATATTAAAGTCCCCAAGCACCGTTCGCGTTCTTGACGTGATTATCTGCGGCGCTATTACCAGCTTCTGGATGCCCAGGATGAAGAGGACAACTGAAAGGCAGAAAAGATATTAGTTTTAATAAGATTTATTAATAATTTGAGAGATCTAATTTTTTAGGAATAGTTTTTCTACTACTAAACACTGTAATCGTTCTAATCAGTATTTGGCATATAAACTAATTTCTAGATAAGCTATTTTAAAGAAACCCAAAGCAACAGTCACTTAAGCTTGCAAAAATTAACGCGAATATAATCTTATCTGAACCCTACAAAACTTTGGAGTATTTTCTACCGAATTATAGATAACCATAGCTTAGCAATAGGCTTAAGACCTGTTCTGTAATTAAGGTTAAAACAAACTTTTAAGTATAAAACCTGTCAGTTTTTCGTTTCGGTAATTCGGATACAATGCATGGCAAATATCAAGCTGTGTATGTATGTGCATATGTATACATCGAAGGTGAGAACTAGGTTAACCCCGTACTAAAGAATAATATATTCTTACTCAGAGCGAGGGTGGCGACTGTAAAGACGGGATGAATGAAGAGGGACTCGGTCAGCGGGACGATGGTGGTGCGCGGATCCCGGAGCCAGTACCACGCACTTATGGCCGTGCACATGGACATGGCGGAGAGGACAACTGCAAGAAGTTCTACGGTTATTACGGGCCAAAGTGCTCCCGCCAGCCATCGCGGGTAGAGGTACTTACTGCGCCAACGGAACGTTGATGGCCGGTACGAGGAAACAACTTCTGTAAGGCGCCGCTCGAAGGCCTTGAGATCTGCAAAAGAGGATCAAGGGTATAAACAAAAACAATCTCAGTTATTAGTTTGTAAACATAGTCAGTCCGGGGCAGTCAGTGCGGTGTGGATCGGGTTTTTTGGTCCCTGCCGGTTGACACTTGCCTTCGCAAGCGGATGGTTCCATTGCAGCAATTTCCTCGATGCTCGTGGCCGCCTTGATGCTTTTAAATTTGTCCAGCTTATATATTTTTGCGAAATTTCCGAGATTTGGATTGGATTTTCATAGTTTCCTTTTTTTCTATGTTTATGATGAATATTCTCCGTTGACCAATACTGCGGTGACCAACACTACAGGGCAATGGCGTAGCTAAGGGGTATTGCCAGAGCGGCGCAGAGAATGTGATTTTCTATATTTATCTATTATTTTGTAATACAAAAGAAATTGTATTTATAACTAATTGATTTAATTTTGTTGTGTTGATGATTATAAATATTAAATCAACATTCTTGGCCGAGTTCCCTTGGCCCCTCAAATGTATTTCCTCTCTACGCCCGTGCCGTTAAGTATTTTTCTAACAACACAACGGTCACTCTAGAGCAGCGAAAAAAGGCGGAAAAACGGAAAATTCATGTAAAATAATAAAAAATTGTTTATTTTGCATAAATACAGCAAAGTTGTAGTGTTTAAAGATCGCGATGAACAGCACAAAAGTGCCGCCGGAGTGGAAGCGGCGTGTCAAGTCGGAATACATCAAGATCAGGCAGCAGAAGCGCTACAAGCGGGCGGACGAGATCAAGGAGGCGTGGATAAAGAACTGGTAGGTGGCGGGAAAGGGAAGCTGGCTGTCTGGAAGCCCTGTTAGTGTCTAAACATGAAGAATCTTACTAAGAACCTTCTTATCTTCATGCCCCCAGGGATGAGCACAATCACAATGTGCAAGACCTCTACTGCGAGTCGAAGGTTTGGCAGGCGAAGCCCTACGATCCGCCGCATGTGGATTGCGTTAAGAGGGCCGAGGTGACCAGTTACAATGGCATACCCAGTGGCCCGCAGCGGATTCCCATCTGCGTGATCAACGCCGTGACCCCCATTCCGACCATGTACACGTGGGCGCCCACACAGCAGAACTTCATGGTCGAGGACGAGACAGTGCTGCACAATATTCCCTACATGGGTGACGAGGTCCTCGATAAGGATGGCAAATTCATCGAGGAGCTCATCAAGAACTACGACGGCAAGGTGCACGGCGACAAGGATCCCTCGTTTATGGACGATGCCATTTTCGTGGAGCTGGTACAGGCCTTAATGCGTTCCTACAGTAAGGAGCTGGAGGAAGCCACCAGTCCTGGGAGCTCTGTCAAGTCGGAGGGCCTGATCAAGCGCAAGAAAAGCGACGATGAAGATGATGATGTTGACATTGAGGCGGTGGAGAAAAATGATGAACTCGAAATGGTGGCGAAAAAGGAGCAACCAGAGGATGAGCCTGAAAAGAAAGAAGCGCAGACCGGCGAGACAGAAGCAGGCTCAGATGTAAAGCCACCAGTGGAGGATGTCAAGGACAAACTACCCTTCCCGGCTCCCATTATATTCCAGGCCATAAGCGCCAACTTTCCCGACAAGGGCACAGCACAGGAGCTGAAGGAGAAGTAAATCGAAAGCCAAATTCTAGGCGTACCAATAAATCTAATCCCCTTTAACAGGTACATTGAGCTCACCGAACACCAGGATCCAGAGCGTCCCCAGGAGTGCACACCCAATATAGATGGCACCAAGGCGGAGAGTGTCTCCCGGGAAAGGACTATGCACTCCTTCCACACCCTGTTCTGCCGTCGATGCTTCAAATACGATTGCTTTCTGCATCGTAAGTAGAATTTCCCTGCTGCTGGGCTTACTTAATGACTTTACGTTTTGTTTTTTGCTTTTCTTTTCTTTGTTTTGGAAAACCCACATATATTTATACTTGCAAAAAATATCTATACATTCTTAAACCCGAACAATTCGAAATTTGAAAATTGTTGTATTGAATTAATTGCAATTTTAGGTCACCATGTGCAGGGTGAGTCGTTGTTGTAGTTGTTGTTTCTCGATAACCACACGCACACACTCTCATGCCGTTAGCCATATGTCCACCCGCTCCGCCTCCGCATACTCATCTCGCTGTCTATGAATATAATATATATGTACATATGTATATACGGAGCTCAGAATGTTGGGATACCAATTATAACGGTTGACCCCAGTTTACGAGTTCTGATATATACTCATCCTATTTCTGTGGATAATAATTGGCTATGTTTGTTGTCACGTGTCTAAATCGAACTCCTTCGGTGTTGCTCACCTCACCTCTCATTCCTTGTGGCTTTGCCTGGACCTCATTTCAGTAACACTCTATATTTCTCGAAAAATAAAAACAGTAACCGATGATAACCCCCTCATGCTAAACCACCAAAAGCGTTTCATGGACATCAAGTCAAGGATTTCTGATTTTGTTTGAAGGTTTCTAATCCTGCTTGCTATCTCTTCACAGGTTTGCAGGGCCATGCGGGTCCCAATCTGCAGAAGCGTCGCTATCCAGAGCTCAAGACCTTTGCCGATCCCTGCGGCAACTCCTGTTACATGCTGATTGTGAGTGCAAAACGATATCTTAAATATATTTGGTTCCACATTTTTCGTTTTTATTGCAGGATGGCATGAAGGAAAAGCTGGCTGCAGACAGTAAGACTCCGCCCATTGATTCCTGCAATGAGGCCAGCTCTGAGGACAGCAATGACAGCAACAGTCAGTTTAGTAACAAGGATTTTAATCACGAGAACAGCAAGGATAATGGCCTGACGGTCAACAGTGCAGCTGTGGCCGAGATAAACTCCATAATGGGTGAGTTCCGCCACCTTTCTGAGACTTTCTTCTTTTTAATTCCAAGCTAATCCTTTCCAGCTGGCATGATGAACATCACCAGCACGCAGTGCGTGTGGACTGGCGCCGATCAGGCCCTTTTCCGTGTCTTGCACAAGGTTTACCTGAAGAACTACTGTGCCATAGCGCACAACATGCTCACCAAGACCTGCCGCCAGGTATACGAGTTCGCCCAAAAGGAGGATGCCGAGTTCAGTTTCGAGGATCTTCGCCAAGATTTTACACCCCCGCGCAAGAAGAAGAAGAAGCAACGATTGTGGTCGCTGCACTGTCGCAAAATCCAGCTGAAGAAGGACTCGTCCTCGAATCATGTCTACAATTACACGCCCTGCGACCATGCCGGTCCCTGTGACATGAACTGCTCCTGCATCCAGACACAGAATTTCTGCGAGAAGTTCTGCAATTGCAGCAGCGACTGCCAGAATCGCTTTCCGGGCTGTCGTTGCAAGGCGCAGTGTAACACGAAGCAGTGCCCCTGCTACCTGGCGGTTCGAGAGTGCGATCCGGATCTGTGCCAGGCCTGCGGAGCGGATCAGTTCAAGCTAACCAAGATCACGTGCAAGAATGTGTGCGTGCAGCGGGGACTGCGTAAGCAACTAGCTAATTTTCTCTATTTTATGAAGATTTCATTGAATTTTCTTATCCTCATCCAGACAAGCACCTCTTGATGGCCCCCTCGGACATTGCCGGCTGGGGCATCTTCCTCAAGGAGGGCGCCCAAAAGAACGAGTTCATTTCGGAGTACTGCGGCGAGATTATTTCCCAGGACGAGGCCGATCGGCGTGGCAAGGTGTACGACAAGTACATGTGCTCATTTCTATTCAATTTGAACAACGACTTCGTGGTGGATGCCACGCGCAAGGGCAACAAGATCCGTTTCGCCAATCATTCCATTAATCCTAACTGCTATGCCAAGGTAATGATGGTCACCGGCGACCATCGTATCGGCATCTTTGCCAAGCGGGCCATTCAGCCCGGCGAGGAGCTCTTCTTCGACTACAGATACGGGCCCACGGAGCAGCTCAAGTTCGTGGGCATTGAACGGGAGATGGAAATCGTTTGAATCTGAATCTAATATTACATTTTTAAGAGAGAATATATATATATATTTTATTGGATTTACTTTAAACGGACTTGGCGACATTCGCAATAATGGGTTTGGGTCGCGACTTGAATATAAGCTTCTTGGTGCAAACGGCTCGGACGGTGTACTCGGTTCTCTGGCGACTCTTGTGCTCCTGGGCTATGGTGTGATCCAGAACGGTTCTCTCGGCGCCCGTGGTGGCATTCAGCATGCTGACATCCTGTGAGGGCGCCAGGCTGGTGTCCAGGAGTCGCTCGCCTTCATTGGTTTTGGATTTCTCCAGCACGGCAAAGGGTTTCTCGAGCTTTTGTTCACGACCCTGCAAGATGTGGTGGCCAATTATGAGGATCTGAGGAAGGAAATGTATGTTATATGATTTTAATTATTATTTTTTTAGATTATTTTTACAGGCTGCCCATATTTGTTGTAGTAAAGATCGCCTATAAATTGATCATGCATGTCCTGGTTGGCCCTCACTTCCAGGTCTCCCTGCAGCTCAATAATGGCCCAATCGCCTTTGCCAGCGCTTTGTCTAGAAAATAAAGTTATTTAATGAATTAATAAATTATAAAATCAAGAAGAAAATCATATATTAATTTAAAAACTAAAAAAAAAACAACATTTTTAAGTTTATTAAGAATTGTATTCAAGTTTCTTATTCAAGCTTTACAGCGAATTACAAAAAAACTAAGCATCATGTCTTAGCCCCTGAACTTTTTGAACAGCGGATGCACGCTTCCGACATTCTTTCTGCGATGCTCGTAATAAATGGCATCATCGCCACCCGACATGGAGCTGAGGCCGCCAGCACGTTTTGTGGTGCCGCTACCACTGGGCCGATAGCCCGGCTCGCCCGGCAGCTTCTCATCCTCGCAGTCCAGATCAGAGGCAGAGAGTACAAGCTGAAGAAGCTGGCCCTGCTCCTCCTGGGTGCCGTACATCAGGTTCGTGTCCGTGTCCATGCCCTTGAGATGGGTTATAACCTTGTAGCTATAGCCCTGGTTGACCAAGAAACGTTGACGCTTGCGAGAATAGCTCATCTCCATGGTATCCTGCGAGACGAGGGTGTAGAAGAAGGCGTTGTACTCCTCGGCAATGGCACCCTTCTTGGCACGCAAAATACGTCCAAGACGCTGGGCCTCCTGACGCCGCGAGCCGCCATGCGAGGAGATCTGGATGAGGACATTGGCCTCCGGCAGATCGAAACTGGTGTCGGCCACCTTGGACACAAAGATGGTGTTGACCTGCAAGGGGAAAAGGGTTTTAGAAACCTTTTTTTCAAATAAATTTAGGATTTCTTCATACCTTGGAGTTGAACTTAAAGTTCTGCAGGATCTGGATTCGTTCGTTCTGCGAGGTGGGACCGTAGATAAAGGGTTTATTCATCTTGATGGCATAGTGCTTCAAGGCAAACACATTATCCGAGAACACAATCGTTTTGTCGCCGCGCTGCTCGTGGTATTTGATGAGAAACTGGCAGCTGCGGAACTTGGAAGGATTCATCACATACAGCAACATTTTCTTTGAAGTCTTGGTGGTCAGATACTCGCGATAGAACTCCGGCGACATGGGGCACCACACCTCAGCGCACTGCACGCGGGCAATATAGCCCTTCTTCTGCAACTCCAGCCAGTTGGCCTCGTACAGCTTCGGTCCAATCAAGAAGTTCAGATCCGCGATCTTGTCATCCTCACGCAGCAACGTCGCCGTCAGGCCCAGCTTGCAATGAGACTGAACGATGGTCAGGACGCGACGAAACATTTTCGCTGGAATCGTGTGCACCTCGTCAAGCACCATGATGCCCCATTCTTGTTCTTGGAGCCAACGCATCGTCTGCTCTGCCTCCCACGAACGCTTCTGGGTGTGCGTGATCATGGAGTAGGTGGTCACCAGAATGCCACAGCCCATAGGCTTATCCTTGGCCTCGGAGGTGAATCGACAAATCATGCTGTCGTCCGCTGTAGACCACATTTTGAACTGTTGCTTCCATTGCTCCACGGAAACGCCGCTGTTGCAGAGGACCAAGGCACGCTTGCGCACCGTGCAGCAGGCGGTGACGCCCACCAGGGACTTTCCAGCACCGCAGGGGAGCACAATGACACCTGAACGGGCTCGGCCGTTGCCAAACATCTTGCGCAGACTCTTCTCCTGATACGGACGCAGAACGGCGGCGGGCTTGAGGTCAATATTGATATCTGGATTGTTGGTATCGTTGCGAAAATCGTATTCCGCCAGCAGTGGATGCTCGATCTCGATGCAACGCTTCTGTATGACCTCTATCTTTTCCTGAGCCACCTCGAAGGATACTGTCTTTAGATTCGCTTCGTCCTCGTCCTCTTCCTCCTTGTCGATCTTTTCGTAAAAGTCTGTGATATCCTCTGGCACAGCAGCTCCATCGGGGCCCACAGCGCCAGCAGCGGCTCCAGCCGCTGCGGGATCATCGGCAGGCTTCGCAGCCTCCGCTCCTGGCGGCAGCTTGGTGCCAAACTGTGTGATGGCCTTGCCATCCATGGTGCCCTGGATGAAGCCTTCGCCCTCGCTGCGTATGAGTCGGCACTTCTGGATCACAGGATCCTTGAGCAGCTTCTGCAGAACCTCAGGATGCGGTGACTCTATAAAGTATTTGTTGTGCTTGAGGACCAGCTTCACCTTGCCATATGACAGCGTGCACAGTCTGATAAACTCGAGGATGCCCTCGGGAATGCTGGTCTTGCTCAGCCTCTTGAGATACTCCACAATGTCGTGCGTTTGCAGGCCCACTGAGACGGCGGCGTACAGACTGTAGGCGGTGAGTTTGTACTCATGAATGTGCTCCGGCCGGCAGACGGGCTCCGATATGGCAATGAGGAAGTCATGGGCATGCTTGTACACCGGCGAGAAGGACTCTAGGAAAACGTGACCATTGGGAGCCACCCAAAGCGGACGATTGCCGTGGTCCTGGCGCAACTGCATCTGAGACCGGTAATCCTTGGCCCCGTACTCATCCGTATTGATGTGCTCGTCATTGGTCTCGGCGTTCTTGGAGGCTGCACCGGGTACCCCGTCCGATTCAGTGGCATCCATGCTGTCATTGTCCTCAACCAGCTGGGTAAAAGCCTCGTCCTCGGCACGTCGCTTCTTCGCTGGGGATTATCTTGGTATTAGGCCAGAGTTCGTAGGTACCAGGGAGCACTTACCGAACTTGTCGGCGCCGCTGCGATCCTTCTTCGACTTTTTCGGCGGCCCCATTTAAGCGGAGAGCTCAAATTTCGCCAGGAACGATATGTTTTATTAACAATTGCTTATTTATTACGAAAAATTACGAAAATTAAGCGAAACCCGTGCGTCGCCGACTTCTTTTTAACAGTATAAGTGTGACCAACTCGCACCTGTTGACATATCCCGAAAAGTCACGCCAAGCCAAAACAAAAACAATTTCAATGTGAAATTTGCAAAAAACAATCAACTTTTGCCGGATTTATCTTTGCCGCCTTTTTTTAACTTAGTTGTATTTTTATTACTATTCCCAGCACATGTACTTACGTCTTCACCACAATTGGCATGTTGTGTTGTATTAAAAATCAGTACTAATAAATAAACAAAACTGAATTATTAAAAACACAACTTGAACGATGTGACCGCGTTTCGCTAACTAAAAGATGTTCATTGTGGGATGTGCGTCAAATTAGCATCGGTCAGTTAGCGTCGAAACGGAACGGTGGGAAAATGGAACACGGAGACATTTTTTATTTTTTATTTATTTTGTAAATAAGCGACTAATTTGATCCAAATAAACTTCCAGCATGTTGAGAATTAAATGTACTAATAGTTTTTCTTGGGTTTGGGAAAAGTTGAGCATCGCAAGTACCTTAAATACGCATTTGAAAAATCAAGGCTCCACCTTTTTGGAGATTGCTCCCCCTAAAGAGGTCGTGCGCAAATGCACGGTATGCCAGGTTTTAGAGCACTTATTCAGGTATTATCCTAGAAAGTTTCATTAAAG